>OY970826.1:20140556-20700556 GCA_963853835.1 Calendula officinalis | reverse complement strand
TATGTTTTTAAAAACCTGTGAATTCACTCAACATTATTGTTGACGTTTTTAATCTATGTTTTTCAGGTAATTAGCCGGAGAGCTAATTTGCATTCAAGTTTTTGGAAATCGTGTCTACGTAATATAATGCCATGGATTTTGTTGTCAAGAAGGGATTTCATTAGTATTATTTAAATGTTTTGAGTTATATTTTTGAAATCCTGAACTTCGGGAATTTATATTATTTCCCAAACTTATTTGTATCACTTTTTGTAAACCATGAATGGCATTTAAATATATTTTGGTTTCACGATAATCATATGCTTGTGTTTACCCGTGACGTCCACCCCATTCTTCCGCAAACCGTTTTGGCGGGGTGTGACACCTATTACTTTTAAAATGGATATCTATAGGCTACTGGTCATTGCTAGTAGTTATAATGGTTCAAGGGACATCAGTATCAGTTATGGACATCCAGTGGTTGTAATGGTTCATGGACCATGGTTATGGGTCATGCACATCTATTACTTGTAAAATGCATATCTATAGGCTATTGCGCATGGCTAGTAGTTATAATGGTTCAAGGGTCATCAGTATCAGTTATGGACATCTAGTGGTTATAATGGTTCAAGGACCATGGTTATGGGTTATGGACACCTATTACTTGTAAAATGGATATCTATCGGCTATTGGTCATCGCTAGTAGTTATAATGGTTCAAGGGCCATCAGTATCAGTTATGGACATCAAGTGGTTATAATGGTTCAAGAACCATGGTTATGGGTTATGGACACCTATTACTTGTAAAATGGATAACTATAAGTCATGGCTAGTAGGTATAATGGTTCAAGGGCCATCGATTTGAGTTATGGACATGTAGTGGTTATAATGGTTCAATGGCCTTGGTTATGGGTTATGGACACCTATTACTTGTAAAATGGATATCTATAGGCTATCGGTCATGGCTACTAGTTACAATGGTTCAAGGGCCATCAGTATCAGTTACGGACATCTAGTGGTTATAATGGTTCAAGGGCCATCAGTATCAGTTATGGACATCTAGTTGTTATAATGGTTCAAGAACCATGGTTATGGGTTATGGACACCTATTACTTGTAAAATGGACATCTGTAGGCTATTGGATATGGCTAGTAGTTATAATGGTTCAACGGCCATCAGTATCAGTTATGGACATCTAGTTGTTATAATGGTTCAAGGACCATGGTTATGGGTTACGGAGACCTATTACTTGTAAATGGATATCTATAGGCTATTGGTCATGGCTAGTAGTTATAATGGTCCAAGGGCCATCGATATTAGTTATGGACATGTAGTGGTTATAATGGTTCAATTGCCATGATTATGGGTTATGGACACCTATTAGTTGTAAAATGGATATCTATAGGCTATCGGTCATGGCTACTAGTTATAATGGTTCAAGGGCCATCAGTATCAGTTATGGACATCTAGTGGTTATAATGGTTCAAGGACCATGGTTATGGGTTATGCACACCTATTACTTGTAAAATGCATATCTATAGGCTATTGCGCATGGCTAGTAGTTATAATGGTTCAAGGACCATAGTTATAATGGCTAGTAGTTATAATGGTTCAAGGGCCGTCTGTATCAGTTATGGACATCTATTGGTTATAATGGTTCAAGGACCATGGTTGTGGGTTATGGACACCTATTACTTTTAAAATGGATATCTATAGGCTACTTGTCATTGCTAGTAGTTATAATGGTTCAAGGGCCATCAGTATCAGTTATGGACATCTAGTGGTTGTAATGGTTCAAGGACCATGGTTATAGGTTATGCACATCTATTACTTGTAAAATGCATATCTATAGGCTATTGCGCATGGATAGTAGTTATAATGGTTCAAGGGCCATCAGTACCAGTGTTATGGATATCTAGTGGTTATAATGGTTCAAGGACCATGGTTATGGGTTATGGAAACCTATTACTTGTAAAATGGATATATATAGGCTATTGGTCATGGCTAGTAGTTATAATGGTTCAAGGGCCATCGATATGAGTTATGGATATCTAGTGGTTATAATGGTTCAAGGACCATGGATATGGGTTACGCACACCTATCACTTGTAAAATGGATATCTATAGGCTATTGCTCATGGCTTGTAGTTATAATGGTTCAAGGGCCATCGATATGAGTTATAGACATCTAGTGGTTATAATGCTTTAAGGACCATGGTTATGGGTTATGGACACCTATTACTTGTAAAATGGATATCTGAAGGCTATTGGTCATGGCTAGAAGTTATAATGGTTCAAGGGCCATCGGTATCAGTTATGGGCATCTAGTGGTTATAATTGTTCTAGGGCCGTGGTTATGGGTTATGGACACCTATTACTTTTAAAATGGATATCTATAGGCTACTGGTCATTGCTAGTAGTTATAATGGTTCAAGGGACATCAATATCAGTTATGGACATCTAGTGGTTGTAATGGTTCATGGACCATGGTTATGGGTCATGCACATCTATTACTTGTAAAATGCATATCTATAGGCTATTGGTCATGGCTAGTAGTTATAATGGTTCATGGGCCATCAATATCAGTTATGGACATCTAGTTGTTATAATGGTTCAAGGACCATGGTTATGGGTTACAAACACCTATTACTTGTAAATGGATATCTGTAGGCTATTGGTCATGGCTAGTAGTTATAATGGTCCAAGGGCCATCGATATGAGTTATGGACATGTAGTGGTTATAATGGTTCAATGGCCTTGGTTATGGGTTATGGATACCTATTACTTGTAAAATGGATATCTATAGGCTATCGGTCATGGCTACTAGTTATAATGGTTCAAGGGCCATCAGTATCAGTTATGGACATCTAGTGGTTATAATGGTTCAAGGGCCATCAGTATCAGTTATGGTTGTTATAATGGTTCAAGAACCATGGTTATGGGTTATGGACACCTATTACTTGTAAAATGGATATCTGTAGGCTATTGGTCATGGCTAGAAGTTATAATGGTTCATGGGCCATCAGTACCTGTTATGGACATCTAGTGGTTATAATGGTTCAAGGACCATGGTTATGGGTCATGGACACCTATTACTTGTAAAATGGATATCTATAAGTCATGGCTAGTAGTTATAATGGTTTAAGGGCCATCGATATGAGTTATGGACATGTAGTGCTTATAACGGTTCAATGGCGTTGGTTATGGGTTATGGACACCTATTACTTGTAAAATGGATATCTAAAGGCTATCGGTCATGGCTACTAGTTATAATGGTTCAAGGGCCATCAGTATCAGTTATGGACATCTAGTGGTTATAATGGTTCAAGGGCCATCGATATGAGTTATGGACATTTAGTGGTTATAATGGTTCAAGGACCATGGTTATGGGTTATGGACACCTATTTCTTGTAAAATGGATATCTGTAGGCTATTGGTCATGGCTAGTAGTTATAATGGTTCAAGGACCATCGGTATCAGTTATGGGAATCTACTGGTTATAATTGTTCAAGGGCCGTGGGTATGGGTTATGCACACCTATTACTTGTAAAATGCATATCTATAGGCTATTGCGCATCGCTAGTAGTTATAATGGTTCAAGGGCCATCAGTATCAGTTATGGATATCTATTGGTTGTAATGGTTCAGGGACCATGGTTATGGGTTATGGACACCTATTACTTGTAAAATGGAAGCTATTGGTCATGGCTAGTAGTTATAATTGTACAAGGGCCATCGATATGAGTTACGGACATGTAGTGGTTATAATGGTTCAATGGCCTTGATTATGGGTTATGGACACCTATTACTTGTAAAATGCATATCTATAGGCTATCGGTCATGGCTACTAGTTATAATGGTTCAAGGGCCATCAGTATCAGTTATGGACATCTAGTTGTTATAATGGTTCAAGAACCATGGTTATGGGGTATGGACATGATACGAATATGGAGCACTCGTATTTCTGATTGCAGCGGAATAAAATGATTAAAACTCAATGAACTAATTTGGATAGCAAATACAGAATTTTGGGACTCTTTTTGGTATTTTCGTGTGAGTGATGAAATATAACAAAATTGGAACAAGCAACAATGAAATAAAAGGATAGATTTGATAGACAACCTAGACCTATAGATTGAATATCGATGAAAACAAGTTAAGATCTATTAACTTGAGTTCTATCAAGATCAGGAAAGCATCCTTCAAAAGATGATTGTGAGTGCAGCAACAACTCATAAAATGATGAACAAAGTTCTTCAATATTGATTAAAATTCGTTATTCCCTCATTACAAGCAAGGAAATGGCTATATAAAGCTTTAAAAACGAAATCAGTTACAAAAGCTCAAAGGCTTCTCATAAAATAGCAATAAAAGGAAACTAAATGCCATAAAATGGCTTATTCAAAGCACTAAAAACGTTTCTTGCACTAAGTAGGCTCCATGCATCATTAATCCCCATGTCATCAAACTCACAAGATTTAACCCACATCAGCCTTATCATCAAGACACATCAACATGTAATGTGTGTCAACCTTGCATATGATTTGTAACAAATAATAAGTGTTGAAAACGTTCAAGTAATCCTTTGTTGTGTAGCCTCTTATGGCTATAATGTCCAAAACAAGACTACCCACACATCCCATGAACCATTCATCCGAAACCTTCCTTGGACCTTATCCGTACATGTATCATCCCCTCCCCCTTGAAAAGGAATTGTCCTCAATTCAGCAATTCTATCATCAACCACAAGTGATGAATTCTTTACCATGTTTACACTTGCAACCACCATTTCTTTTGTTGAGAATAAATTCCAAGCAACCTTGAAATCTCTAACTTGGTATTTGCAACCAGCAATTATGATGATCACGTCTGTCCCTTCAAAATCAGATCCAACCTCATCACAAGTGTCACGTTTCACCTCTTTATTCTTCCAGCCAATCACTTGTTTAGAAATAGCAGCCTTGGTGTTATCAACCTCAAGATTCTTTGCAATCATTGTAGTATGAACCAATAACTTCACTATTATGGACATATCACAAGAGTTTCTAGCCCCAAAACCCCATTTGTCATGCTCCCCCACATCAAATAAACCATGATTGAGATTAGTCATGTAATTGCTACGATGCAAATCTGGATCATCATCATAAGTCTTGGAGATTGTAAGACCAAATTCAAGTTTCCATAACCCTACATGCAACTCGTTAGTATGGTTCAAGAAAATCAGCAAAGAACTTGTCATGATATGAATAACATCTTGAAAAATAATCCGTTCTTCAAAAACAGTCCATGGAGTCCAATCTTCCAACTTTAGGATGAGAGACCACCCCTTTTCCTCAAATCGACCTTCTTTATACCCAAAAGCAATGTGATAATCTTCCACAACAGCCCCACGCAATTTTAAACAAGTCATAACAGCCCTTTTTAAGAATTGGTGATAATTGATACACCCCATGACCTTATGTCCCCGAATTCCTTCAATTGCAAATCTTTGCGCATGACTAATTAACATCAACCCCTCCTTGGAACAATACCACAAAAATGCTAGCACACCTCCCATTTTGTCATCCAATGTTTGTGGATAATACAAACAATGGTCATAAGTTTTTATATGAGATGTAACTTTGCAAAACTGAATTTCTCCATTAGTAGAATGCTTGATTTTCAAAAAAAATATAGGATCAAGTATTACTAACTTAGGAGCAGCCAACACACACTCTTTACTTGTCTCAAACAACCCTTTGACAACTCCCACACATACACATGTCATCTTCAAACAAATTGCTGAATTCAGCCCTTCTAATAAATCTTTTGGAGGGTAAGAAATTCTGCCATCTCCAAGAACAATCTTTCTTGGTGTTTTTGAGCCACAAACAAAACAACACCAGAAACTCCTTTTGTAAGATAATAAGCAACAAGCTCAAAGTGAGAAAGATCAAAACAAATGACAATGTAACCAATAAAATCAGAATCAATGAGATTCAATCTACCAGCACACTTCCTTATCACGTTAGTAACAGATTTGTGATGGCTCTCAATTGGCAACAAGTAGTCATTCCTTGGTCTCCAAAGTGTATAAATTTCCCACACTTTGAAACGAACATGAAGATGAAAAATGAATAAACCTTCTTGATCAATAAAGCCTTCAATTCTGATTTTTCTAAGAACTTTAGAAAATAAATCATATTTATAAAAAATAATAGAACCTGAAATTTTGTGGTACTTGTAGTCATTGGTTTTTGATGTTGTAAGCTCTTGGAACAAATTTTGTTGATCAACAAAAACCACTTCTTCAATAAATTCTTCCTTACCAACAGAATCTATCTCTTCACCAATGGCATCTTCATCAACAAAACTTCTTCTTTCATCCATTACTTCAATAATTTCATCTCCAACCACAAAATTAATTTCTTCACTAACGAGACTTTCTTTTTCAGCAACTTCATCTTCAATTTCTTCACTAATTCATCTTCCCCATCAGTATCATAGATGGGACCAGAATTATAGATACCATCAATGAATTCTTCTTCCCCATCGGTCTCATAGATTGGACAAGAATCTTCATCTACATCTTCCGAATCAGAATTGGGAAGTGACATATTGTCAATACCCTTTTTTGGATCATAATAGAATTCAGCATTGTAGATGAACACATCCTCTTCGTCTTCTTCAATTAGCAATTTGCGTAGCATGATTCTTGGACAACAAGTTCCCAATCAGAACTTGCTCTGATACCACTTATGATACGAATATGGAGCACTCGTATTTCTGATTGCAGCGGAATAAAATGATTAAAACTCAATGAACTAATTTGGATAGCAAATACAGAATTTTGGGACTCTTTTTGGTATTTTCGTGTGAGTGATGAAATATAACAAAATTGGAACAAGCAACAATGAAATAAAAGGATAGATTTGATAGACAACCTAGACCTATAGATTGAATATCGATGAAAACAAGTTAAGACCTATTAACTTGAGTTCTATCAAGATCAGGAAGGCATCCTTCAAAAGATGATTGTGAGTGCAGCAACAACTCATAAAATGATGAACAAAGTTCTTCAATATTGATTAAAATTCGTTATTCCCTAATTACATGCAAGGAAATGGCTATATAAAGCCTTAAAAACGAAATCATTTACAAAAGCTCAAAGGCTTCTCATAAAACAGCAATAAAAGGAAACTAAATGCCATAAAATGGCTTATTCAAAGCTCTAAAAACGTTTCTTGCACTAAGTAGGCTCCATGCATCATTAATTCAGCCCCCATGTCATCAAACTCACAGGATTTAACCCACATCAGCCTTATGATCAAGACACATCAACATGTAATGTGTGTCAACCTTGCATATGATTTGTAACAAATAATAAGTGTTGAAAACGTTCAAGTAATCCTTTGTTGTGTAGCCTCTTATGGCTAATAATGTCCAAAACAAGAGTACCCACACATCCCATGAACCATTCATCCAAAACGTTCCTTGGACCTTATCCGTACATGTATCAGGACACCTATTACTTGTAACATGGATATCTGTAGGCTATTGGACATGGCTAGTAGTTATAATGGTTCAAGGGCTGTCAGTATCAGTTATGGATATCTATTGGTTATAATGGTTCAAAGAACATGGTTATGGGTTATGGACACCTATTACTTGTAAAATGGATATATATAGGCTATTGGTCATGGCTAGTAGTTATAATGGTTCAAGGGCCATCGATATGAGTTATGGACGTCTAGTGGTTATAATGGTTCAAGGACCATGGTTATCGGTTATGCACACCTATTACTTGTAAATGGATATCTAAGGGTCCAAGGGCCAAGGGCCATCGATATGTGTTATGGACATGTAGTGGTTATAATGGTTCAATGGCCTTGGTAATGGGTTATGGACACCTATTACTTGTAAAATGGATATCTATAGGCTATCGGTCATGGCTAGTAGTTATAATGGTTCAAGGGCCCTCAGTATCAGTTATGGACATCTATTGGTTATAATGGTTCAAGGACCATGGTTATGGGTTATGGACACCCATTACTTGTAAAATGGATATATATAGGCTATTGGTCATGGCTAGTAGTTATAATGGTTCAAGGGCCATCGATATGAGTTATGGACGTCTAGTGGTTATAATGGTTCAAGGACCATGGTTATGGGTTACGCACACCTATTACTTGTAAAATGCATATCTATAGGCTATTGCTCATGGCTAGTAGTTATAATGGTTCAAGGGCCATCGATATGAGTTATGGACATTTAGTGGTTTTAATGGTTCAAGGACCATGGTTATGGGTTATGGACACCTATTTCTTGTAAAATGGGTATCTGTAGGCTATAGGTCATGGCTATTAGTTATAATGGTTCAAGGACCATCGGTATCAGTTATGGGCATCTAGTGGTTATAATTGTTCAAGGGCCGTGGGTATGGGTTATGCACACCTTACTTGTAAAATGCATATCTATAGGCTATTGCGCATGGCCAGTAGTTATAATGGTTCAAGGGCCATCAGTATCAGTTATGGACATCTAGTGGTTATTATGATTCAAGGACCATTGTTATGGGTTATGGTCACCTATTACTTGTAAAATGGATATCTATAAGTCATGGCTAGTAGTTATAATGGTTCAAGGGCCATCGATATGAGTTATGGACATGTAGTGGTGATAATGGTTCAATGGCCTTGGTTATGGGTTATGGACACCTATTACTTGTAAAATGGATATCTAAAGGCTATCGGTCATGGCTACAAGTTATAATGGTTCAAGGGCCATCAGTATCAGTTATGGACATCTAGTGGTTATAATGGTTCAAGGGCCATCAATATCAGTTATGGACATCTAGTTGTTATAATGGTTCAAGAACCATGGTTATGGGTTATGGACACTTATTACTTGTAAAATGGATATCTGTAGGCTATCGATCATGGCTACTAGTTATAATGGTTCAAGGGCCATCAGTATAAGTTATGGACATCTATTTTTATAATGGTTCAAGGACCATGGTTATGGGTTACGGACACCTGTTACTTGTAAATGGATATCTATAGGCAATTGGTCATGGCTAGTAGTTATAATGGTGCAAGGGCCATCAGTATTAGTTATGGACATTTAGCGGTTATAATGGTTCAAGGGCCTCAGTGTCAGTTATGGACATCTAGTTGTTATAATGGTTCAAGAACCATGGTTATGGGTTATGGACACCTATTACTTGTAAAATGGACATCTGTAGGCTATTGATCATGGCTAGTAGTTATAATGGTTCAAGGGCCATCAGTATCAGTTATGGACATCTAGTGGTTATAATGGTTCAAGAACCATGGTTATGGGTTATGGACACCTATTACTTGTAACATGGATATCTGTAGGCTATTGGACATGGCTAGTAGTTATAATGGTTCAAGGGCCCTCAGTATCAGTTATGGACATCTATTGGTTATAATGGTTCAAGGACCATGGTTATGGGTTATGGACACCCATTACTTGTAAAATGGATATATATAGGCTATTGGTCATGGCTAGTAGTTATAATGGTTCAAGGGCCATCGATATGAGTTATGGACGTCTAGTGGTTATAATGGTTCAAGGACCATGGTTATGGGTTATGCACACCTATTACTTGTAAAATGCATATCTATAGGCTATTGCTCATGGCTAGTAGTTATAATGGTTCAAGGGCCATCGGTATCAGTTATGGACATCTAGTGGTTATAATGGTTCAAGGACCATTGTTATGGGTTATGGTCACCTATTACTTGTAAAATGGATATCTATAAGTCATGGCTAGTAGTTATAATGGTTCAAGGGCCATCGATATGAGTTATGGACATGTAGTGGTGATAATGGTTCAATGGCCTTGGTTATGGGTTATGGACACCTATTACTTGTAAAATGGATATCTAAAGGCTATCGGTCATGGCTACTAGTTATAATGGTTCAAGGGCCATCAGTATCAGTTATGGACATCTAGTGGTTATAATGGTTCAAGGGCCATCAGTATCAGTTATGGACATCTAGTTGTTATAATGGTTCAAGAACCATGGTTATGGGTTATGGACACCTATTACTTGTAAAATGGATATCTGTAGGCTATCGATCATGGCTACTAGTTATAATGGTTCAAGGGCCATCAGTGTCAGTTATGGACATCTAGTTGTTATAATGGTTCAAGAACCATGGTTATGGGTTATGGACACCTATTACTTGTAAAATGGACATCTGTAGGCTATTGATCATGGCTAGTAGTTATAGGGCCATCAGTATCAGTTATGGACATCTAGTGGTTATAATGGTTCAAGAACCATGGTTATGGGTTATGGACACCTATTACTTGTAACATGGATATCTGTAGGCTATTGGACATGGCTAGTAGTTATAATGGTTCAAGGGCCGTCAGTACCAGTTATGGACATCTATTGGTTATAATGGTTCAAGGACCATGGTTATGGGTTATGGACACCTATTACTTGTAAAATGGATATATATAGGCTATTGGTCATGGCTAGTAGTTATAATGGTTCAAGGGCCATCGATATGAGTTATGGATGTCTAGTGGTTATAATGGTTCAAGGACCATGGTTATGGGTTATGCACACCTATTACTTGTAAAATGCATATCTATAGGCTATTGCTCATGGCTAGTAGTTATAATGGTTCAAGGGCCATCAATATGAGTTATGGACATTTAGTGGTTATAATGGTTCAAGGACCATGGTTATGGGTTATGGACACCTATTTCTTGTAAAATGGATATCTGTAGGCTATTGGTCATGGCTAGTAGTTATAATGGTACAAGGACCATCGGTATCAGTTATTGGCATCTAGTGGTTATAATTGTTCAAGGGCCGTGGGTATGGGTTATGCACACCAATTACTTGTAAAATGCATATCTATAGGCTATTGCGCATGGCTAGTAGTTATAATGGTTCAAGGGCCATCAGTATCAGTTATGGACATCTAGTGGTTATAATGGTTCAAGGACCATGGTTATGGGTTATGGACACATATTACTTGTAAAATGGATATCTATAAGTCATGGCTAGTAGTTATAATGGTTCAAGGGCCATCGATATGAGTTATGGACATGTAGTGGTTATAATGGTTCAATGGCCTTGGTTATGGGTTATGGACACCTATTACTTGTAAAATGGATATCTAAAGGCTATCAGTCATGGCTACTAGTTATAATGGTTCAAGGGCCATCAGTATCACTTATGGTCATCTAGTGGTTATAATGGTTCAAGGGCCATCAGTATCAGTTATGGACATCTAGTTGTTATAATGGTTCAAGAACCATGGTTATGGGTTATGGACACCTATTACTTGTAAAATGGATATCTGTAGGCTATTGGTCATGGCTAGTAGTTATAATGGTTCAAGGGCTATCAGTATCAGTTATGGACATCTAGTTGTTATAATGGTTCAAGGACCATGGTTATGGGTTATGGACACCTATTACTTGTAAAATGGATATCTATAAGCTATTGGTCATGGCTAGTAGTTATAATGGTTCAAGGGCCATCGATATGAGTTATGGATATGTACTGGTTATAATGGTTCAATGGCCTTGGTTATGGGTTATGGATACCTATTACTTGTAAAATGGATATCTATAGGCTATTGGTCATGGCTACTAGTGGTTATAATGGTTCAAAGGCCATCAGTATCAGTTATGGACATCAAGTGGTTATAATGGTTCAAGAACCATGGTTATGGGTTATGGACACCTATTACTTGTAACATGGATATCTGTAGGCTATTGGACATGGCTAGTAGTTATAATGGTTCAAGGGCCGTCAGTACCAGTTATGGACATCTATTGGTTATAATGGTTCAAGGACCATGGTTATGGGTTATGGACACCTATTACTTGTAAAATGGATATATATAGGCTATTGGTCATGGCTAGTAGTTATAATGGTTCAAGGGCCATCGATATGAGTTATGGATGTCTAGTGGTTATAATGGTTCAAGGACCATGGTTATGGGTTATGCACACCTATTACTTGTAAAATTCATATCTATAGGCTATTGCTCATGGCTAGTAGTTATAATGGTTCAAGGGCCATCAATATGAGTTATGGACATTTAGTGGTTATAATGGTTCAAGGACCATGGTTATGGGTTATGGACACCTATTTCTTGTAAAATGGATATCTGTAGGCTATTGGTCATGGCTAGTAGTTATAATGGTACAAGGACCATCGGTATCAGTTATTGGCATCTAGTGGTTATAATTGTTCAAGGGCCGTGGGTATGGGTTATGCACACCTATTACTTGTAAAATGCATATCTATAGGCTATTGCGCATGGCTAGTAGTTATAATGGTTCAAGGGCCATCAGTATCAGTTATGGACATCTAGTGGTTATAATGGTTCAAGGACCATGGTTATGGGTTATGGACACATATTACTTGTAAAATGGATATCTATAAGTCATGGCTAGTAGTTATAATGGTTCAAGGGCCATCGATATGAGTTATGGACATGTAGTGGTTATAATGGTTCAATGGCCTTGGTTATGGGTTATGGACACCTATTACTTGTAAAATGGATATCTAAAGGCTATCAGTCATGGCTACTAGTTATAATGGTTCAAGGGCCATCAGTATCACTTATGGTCATCTAGTGGTTATAATGGTTCAAGGGCCATCAGTATCAGTTATGGACATCTAGTTGTTATAATGGTTCAAGAACCATGGTTATGGGTTATGGACACCTATTACTTGTAAAATGGATATCTGTAGGCTATTGGTCATGGCTAGTAGTTATAATGGTTCAAGGGCTATCAGTATCAGTTATGGACATCTAGTTGTTATAATGGTTCAAGGACCATGGTTATGGGTTATGGACACCTATTACTTGTAAAATGGATATCTATAAGCTATTGGTCATGGCTAGTAGTTATAATGGTTCAAGGGCCATCGATATGAGTTATGGATATGTACTGGTTATAATGGTTCAATGGCCTTGGTTATGGGTTATGGATACCTATTACTTGTAAAATGGATATCTATAGGCTATTGGTCATGGCTACTAGTGGTTATAATGGTTCAAAGGCCATCAGTATCAGTTATGGACATCAAGTGGTTATAATGGTTCAAGAACCATGGTTATGGGTTATGGACACCTATTACTTGTAACATGGATATCTGTAGGCTATTGGACATGGCTAGTAGTTATAATGGTTCAAGGGCCGTCAGTACCAGTTATGGACATCTATTGGTTATAATGGTTCAAGGACCATGGTTATGGGTTATGGACACCTATTACTTGTAAAATGGATATATATAGGCTATTGGTCATGGCTAGTAGTTATAATGGTTCAAGGGCCATCGATATGAGTTATGGATGTCTAGTGGTTATAATGGTTCAAGGACCATGGTTATGGGTTATGCACACCTATTACTTGTAAAATTCATATCTATAGGCTATTGCTCATGGCTAGTAGTTATAATGGTTCAAGGGCCATCAATATGAGTTATGGACATTTAGTGGTTATAATGGTTCAAGGACCATGGTTATGGGTTATGGACACCTATTTCTTGTAAAATGGATATCTGTAGGCTATTGGTCATGGCTAGTAGTTATAATGGTACAAGGACCATCGGTATCAGTTATTGGCATCTAGTGGTTATAATTGTTCAAGGGCCGTGGGTATGGGTTATGCACACCTATTACTTGTAAAATGCATATCTATAGGCTATTGCGCATGGCTAGTAGTTATAATGGTTCAAGGGCCATCAGTATCAGTTATGGACATCTAGTGGTTATAATGGTTCAAGGACCATGGTTATGGGTTATGGACACATATTACTTGTAAAATGGATATCTATAAGTCATGGCTAGTAGTTATAATGGTTCAAGGGCCATCGATATGAGTTATGGACATGTAGTGGTTATAATGGTTCAATGGCCTTGGTTATGGGTTATGGACACCTATTACTTGTAAAATGGATATCTAAAGGCTATCAGTCATGGCTACTAGTTATAATGGTTCAAGGGCCATCAGTATCACTTATGGTCATCTAGTGGTTATAATGGTTCAAGGGCCATCAGTATCAGTTATGGACATCTAGTTGTTATAATGGTTCAAGAACCATGGTTATGGGTTATGGACACCTATTACTTGTAAAATGGATATCTGTAGGCTATTGGTCATGGCTAGTAGTTATAATGGTTCAAGGGCTATCAGTATCAGTTATGGACATCTAGTTGTTATAATGGTTCAAGGACCATGGTTATGGGTTATGGACACCTATTACTTGTAAAATGGATATCTATAAGCTATTGGTCATGGCTAGTAGTTATAATGGTTCAAGGGCCATCGATATGAGTTATGGATATGTACTGGTTATAATGGTTCAATGGCCTTGGTTATGGGTTATGGATACCTATTACTTGTAAAATGGATATCTATAGGCTATTGGTCATGGCTACTAGTGGTTATAATGGTTCAAAGGCCATCAGTATCAGTTATGGACATCAAGTGGTTATAATGGTTCAAGAACCATGGTTATGGGTTGTGGACACCTATTACTTGTAAAATGGATATATATAAGTCATGGCTAGTAGTTATAATGGTTCAAGGGCCATCGATATGAGTTATGGACATGTAGTGGTTATAATGGTTCAATGGCCTTGGTTATGGGTTATGGACACCTATTACTTGTAAAATGGATATCTATAGGCTATCCGTCATGGCTACTAGTTACAATGTTTCAAGGGCCATCAGTATCAGTTATGGACATCTAGTGGTTATAATGGTTCAAGGGCCATCAGTATCAGTTATGGACATCCAGTTGTTATAATGGTTCAAGAACCATGGTTATGGGTTATGGACACCTATTACTTGTAAAATGGATATCTGTAGGCTATCGATCATGGCTACTAGTTATAATGGTTCAAGGGCCATCAGTATCAGTTATGGACATCTAGTTTTTATAATGGTTCAAGGACCATGGTTGTGGGTTACGGACACCTATTACTTGTAAATGGATATCTATAGGCAATTGGTCATGGCTAGTAGTTATAATGGTTCAAGGGCCATCAGTATCAGTTATGGACATCAAGTGGTTATAATGGTTCAAGAACCATGGTTATGGGTTATGGACACCTATTACTTGTAAAATGGATAACTATAAGTCATGGCTAGTAGGTATAATGGTTCAAGGGCCATCGATTTGAGTTATGGACATGTAGTGGTTATAATGGTTCAATGGCCTTGGTTATGGGTTATGGACACCTATTACTTGTAAAATGGATATCTATAGGCTATCGGTCATGGCTACTAGTTACAATGGTTCAAGGGCCATCAGTATCAGTTATGGACATCTAGTGGTTATAATGGTTCAAGGGCCATCAGTATCAGTTATGGACATCTAGTTGTTATAATGGTTCAAGAACCATGGTTATGGGTTATGGACACCTATTACTTGTAAAATGGACATCTGTAGGCTATTGGATATGGCTAGTAGTTATAATGGTTCAACGGCCACCAGTATCAGTTATGGACATCTAGTTGTTATAATGGTTCAAGGACCATGGTTATGGGTTACGGAGACCTATTACTTGTAAATGGATATCTATAGGCTATTGGTCATGGCTAGTAGTTATAATGGTCCAAGGGCCATCGATATTAGTTATGGACATGTAGTGGTTATAATGGTTCAATGGCCATGATTATGGGTTATGGACACCTATTAGTTGTAAAATGGATATCTATAGGCTATCGGTCATGGCTACTAGTTATAATGGTTCAAGGGCTATCAGTATCAGTTATGGACATCTAGTGGTTATAATGGTTCAAGGACCATGGTTATGGGTTATGCACACCTATTACTTGTAAAATGCATATCTATAGGCTATTGCGCATGGCTAGTAGTTATAATGGTTCAAGGACCATAGTTATAATGGCTAGTAGTTATAATGGTTCAAGGGTCGTCAGTATCAGTTATGGACATCTATTGGTTATAATGGTTCAAGGACCATGGTTGTGGGTTATGGACACCTATTACTTTTAAAATGGATATCTATAGGCTACTTGTCATTGCTAGTAGTTATAATGGTTCAAGGGCCATCAGTATCAGTTATGGACATCTAGTGGTTGTAATGGTTCAAGGACCATGGTTATAGGTTATGCACATATATTACTTGTAAAATGCATATCTATAGGCTATTGCGCATGGCTAGTAGTTATAATGGTTCAAGGGCAGTCAGTACTAGTGTTATGGACATCTAGTGGTTATAATGGTTCAAGGACCATGGTTATGGGTTATGGAAACCTATTACTTGTAAAATGGATATATATAGGCTATTGGTCATGGCTAGTAGTTATAATGGTTCAAGGGCCATCGATATGAGTTATGGATATCTAGTGGTTATAATGGTTCAAGGACCATGGTTATGGGTTACGCACACCTATTAATTATAAAATGGATATCTATAGGCTATTGCTCATGGCTTGTAGTTATAATGGTTCAAGGGCCATCGATATGAGTTATAGACATCTAGTGGTTATAATGCTTTAAGGACCATGGTTATGGGTTATGGATACCTATTACTTGTAAAATGGATATCCGAAGGCTATTGGTCATGGCTAGAAGTTATAATGGTTCAAGGGCCATCGGTATCAGTTATGGGCATCTAGTGGTTATAATTGTTCTAGGGCCGTGGTTATGGGTTATGGACACCTATTACTTTTAAAATGGATATCTATAGGCTACTGGTCATTGCTAGTAGTTATAATGGTTCAAGGGACATCAATATCAGTTATGGACATCTAGTGGTTGTAATGGTTCATGGACCATGGTTATGGGTCATGCACATCTATTACTTGTAAAATGCATATCTATAGGCTATTGGTCATGGCTAGTAGTTATAATGGTTCATGGGCCATCAATATCAGTTATGGACATCTAGTTGTTATAATGGTTCAAGGACCATGGTTATGGGTTACAAACACCTATTACTTGTAAATGGATATCTATAGGCTATTGGTCATGGCTAGTAGTTATAATGGTCCAAGGGCCATCGATATGAGTTATGGACATGTAGTGGTTATAATGGTTCAATGGAGTTGGTTATGGGTTATGGATACCTATTACTTGTAAAATGGATATCTATAGGCTATCGGTCATGGCTACTAGTTATAATGGTTCAAGGGCCATCAGTATCAGTTATGGACATCTAGTGGTTATAATGGTTCAAGGGCCATCAGTATCAGTTATGGTTGTTATAATCGTTCAAGAACCATGGTTATGGGTTATGGACACCTATTACTTGTAAAATGGATATATGTAGGCTATTGGTCATGGCTAGAAGTTATAATGGTTCATGGGCCATCAGTACCAGTTATGGACATCTAGTGGTTATAATGGTTCAAGGACCATGGTTATGGGTCATGGACACCTATTACTCTTAAAATGGATATCTATAAGTCATGGCTAGTAGTTATAATGGTTTAAGTGCCATCGATATGAGTTATGGACATGTAGTGCTTATAACGGTTCAATGGCCTTGGTTATGGGTTATGGACACCTATTACTTGTAAAATGGATATCTAAAGGCTATCGGTCATGGCTACTAGTTATAATGGTTCAAGGGCCATCAGTATCAGTTATGGACATCTAGTGGTTATAATGGTTCAAGGGCCATCGATATGAGTTATGGACATTTAGTGGTTATAATGGTTCAAGGACCATGGTTATGGGATATGGACACCTATTTCTTGTAAAATGGATATCTGTAGGCTATTGGTCATGGCTAGTAGTTATAATGGTTCAAGGACCATCGGTATCAGTTATGGGAATCTACTGGTTATAATTGTTCAAGGGCCGTGGGTATGGGTTATGCACACCTATTACTTGTAAAATGCATATATATAGGCTATTGCGTATCGCTAGTAGTTATAATGGTTCAAGGGCCATCAGTATCAGTTATGGATATCTATTGGTTATAATGGTTCAGGGACCATGGTTATGGGTTATGGACACCTATTACTTGTAAAATGGAAGCTATTGGTCATGGCTAGTAGTTATAATGGTCCAAGGGCCATCGATATGAGTTACGGACATGTAGTGGTTATAATGGTTCAATGGCCTTGATTATGGGTTATGGACACCTATTACTTGTAAAATGCATATCTATAGGCTATCGGTCATGGCTACTAGTTATAATGGTTCAAGGGCCATCAGTATCAGTTATGAACATCTAGTTGTTATAATGGTTCAAGAACCATGGTTATGGGGTATGGACATGATACGAATATGGAGCACTCGTATTTCTGATTGCAGCGGAATAAAATGATTAAAACTCAATGAACTAATTTTTATAGCAAATACAGAATTTTGGGACTCTTTTTGGTATTTTCGTGTGAGTGATGAAATATAACAAATTTGGAACAAGCAACAATGAAATAAAAGGATAGATTTGATAGACAACCTTGACCTATAGATTGAATATCGATGAAAACAAGTTAAGATCTATTAACTTGAGTTCTATCAAGATCAGGAAAGCATCCTTCAAAAGATGATTGTGAGTGCAGCAACAACTCATAAAATGATGAACAAAGTTCTTCAATATTGATTAAAATTCGTTATTCCCTCATTACAAGCAAGGAAATGGCTATTTAAAGCCTTAAAAACGAAATCAGTTACAAAAGCTCAAAGGCTTCTCATAAAATAGCAATAAAAGGAAACTAAATGCCATAAAATGGCTTATTCAAAGCACTAAAAACGTTTCTTGCACTAAGTAGGCTCCATGCATCATTAATCCCCATGTCATCAAACTCACAAGATTTAACCCACATCAGCCTTATCATCAAGACACATCAACATGTAATGTGTGTCAACCTTGCATATGATTTGTAACAAATAATAAGTGTTGAAAACGTTCAAGTAATCCTTTGTTGTGTAGCCTCTTATGGCTATAATGTCCAAAACAAGACTACCCACACATCCCATGAACCATTCATCCGAAACCTTCCTTGGACCTTATCCGTACATGTATCATCCCCTCCCCCTTGAAAAGGAATTGTCCTCAATTCAGCAATTCTATCATCAACCACAAGTGATGAATTCTTTACCATGTTTACACTTGCAACCACCATTTCTTTTGTTGAGAATAAATTCCAAGCAACCTTGAAATCTCTAACTTGGTATTTGCAACCAGCAATTATGATGATCACGTCTGTCCCTTCAAAATCAGATCCAACCTCATCACAAGTGTCACATTTCACCTCTTTATTCTTCCAGCCAATCACTTGTTTAGAAATAGCAGCCTTGGTGTTATCAACCTCAAGATTCTTTGCAATCATTGTAGTATGAACCAATAACTTCACTATTATGGACATATCACAAGAGTTTGTAGCCCCAAAACCCCATTTGTCATGCTCCCCCACATCAAATAAACCATGATTGAGATTAGTCATGTAATTGCTACGATGCAAATCTGGATCATCATCATAAGTCTTGGAGATTGTAAGACCAAATTCAAGTTTCCATAACCCTACATGCAACTCGTTAGTATGGTTCAAGAAAATCAGCAAAGAACTTGTCATGATATGAATAACATCTTGAAAAATAATCCGTTCTTCAAAAACAGTCCATGGAGTCCAATCTTCCAACTTTAGGATGAGAGACCACCCCTTTTCCTCAAATCGACCTTCTTTATACCCAAAAGCAATGTGATAATCTTCCACAACAGCCCCACGCAATTTTAAACAAGTCATAACAGCCCTTTTTAAGAATTGGGGATAATTGATACACCCCATGACCTTATGTCCCCGAATTCCTTCAATTGCAAATCTTTGTGCATGACTAATTAACATCAACCCCTCCTTGGAACAATACCACAAAAATGCTAGCACACCTCCCATTTTGTCATCCAATGTTTGTGGATAATACAAACAATGGTCATAAGTTTTTATATGAAATGTAACTTTGCAAAACTGAATTTCTCCATTAGTAGAATGCTTGATTTTCAAAAAAAATATAGGATCAAGTATTACTAACTTAGGAGCAGCCAACACACACTCTTTACTTGTCTCAAACAACCCTTTGACAACTCCCACACATACACATGTCATCTTCAAACAAATTGCTGAATTCAGCCCTTCTAATAAATCTTTTGGAGGGTAAGAAATTCTGCCATCTCCAAGAACAATCTTTCTTGGTGTTTTTGAGCCACAAACAAAACAACACCAGAAACTCCTTTTGTAAGATAATAAGCAACAAGCTCAAAGTGAGAAAGATCAAAACAAATGACAATGTAACCAATAAAATCAGAATCAATGAGATTCAATCTACCAGCACACTTCCTTATCACGTTAGTAAAAGATTTGTGATGGCTCTCAATTGGCAACAAGTAGTCATTCCTTGGTCTCCAAAGTGTATAAATTTCCCACACTTTGAAACGAACATCAAGATGAAAAATGAATAAACCTTCTTGATCAATAAAGCCTTCAATTCTGATTTTTCTAAGAACTTTAGAAAATAAATCATATTTATAAAAAATAATAGAACCTGAAATTTTGTGGTACTTGTAGTCATTGGTTTTTGATGTTGTAAGCTCTTGGAACAAATTTTGTTGATCAACAAAAACCACTTCTTCAATAAATTCTTCCTTACCAACAGAATCTATCTCTTCACCAATGGCATCTTCATCAACAAAACTTCTTCTTTCATCCATTACTTCAATAATTTCGTCTCCAACCACAAAATTAATTTCTTCACTAACGAGACTTTCTTTTTCAGCAACTTCATCTTCAATTTCTTCACTAATTCATCTTCCCCATCAGTATCATAGATGGGACCAGAATTATAGATACCATCAATGAATTCTTCTTCCCCATCGGTCTCATAGATTGGACAAGAATCTTCATCTACATCTTCCGAATCAGAATTGGGAAGTGACATATTGTCAATACCCTTTTTTGGATCATAATAGAATTCAGCATTGTAGATGAACACATCCTCTTCGTCTTCTTCAATTAGCAATTTGCGTAGCATGATTCTTGGACAACAAGTTCCCAATCAGAACTTGCTCTGATACCACTTATGATACGAATATGGAGCACTCGTATTTCTGATTGCAGCGGAATAAAATGATTAAAACTCAATGAACTAATTTGGATAGCAAATACAGAATTTTGGGACTCTTTTTGGTATTTTCGTGTGAGTGATGAAATATAACAAAATTGGAACAAGCAACAATGAAATAAAAGGATAGATTTGATAGACAACCTAGACCTATAGATTGAATATCGATGAAAACAAGTTAAGACCTATTAACTTGAGTTCTATCAAGATCAGGAAGGCATCCTTCAAAAGATGATTGTGAGTGCAGCAACAACTCATAAAATGATGAACAAAGTTCTTCAATATTGATTAAAATTCGTTATTCCCTAATTACATGCAAGGAAATGGCTATATAAAGCCTTAAAAACGAAATCAGTTACAAAAGCTCAAAGGCTTCTCAAAAAACAGCAATAAAAGGAAACTAAATGCCATAAAATGGCTTATTCAAAGCACTAAAAACGTTTCTTGCACTAAGTAGGCTCCATGCATCATTAATTCAGCCCCCATGTCATCAAACTCACAGGATTTAACCCACATCAGCCTTATGATCAAGACACATCAACATGTAATGTGTGTCAACCTTGCATATGATTTGTAACAAATAATAAGTGTTGAAAACGTTCAAGTAATCCTTTGTTGTGTAGCCTCTTATGGCTAATAATGTCCAAAACAAGAGTACCCACACATCCCATGAACCATTCATCCCAAAACGTTCCTTGGACCTTATCCGTACATGTATCAGGACACCTATTACTTGTAACATGGATATCTGTAGGCTATTGGACATGGCTAGTAGTTATAATGGTTCAAGGGCTGTCAGTATCAGTTATGGATATCTATTGGTTATAATGGTTCAAAGAACATGGTTATGGGTTATGGACACCTATTACTTGTAAAATGGATATATATAGGCTATTGGTCATGGCTAGTAGTTATAATGGTTCAAGGGCCATCGATATGAGTTATGGACGTCTAGTGGTTATAATGGTTCAAGGACCATGGTTTGGGTTACGTACACCTATTACTTGTAAAATGCATATCTATAGGCTATTGCTCATGGCTAGTAGTTATAATGGTTCAAGGGCCATCGATATGAGTTATGGACATTTAGTGGTTTTAATGGTTCAAGGACCATGGTTATGGGTTATGGACACCTATTTCTTGTAAAATGGGTATCTGTAGGCTATAGGTCATGGCTATTAGTTATAATGGTTCAAGGACCATCGGTATCAGTTATGGGCATCTAGTGGTTATAATTGTTCAAGGGCCGTGGGTATGGGTTATGCACACCTATTACTTGTAAAATGCATATCTATAGGCTATTGCGCATGGCCAGTACTTATAATGGTTCAAGGGCCATCAGTATCAGTTATGGACATCTAGTGGTTATAATGGTTCAAGGACCATTGTTATGGGTTATGGTCACCTATTACTTGTAAAATGGATATCTATAAGTCATGGCTAGTAGTTATAATGGTTCAAGGGCCATCGATATGAGTTATGGACATGTAGTGGTGATAATGGTTCAATGGCCTTGGTTATGTGTTATGGACACCTATTACTTGTAAAATGGATATCTAAAGGCTATCGGTCATGGCTACTAGTTATAATGGTTCAAGGGCCATCAGTATCAGTTATGGACATCTAGTGGTTATAATGGTTCAAGGGCCATCAATATCAGTTATGGACATCTAGTTGTTATAATGGTTCAAGAACCATGGTTATGGGTTATGGACACTTATTACTTGTAAAATGGATATCTGTAGGCTATCGATCATGGCTACTAGTTATAATGGTTCAAGGGCCATCAGTATAAGTTATGGACATCTATTTTTATAATGGTTCAAGGACCATGGTTATGGGTTACGGACACCTATTACTTGTAAATGGATATCTATAGGCAATTGGTCATGGCTAGTAGTTATAATGGTGCAAGGGCCATCAGTATTAGTTATGGACATTTAGTGGTTATAATGGTTCAAGGGCCTCAGTGTCAGTTATGGACATCTAGTTGTTATAATGGTTCAAGAACCATGGTTATGGGTTATGGACACCTATTACTTGTAAAATGGACATCTGTAGGCTATTGATCATGGCTAGTAGTTATAATGGTTCAAGGGCCATCAGTATTAGTTATGGACATCTAGTGGTTATAATGGTTCAAGAACCATGGTTATGGGTTATGGACACCTATTACTTGTAACATGGATATCTGTAGGCTATTGGACATGGCTAGTAGTTATAATGGTTCAAGGGCCCTCAGTATCAGTTATGGACATCTATTGGTTATAATGGTTCAAGGACCATGGTTATGGGTTATGGACACCCATTACTTGTAAAATGGATATATATAGGCTATTGGTCATGGCTAGTAGTTATAATGGTTCAAGGGCCATCGATATGAGTTATGGACGTCTAGTGGTTATAATGGTTCAAGGACCATGGTTATGGGTTATGCACACCTATTACTTGTAAAATGCATATCTATAGGCTATTGCTCATGGCTAGTAGTTATAATGGTTCAAGGGCCATCAATATGAGTTATGGACATTTAGTGGTTTTAATGGTTCAAGGACCATGGTTATGGGTTATGGACACCTATTTCTTGTAAAATGGGTATCTGTAGGCTATTGGTCATGGCTATTAGTTATAATGGTTCAAGGACCATCGGTATCAGTTATGGGCATCTAGTGGTTATAATTTTTCAAGGGCCGTGGGTATGGGTTATGCACACCTATTACTTGTAAAATGCATATCTATAGGCTATTGCGCATGGCCAGTAGTTATAATGGTTCAAGGGCCATCAGTATCAGTTATGGACATCGAGTGGTTATAATGGTTCAAGGACCATTGTTATGGGTTATGGTTACCTATTACTTGTAAAATGGATATCTATAAGTCATGGCTAGTAGTTATAATGGTTCAAGGGCCATCGATATGAGTTATGGACATGTAGTGGTGATAATGGTTCAATGGCCTTGGTTATGGGTTATGGACACCTATTACTTGTAAAATGGATATCTAAAGGCTATCGGTCATGGCTACTAGTTATAATGGTTCAAGGGCCATCAGTATCAGTTATGGACATCTAGTGGTTATAATGGTTCAAGGGCCATCAGTATCAGTTATGGACATCTAGTTGTTATAATGGTTCAAGAACCATGGTTATGGGTTATGGACACTTATTACTTGTAAAATGGATATCTGTAGGCTATCGATCATGGCTACTAGTTATAATGGTTCAAGGGCCATCAGTATAAGTTATGGACATCTATTTTTATAATGGTTCAAGGACCATGGTTATGGGTTACGGACACCTATTACTTGTAAATGGATATCTATAGGCAATTGGTCATGGCTAGTAGTTATAATGGTGCAAGGGCCATCAGTATTAGTTATGGACATTTAGCGGTTATAATGGTTCAAGGGCCTCAGTGTCAGTTATGGACATCTAGTTGTTATAATGGTTCAAGAACCATGGTTATGGGTTATGGACACCTATTACTTGTAAAATGGACATCTGTAGGCTATTGATCATGGCTAGTAGTTATAATGGTTCAAGGGCCATCAGTATCAGTTATGGACATCTAGTGGTTATAATGGTTCAAGAACCATGGTTATGGGTTATGGACACCTATTACTTGTAACATGGATATCTGTAGGCTATTGGACATGGCTAGTAGTTATAATGGTTCAAGGGCCCTCAGTATCAGTTATGGACATCTATTGGTTATAATGGTTCAAAGACCATGGTTATGGGTTATGGACACCCATTACTTGTAAAATGGATATATATAGGCCATTGGTCATGGCTAGTAGTTATAATGGTTCAAGGGCCATCGATATGAGTTATGGACGTCTAGTGGTTATAATGGTTCAAGGACCATGGTTATGGGTTATGCACACCTATTACTTGTAAAATGCATATCTATAGGCTATTGCTCATGGCTAGTAGTTATAATGGTTCAAGGGCCATCAATATGAGTTATGGACATTTAGTGGTTTTAATGGTTCAAGGACCATGGTTATGGGTTATGGACACCTATTTCTTGTAAAATGGGTATCTGTAGGCTATTGGTCATGGCTATTAGTTATAATGGTTCAAGGACCATCGGTATCAGTTATGGGCATCTAGTAGTTATAATTTTTCAAGGGCCGTGGGTATGGGTTATGCACACCTATTACTTGTAAAATGCATATCTATAGGCTATTGCGCATGGCCAGTACTTATAATGGTTCAAGGGCCATCAGTATCAGTTATGGACATCTAGTGGTTATAATGGTTCAAGGACCATTGTTATGGGTTATGGTTACCTATTACTTGTAAAATGGATATCTATAAGTCATGGCTAGTAGTTATAATGGTTCAAGGGCCATCGATATGAGTTATGGACATGTAGTGGTGATAATGGTTCAATGGCCTTGGTTATGGGTTATGGACACCTATTACTTGTAAAATGGATATCTAAAGGCTATCGGTCATGGCTACTAGTTATAATGGTTCAAGGGCCATCAGTATCAGTTATGGACATCTAGTTGTTATAATGGTTCAAGAACCATGGTTATGGGTTATGGACACCTATTACTTGTAAAATGGATATCTGTAGGCTATCGATCATGGCTACTAGTTATAATGGTTCAAGGGCCATCAGTATCAGTTATGGACATCTAGTTTTTATAATGGTTCAAGGACCATGGTTATGGGTTACGGACACCTATTACTTGTAAATGGATATCTATAGGCAATTGGTCATGGCTAGTAGTTATAATGGTGCAAGGGCCATCAGTATTAGTTATGGACATTTAGCGGTTATCATGGTTCAAGGGCCATCAGTGTCAGTTATGGACATCTAGTTGTTATAATGGTTCAAGAACCATCGTTATGGGTTATGGACACCTATTACTTGTAAAATGGACATCTGTAGGCTATTGATCATGGCTAGTAGTTATAGGGCCATCAGTATCAGTTATGGACATCTAGTGGTTATAATGGTTCAAGAACCATGGGTATGGGTTATGGACACCTATTACTTGTAACATGGATATCTGTAGGCTATTGGACATGGCTAGTAGTTATAATGGTTCAAGGGCCGTCAGTACCAGTTATGGACATCTATTGGTTATAATGGTTCAAGGACCATGGTTCTGGGTTATGGACACCTATTACTTGTAAAATGGATATATATAGGCTATTGGTCATGGCTAGTAGTTATAATGGTTCAAGGGCCATCGATATGAGTTATGGATGTCTAGTGGTTATAATGGTTCAAGGACCATGGTTATGGGTTATGCACACCTATTACTTGTAAAATGCATATCTATAGGCTATTGCTCATGGCTAGTAGTTATAATGGTTCAAGGGCCATCAATATGAGTTATGGACATTTAGTGGTTATAATGGTTCAATGACCATGGTTATGGGTTATGGACACCTATTTCTTGTAAAATGGATATCTGTAGGCTATTGGTCATGGCTAGTAGTTATAATGGTACAAGGACCATCGGTATCAGTTATTGGCATCTAGTGGTTATAATTGTTCAAGGGCCGTGGGTATGGGTTATGCACACCTATTACTTGTAAAATGCATATCTATAGGCTATTGCGCATGGATAGTAGTTATAATGGTTCAAGGGCCATCAGTATCAGTTATGGACATCTAGTGGTTATAATGGTTCAAGGACCATGGTTATGGGTTATGGACACATATTACTTGTAAAATGGATATCTATAAGTCATGGCTAGTAGTTATAATGGTTCAAGGGCCATCGATATGAGTTATGGACATGTAGTGGTTATAATGGTTCAATGGCCTTGGTTATGGGTTATGGACGCCTATTACTTGTAAAATGGATATCTAAAGGCTATCAGTCATGGCTACTAGTTATAATGGTTCAAGGGCCATCAGTATCACTTATGGTCATCTAGTGGTTATAATGGTTCAAGGGCCATCAGTATCAGTTATGGACATCTAGTTGTTATAATGGTTCAAGAACCATGGTTATGGGTTATGGACACCTATTACTTGTAAAATGGATATCTGTAGGCTATTGGTCATGGCTAGTAGTTATAATGGTTCAAGGGCTATCAGTATCAGTTATGGACATCTAGTTGTTATAATGGTTCAAGGACCATGGTTATGGGTTATGGACACCTATTACTTGTAAAATGGATATCTATAAGCTATTGGTCATGGCTAGTAGTTATAATGGTTCAAGGGCCATCGATATGAGTTATGGATATGTACTGGTTATAATGGTTCAATGGCCTTGGTTATGGGTTATGGATACCTATTACTTGTAAAATGGATATCTATAGGCTATTGGTCATGGCTACTAGTGGTTATAATGGTTCAAAGGCCATCAGTATCAGTTATGGACATCAAGTGGTTATAATGGTTCAAGAACCATGGTTATGGGTTGTGGACACCTATTACTTGTAAAATGGATATATATAAGTCATGGCTAGTAGTTATAATGGTTCAAGGGCCATCGATATGAGTTATGGACATGTAGTGGTTATAATGGTTCAATGGCCTTGGTTATGGGTTATGGACACCTATTACTTGTAAAATGGATATCTATAGGCTATCCGTCATGGCTACTAGTTACAATGTTTCAAGGGTCATCAGTATCAGTTATGGACATCTAGTGGTTATAATGGTTCAAGGGCCATCAGTATCAGTTATGGACATCCAGTTGTTATAATGGTTCAAGAACCATGGTTATGGGTAATGGACACCTATTACTTGTAAAATGGATATCTGTAGGCTATCGATCATGGCTACTAGTTATAATGGTTCAAGGGCCATCAGTATCAGTTATGGACATCTAGTTTTTATAATGGTTCAAGGACCATGGTTGTGGGTTACGGACACCTATTACTTGTAAATGGATATCTATAGGCAATTGGTCATGGCTAGTAGTTATAATGGTGCAAGGGCCATCAGTATTAGTTATGGACATTTAGCGGTTATCATGGTTCAAGGGCCATCAGTGTCTGTTATGGACATCTAGTTGTTATAATGGTTCAAGAACCATGGATATGGGTTATAGACACCTATTACTTGTAAAATGGACATCTGTAGGCTATTGATCATGGCTAGTAGTTATAATGGTTCAAAGGCCATCAGTATCAGTTATGGACATCTAGTGGTTATAATGGTTCAAGAACCATGGTTATGGGTTATGGACACCTATTACTTGTAACATGGAAATCTGTAGGCTATTGGACATGGCTAGTAGTTATAATGGTTCAAGGTCCGTCAGTATCTGTTATGGACATCTATTGGTTATAATGGTTCAAGGACCATGGTTAAGGGTTATGGACACCTATTACTTGTAAAATGGATATATATAGGCTATTGGTCATGGCTAGTAGTTATAATGGTTCAAGGGCCATCGATATGAGTTATGGACGTCTAGTGGTTATAATGGTTCAAGGACCATGGTTATGGGTTATGCACACCTATTACTTGTAAAATGCATATCTATAGGCTATTGCTCATGGCTAGTAGTTATAATGGTTCAAGGGCCATCGATATGAGTTATGGACATTTAGTGGTTATAATGGTTCAAGGACCATGGTTATGGGTTATGGACACCTATTTCTTGTAAAATGGATATCTGTAGGCTATTGGTCATGGCTAGTAGTTATAATGGTTCAAGGAGCATCGGTATCAGTTATTAGCATCTAGTGGTTATAATTGTTCAAGGGCCGTGGGTATGGGTTATGCACATCTATTACTTGTAAAATGCATATCTATAGGCTATTGCGCATGGCTAGTAGTTATAATGGTTCAAGGGCCATCAGTATCAGTTATGGACATCTAGTGGTTATAATGGTTCAAGGACCATGGTTATGGGTTATGGACACATATTACTTATAAAATGGATATCTATAAGTCATGGCTAGTAGTTATAATGGTTCAAGGGCCATCGATATGAGTTATGGACATGTAGTGGTTATAATTGTTCAATGGCCTTGGTTATGGGTTATGGACACCTATTACTTGTAAAATGGATATCTAAAGGCTATCGGTCATGGCTACTAGTTATAATGGTTCAAGGGCCATCAGTATCACTTATGGTCATCTAGTGGTTATAATGGTTCAAGGTCTATCAGTATCAGTTATGGACATCTAGTTGTTATAATGGTTCAAGAACCATGGTTATGGGTTATGGACACCTATTACTTGTAAAATGGATATCTGTAGGCTATTGGTCATGGCTATTAGTTATAATGGTTCAAGGACCATCGGTATCAGTTATGGGCATCTAGTGGTTATAATTTTTCAAGGGCCGTGGGTATGGGTTATGCACACCTATTACTTGTAAAATGCATATCTATAGGCTATTGCGCATGGCCAGTAGTTATAATGGTTCAAGGGCCATCAGTATCAGTTATGGACATCGAGTGGTTATAATGGTTCAAGGACCATTGTTATGGGTTATGGTTACCTATTACTTGTAAAATGGATATCTATAAGTCATGGCTAGTAGTTATAATGGTTCAAGGGCCATCGATATGAGTTATGGACATGTAGTGGTGATAATGGTTCAATGGCCTTGGTTATGGGTTATGGACACCTATTACTTGTAAAATGGATATCTAAAGGCTATCGGTCATGGCTACTAGTTATAATGGTTCAAGGGCCATCAGTATCAGTTATGGACATCTAGTTGTTATAATGGTTCAAGAACCATGGTTATGGGTTATGGACACCTATTACTTGTAAAATGGATATCTGTAGGCTATCGATCATGGCTACTAGTTATAATGGTTCAAGGGCCATCAGTATCAGTTATGGACATCTAGTTTTTATAATGGTTCAAGGACCATGGTTATGGGTTACGGACACCTATTACTTGTAAATGGATATCTATAGGCAATTGGTCATGGCTAGTAGTTATAATGGTGCAAGGGCCATCAGTATTAGTTATGGACATTTAGCGGTTATCATGGTTCAAGGGCCATCAGTGTCAGTTATGGACATCTAGTTGTTATAATGGTTCAAGAACCATGGTTATGGGTTATGGACACCTATTACTTGTAAAATGGACATCTGTAGGCTATTGATCATGGCTAGTAGTTATAGGGCCATCAGTATCAGTTATGGACATCTAGTGGTTATAATGGTTCAAGAACCATGGGTATGGGTTATGGACACCTATTACTTGTAACATGGATATCTGTAGGCTATTGGACATGGCTAGTAGTTATAATGGTTCAAGGGCCGTCAGTACCAGTTATGGACATCTATTGGTTATAATGGTTCAAGGACCATGGTTATGGGTTATGGACACCTATTACTTGTAAAATGGATATATATAGGCTATTGGTCATGGCTAGTAGTTATAATGGTTCAAGGGCCATCGATATGAGTTATGGATGTCTAGTGGTTATAATGGTTCAAGGACCATGGTTATGGGTTATGCACACCTATTACTTGTAAAATGCATATCTATAGGCTATTGCTCATGGCTAGTAGTTATAATGGTTCAAGGGCCATCAATATGAGTTATGGACATTTAGTGGTTATAATGGTTCAAGGACCATGGTTATGGGTTATGGACACCTATTTCTTGTAAAATGGATATCTGTAGGCTATTGGTCATGGCTAGTAGTTATAATGGTACAAGGACCATCGGTATCAGTTATTGGCATCTAGTGGTTATAATTGTTCAAGGGCCGTGGGTATGGGTTATGCACACCTATTACTTGTAAAATGCATATCTATAGGCTATTGCGCATGGCTAGTAGTTATAATGGTTCAAGGGCCATAAGTATCAGTTATGGACATCTAGTGGTTATAATGGTTCAAGGACCATGGTTATGGGTTATGGACACATATTACTTGTAAAATGGATATCTATAAGTCATGGCTAGTAGTTATAATGGTTCAAGGGCCATCGATATGAGTTATGGACATGTAGTGGTTATAATGGTTCGATGGCCTTGGTTATGGGTTATGGACGCCTATTACTTGTAAAATGGATATCTAAAGGCTATCAGTCATGGCTACTAGTTATAATGGTTCAAGGGCCATCAGTATCACTTATGGTCATCTAGTGGTTATAATGGTTCAAGGGCCATCAGTATCAGTTATGGACATCTAGTTGTTATAATGGTTCAAGAACCATGGTTATGGGTTATGGACACCTATTACTTGTAAAATGGATATCTGTAGGCTATTGGTCATGGCTAGTAGTTATAATGGTTCAAGGGCTATCAGTATCAGTTATGGACATCTAGTTGTTATAATGGTTCAAGGACCATGGTTATGGGTTATGGACACCTATTACTTGTAAAATGGATATCTATAAGCTATTGGTCATGGCTAGTAGTTATAATGGTTCAAGGGCCATCGATATGAGTTATGGATATGTACTGGTTATAATGGTTCAATGGCCTTGGTTATGGGTTATGGATACCTATTACTTGTAAAATGGATATCTATAGGCTATTGGTCATGGCTACTAGTGGTTATAATGGTTCAAAGGCCATCAGTATCAGTTATGGACATCAAGTGGTTATAATGGTTCAAGAACCATGGTTATGGGTTGTGGACACCTATTACTTGTAAAATGGATATATATAAGTCATGGCTAGTAGTTATAATGGTTCAAGGGCCATCGATATGAGTTATGGACATGTAGTGGTTATAATGGTTCAATGGCCTTGGTTATGGGTTATGGACACCTATTACTTGTAAAATGGATATCTATAGGCTATCCGTCATGGCTACTAGTTACAATGTTTCAAGGGCCATCAGTATCAGTTATGGACATCTAGTGGTTATAATGGTTCAAGGGCCATCAGTATCAGTTATGGACATCCAGTTGTTATAATGGTTCAAGAACCATGGTTATGGGTAATGGACACCTATTACTTGTAAAATGGATATCTGTAGGCTATCGATCATGGCTACTAGTTATAATGGTTCAAGGGCCATCAGTATCAGTTATGGACATCTAGTTTTTATAATGGTTCAAGGACCATGGTTGTGGGTTACGGACACCTATTACTTGTAAATGGATATCTATAGGCAATTGGTCATGGCTAGTAGTTATAATGGTGCAAGGGCCATCAGTATTAGTTATGGACATTTAGCGGTTATCATGGTTCAAGGGCCATCAGTGTCTGTTATGGACATCTAGTTGTTATAATGGTTCAAGAACCATGGATATGGGTTATGGACACCTATTACTTGTAAAATGGACATCTGTAGGCTATTGATCATGGCTAGTAGTTATAATGGTTCAAGGGCCATCAGTATCAGTTATGGACATCTAGTGGTTATAATGGTTCAAGAACCATGGTTATGGGTTATGGACACCTATTACTTGTAACATGGATATCTGTAGGCTATTGGACATGGCTAGTAGTTACAATGGTTCAAGGTCCGTCAGTATCTGTTATGGACATCTATTGGTTATAATGGTTCAAGGACCATGGTTAAGGGTTATGGACACCTATTACTTGTAAAATGGATATATATAGGCTATTGGTCATGGCTAGTAGTTATAATGGTTCAAGGGCCATCGATATGAGTTATGGACGTCTAGTGGTTATAATGGTTCAAGGACCATGGTTATGGGTTATGCACACCTATTACTTGTAAAATGCATATCTATAGGCTATTGCTCATGGCTAGTAGTTATAATGGTTCAAGGGCCATCGATATGAGTTATGGACATTTAGTGGTTATAATGGTTCAAGGACCATGGTTATGGGGTATGGACACCTATTTCTTGTAAAATGGATATCTGTAGGCTATTGGTCATGGCTAGTAGTTATAATGGTTCAAGGAGCATCGGTATCAGTTATTAGCATCTAGTGGTTATAATTGTTCAAGGGCCGTGGGTATGGGTTATGCACACCTATTACTTGTAAAATGCATATCTATAGGCTATTGCGCATGGCTAGTAGTTATAATGGTTCAAGGGCCATCAGTATCAGTTATGGACATCTAGTGGTTATAATGGTTCAAGGACCATGGTTATGGGTTATGGACACATATTACTTATAAAATGGATATCTATAAGTCATGGCTAGTAGTTATAATGGTTCAAGGGCCATCGATATGAGTTATGGACATGTAGTGGTTATAATTGTTCAATGGCCTTGGTTATGGGTTATGGACACCTATTACTTGTAAAATGGATATCTAAAGGCTATCGGTCATGGCTACTAGTTATAATGGTTCAAGGGCCATCAGTATCACTTATGGTCATCTAGTGGTTATAATGGTTCAAGGTCTATCAGTATCAGTTATGGACATCTAGTTGTTATAATGGTTCAAGAACCATGGTTATGGGTTATGGACACCTATTACTTGTAAAATGGATATCTGTAGGCTATTGGTCATGGCTAGTAGTAATAATGGTTCAAGGGCTATCAGTATCAGTTATGGACATCTAGTTGTTATAATGGTTCAAGGACCATGGTTATGGGTTATGGACACCTATTACTTGTAAAATGGTTCAAGGGCCATCGATATGAGTTATGGATATGTACTGGTTATAATGGTTCAATGGCCTTGGTTATGGGTTATGGATACCTATTACTTGTAAAATGGATATCTATAGGCTATTGGTCATGGCTACTAGTGGTTATAATGGTTCAAAGGCCATCAGTATCAGTTATGGACATCAAGTGGTTATAATGGTTCAAGAACCATGGTTATGGGTTGTGGACACATATTACTTGTAAAATGGATATATATAAGTCATGGCTAGTAGTTATAATGGTTCAAGGGCCATCGATATGAGTTATGGACATGTAGTGGTTATAATGGTTCAATGGCCTTGGTTATGGGTTATGGACACCTATTACTTGTAAAATGGATATCTATAGGCTATCAGTCATGGACATCTAGTGGTTATAATGGTTCAAGGGCCATCAGTATCAGTTATGGACATCTAGTTGTTATAATGGTTCAAGAACCATGGTTATGGGTTATGGGTTATGGACACCTATTACTTGTAAAATGGATATCTGTAGGCTATTGGTCATGGCTAGAAGTTATAATGGTTCATGGGCCATCAGTATCAGTTATGGACATCTAGTTGTTATAATGGTTCAAGGACCATGGTTATGGGTTACGGACACCTATTACTTGTAAATGGATATCTATAGGCTATTGGTAATGGCTAGTAGTTATAATGGTCCAAGGGCCATCGATATGAGTTATGGACATGTAGTGGTTATAATGGTTCAATGGCCTTGGTTATGGGTTATGGACACCTATTACTTGTAAAATGGATATCTAAAGGCTATCGGTCATGGCTACTAGTTATAATGGTTCAAGGGCCATCAGTATCAGTTATGGACATCTAGTGGTTATAATGGTTCAAGGGCCATCAATATCAGTTATGGACATCTAGTTGTTATAATGGTTCAAGAACCATGGTTATGGGTTATGGACACTTATTACTTTTAAAATGGATATCTGTAGGCTATCGATCATGGCTACTAGTTATGATGGTTCAAGGGCCATCAGTATAAGTTATGGACATCTATTTTTATAATGGTTCAAGGACCATGGTTATGGGTTACGGACACCTATTACTTGTAAATGGATATCTATAGGCAATTGGTCATGGCTAGTAGTTATAATGGTGCAAGGGCCATCAGTATTAGTTATGGACATTTAGCGGTTATAATGGTTCAAGGGCCTCAGTGTCAGTTATGGACATCTAGTTGTTATAATGGTTCAAGAACCATGGTTATGGGTTATGGACACCTATTACTTGTAAAATGGACATCTGTAGGCTATTGATCATGGCTAGTAGTTATAATGGTTCAAGGGCCATCAGTATTAGTTATGGACATCTAGTGGTTATAATGGTTCAAGAACCATGGTTATGGGTTATGGACACCTATTACTTGTAACATGGATATCTGTAGGCTATTGGACATGGCTAGTAGTTATAATGGTTCAAGGGCCCTCAGTATCAGTTATGGACATCTATTGGTTATAATGGTTCAAGGACCATGGTTATGGGTTATGGACACCCATTACTTGTAAAATGGATATATATAGGCTATTGGTCATGGCTAGTAGTTATAATGGTTCAAGGGCCATCGATATGAGTTATGGACGTCTAGTGGTTATAATGGTTCAAGGACCATGGTTATGGGTTATGCACACCTATTACTTGTAAAATGCATATCTATAGGCTATTGCTCATGGCTAGTAGTTATAATGGTTCAAGGGCCATCAATATGAGTTATGGACATTTAGTGGTTTTAATGGTTCAAGGACCATGGTTATGGGTTATGGACACCTATTTCTTGTAAAATGGGTATCTGTAGGCTATTGGTCATGGCTATTAGTTATAATGGTTCAAGGACCATCGGTATCAGTTATGGGCATCTAGTGGTTATAATTTTTCAAGGGCCGTGGGTATGGGTTATGCACACCTATTACTTGTAAAATGCATATCTAAAGGCTATTGCGCATGGCCAGTAGTTATAATGGTTCAAGGGCCATTAGTATCAGTTATGGACATCGAGTGGTTATAATGGTTCAAGGACCATTGTTATGGGTTATGGTTACCTATTACTTGTAAAATGGATATCTATAAGTCATGGCTAGTAGTTATAATGGTTCAAGGGCCATCGATATGAGTTATAGACATGTAGTGGTGATAATGGTTCAATGGCCTTGGTTATGGGTTATGGACACCTACTACTTGTAAAATGGATATCTAAAGGCTATCGGTCATGGCTACTAGTTATAATGGTTCAAGGGCCATCAGTATCAGTTATGGACATCTAGTGGTTATAATGGTTCAAGGGCCATCAGTATCAGTTATGGACATCTAGTTGTTATATTGGTTCAAGAACCATGGTTATTGGTTATGGACACTTATTACTTGTAAAATGGGTATCTGTAGGCTATAGATCATGGCTACTAGTTATAATGGTTCAAGGGCCATCAGTATAAGTTATGGACATCTATTTTTATAATGGTTCAAGGACCATGGTTATGGGTTACGGACACCTATTACTTGTAAATGGATATCTATAGGCAATTGGTCATGGCTAGTAGTTATAATGGTGCAAGGGCCATCAGTATTAGTTATGGACATTTAGCGGTTATAATGGTTCAAGGGCCTCAGTGTCAGTTATGGACATCTAGTTGTTATAATGGTTCAAGAACCATGGTTATGGGTTATGGACACCTATTACTTGTAAAATGGACATCTGTAGGCTATTGATCATGGCTAGTAGTTATAATGGTTCAAGGGCCATCAGTATCAGTTATGGACATCTAGTGGTTATAATGGTTCAAGAACCATGGTTATGGGTTATGGACACCTATTACTTGTAACATGGATATCTGTAGGCTATTGGACATGGCTAGTAGTTATAATGGTTCAAGGGCCCTCAGTATCAGTTATGGACATCTATTGGTTATAATGGTTCAAAGACCATGGTTATGGGTTATGGACACCCATTACTTGTAAAATGGATATATATAGGCTATTGGTCATGGCTAGTAGTTATAATGGTTCAAGGGCCATCGATATGAGTTATGGACGTCTAGTGCTTATAATGGTTCAAGGACCATGGTTATGGGTTATGCACACCTATTACTTGTAAAATGCATATCTATAGGCTATTGCTCTTGGCTAGTAGTTATAATGGTTCAAGGGCCATCAATATGAGTTATGGACATTTAGTGGTTTTAATGGTTCAAGGACCATGGTTATGGGTTATGGACACCTATTTCTTGTAAAATGGGTATCTGTAGGCTATTGGTCATGGCTATTAGTTATCATGGTTCAAGGACCATCGGTATCAGTTATGGGCATCTAGTGGTTATAATTTTTCAAGGGCCGTGGGTATGGGTTATGCACACCTATTACTTGTAAAATGCATATCTATAGGCTATTGCGCATGGCCAGTAGTTATAATGGTTCAAGGGCCATCAGTATCAGTTATGGACATCTAGTGGTTATAATGGTTCAAGGACCATTGTTATGGGTTATGGTTACCTATTACTTGTAAAATGGATATCTATAAGTCATGGCTAGTAGTTATAATGGTTCAAGGGCCATCGATATGAGTTATGGACATGTAGTGGTGATAATGGTTCAATGGCCTTGGTTATGGGTTATGGACACCTATTACTTGTAAAATGGATATCTAAAGGCTATCGGTCATGGCTAGTAGTTATAATGGTTCAAGGGCCATCAGTATCAGTTATGGACATCTAGTTGTTATAATGGTTCAAGAACCATGGTTATGGGTTATGGACACCTATTACTTGTAAAATGGATATCTGTAGGCTATCGATCATGGCTACTAGTTATAATGGTTCAAGGGCCATCAGTATCAGTTATGGACATCTAGTTTTTATAATGGTTCAAGGACCATGGTTATGGGTTACGGACACCTATTACTTGTAAATGGATATCTATAGGCAATTGGTCATGGCTAGTAGTTATAATGGTGCAAGGGCCATCAGTATTAGTTATGGACATTTAGCGGTTATCATGGTTCAAGGGCCATCAGTGTCAGTTATGGACATCTAGTTGTTATAATGGTTCAAGAACCATGGTTATGGGTTATGGACACCTATTACATGTAAAATGGACATCTGTAGGCTATTGATCATGGCTAGTAGTTATAGGGCCATCAGTATCAGTTATGGACATCTAGTGGTTATAATGGTTCAAGAACCATGGGTATGGGTTATGGACACCTATTACTTGTAACATGGATATCTGTAGGCTATTGGACATGGCTAGTAGTTATAATGGTTCAAGGGCCGTCAGTACCAGTTATGGACATCTATTGGTTATAATGGTTCAAGGACCATGGTTATGGGTTATGGACACCTATTACTTGTAAAATGGATATATATAGGCTATTGGTCAAGGCTAGTAGTTATAATGGTTCAAGGGCCATCGATATGAGTTATGGATGTCTAGTGGTTATAATGGTTCAAGGACCATGGTTATGGGTTATGCACACCTATTACTTGTAAAATGCATATCTATAGGCTATTGCTCATGGCTAGTAGTTATAATGGTTCAAGGGCCATCAATATGAGTTATGGACATTTAGTGGTTATAATGGTTCAAGGACCATGGTTATGGGTTATGGACACCTATTTCTTGTAAAATGGATATCTGTAGGCTATTGGTCATGGCTAGTAGTTATAATGGTACAAGGACCATCGGTATCAGTTATTGGCATCTAGTGGTTATAATTGTTCAAGGGCCGTGGGTATGGGTTATGCACACCTATTACTTGTAAAATGCATATCTATAGGCTATTGCGCATGGCTAGTAGTTATAATGGTTCAAGGGCCATCAGTATCAGTTATGGACATCTAGTGGTTATAATGGTTCAAGGACCATGGTTATGGGTTATGGACACATATTACTTGTAAAATGGATATCTATAAGTCATGGCTAGTAGTTATAATGGTTCAAGGGCCATCGATATGAGTTATGGACATGTAGTGGTTATAATGGTTCAATGGCCTTGGTTATGGGTTATGGACGCCTATTACTTGTAAAATGGATATCTAAAGGCTATCAGTCATGGCTACTAGTTATAATGGTTCAAGGGCCATCAGTATCACTTATGGTCATCTAGTGGTTATAATGGTTCAAGGGCCATCAGTATCAGTTATGGACATCCAGTTGTTATAATGGTTCAAGAACCATGGTTATGGGTAATGGACACCTATTACTTGTAAAATGGATATCTGTAGGCTATCGATCATGGCTACTAGTTATAATGGTTCAAGGGCCATCAGTATCAGTTATGGACATCTAGTTTTTATAATGGTTCAAGGACCATGGTTGTGGGTTACGGACACCTATTACTTGTAAATGGATATCTATAGGCAATTGGTCATGGCTAGTAGTTATAATGGTGCAAGGGCCATCAGTATTAGTTATGGACATTTAGCGGTTATCATGGTTCAAGGGCCATCAGTGTCTGTTATGGACATCTAGTTGTTATAATGGTTCAAGAACCATGGATATGGGTTATGGACACCTATTACTTGTAAAATGGACATCTGTAGGCTATTGATCATGGCTAGTAGTTATAATGGTTCAAGGGCCATCAGTATCAGTTATGGACATCTAGTGGTTATAATGGTTCAAGAACCATGGTTATGGGTTATGGACACCTATTACTTGTAACATGGATATCTGTAGGCTATTGGACATGGCTAGTAGTTATAATGGTTCAAGGTCCGTCAGTATCTGTTATGGACATCTATTGGTTATAATGGTTCAAGGACCATGGTTAAGGGTTATGGACACCTATTACTTGTAAAATGGATATATATAGGCTATTGGTCATGGCTAGTAGTTATAATGGTTCAAGGGCCATCGATATGAGTTATGGACGTCTAGTGGTTATAATGGTTCAAGGACCATGGTTATGGGTTATGCACACCTATTACTTGTAAAATGCATATCTATAGGCTATTGCTCATGGCTAGTAGTTATAATGGTTCAAGGGCCATCGATATGAGTTATGGACATTTAGTGGTTATAATGGTTCAAGGACCATGGTTATGGGTTATGGACACCTATTTCTTGTAAAATGGATATCTGTAGGCTATTGGTCATGGCTAGTAGTTATAATGGTTCAAGGAGCATCGGTATCAGTTATTAGCATCTAGTGGTTATAATTGTTCAAGGGCCGTGGGTATGGGTTATGCACACCTATTACTTGTAAAATGCATATCTATAGGCTATTGCGCATGGCTAGTAGTTATAATGGTTCAAGGGCCATCAGTATCAGTTATGGACATCTAGTGGTTATAATGGTTCAAGGACCATGGTTATGGGTTATGGACACATATTACTTATAAAATGGATATCTATAAGTCATGGCTAGTAGTTATAATGGTTCAAGGGCCATCGATATGAGTTATGGACATGTAGTGGTTATAATTGTTCAATGGCCTTGGTTATGGGTTATGGACACCTATTACTTGTAAAATGGATATCTAAAGGCTATCGGTCATGGCTACTAGTTATAATGGTTCAAGGGCCATCACTATCACTTATGGTCATCTAGTGGTTATAATGGTTCAAGGTCTATCAGTATCAGTTATGGACATCTAGTTGTTATAATGGTTCAAGAACCATGGTTATGGGTTATGGACACCTATTACTTGTAAAATGGAAATCTGTAGGCTATTGGTCATGGCTAGTAGTTATAATGGTTCAAGGGCTATCAGTATCAGTTATGGACATCTAGTTGTTATAATGGTTCAAGGACCATGGTTATGGGTTATGGACACCTATTACTTGTAAAATGGATATCTACAAGCTATTGGTCATGGCTAGTAGTTATAATGGTTCAAGGGCCATCGATATGAGTTATGGATATGTACTGGTTATAATGGTTCAATGGCCTTGGTTATGGGTTATGGATACCTATTACTTGTAAAATGGATATCTATAGGCTATTGGTCATGGCTACTAGTGGTTATAATGGTTCAAAGGCCATCAGTATCAGTTATGGACATCAAGTGGTTATAATGGTTCAAGAACCATGGTTATGGGTTGTGGACACATATTACTTGTAAAATGGATATATATAAGTCATGGCTAGTAGTTATTATGGTTCAAGGGCCATCGATATGAGTTATGGACATGTAGTGGTTATAATGGTTCAATGGCCTTGGTTATGGGTTATGGACACCTATTACTTGTAAAATGGATATCTATAGGCTATCAGTCATGGACATCTAGTGGTTATAATGGTTCAAGGGCCATCAGTATCAGTTATGGACATCTAGTTGTTATAATGGTTCAAGAACCATGGTTATGGGTTATGGGTTATGGACACCTATTACTTGTAAAATGGATATCTGTAGGCTATTGGTCATGGCTAGAAGTTATAATGGTTCATGGGCCATCAGTATCAGTTATGGACATCTAGTTGTTATAATGGTTCAAGGACCATGGTTATGGGTTACGGACACCTATTACTTGTAAATGGATATCTATAGGCTATTGGTAATGGCTAGTAGTTATAATGGTCCAAGGGCCATCGATATGAGTTATGGACATGTAGTGGTTATAATGGTTCAATGCCTTGGTTATGGGTTATGGACACCTATTACTTGTAAAATGGATATCTATAGGCTATCGGTCATGGTTACTAGTTATAATGGTTCAAGGGCCATCAGTAATAGTTATGGACATCTAGTGGTTATAATGGTTCAAGGGCCATCAGTATCAGTTATGGAAATCTAGTTGTTATAATGGTTCAAGAACCATGGTTAAGGGTTATGGACACCTATTACTTGTAAAATGGACATCTGTAGGCTATTGGTCATGGCTAGAAGTTATAATGGTTCATGGGCCATCAGTATCAGTTATGGACATCTAGTTGTTATAATGGTTCAAGGACCATGGTTATGGGTTACGGACACCTATTACTTGTAAATGGATATCTATAGGCTATTGGTCATGGCTAGTAGTTATAATGGTCCAAGGGCCATCGATATGAGTTATGGACATGTAGTGGTTATAATGGTTCAATGGCCTTGGTTATGGGTTATGGACACCTATTACTTGTAAAATGGATATCTATTGGCTATGGGTCATGGCTACTAGTTATAATGGTTCAAGGGCCATCAATATCAGTTAAGGACATCTAGTGGTTATAATGGTTCAAGGGCCATCAGTATCAGTTATGGACATCTAGTTGTTATAATGGTTCAAGAACCATGGTTATGGGTTATGGACACCTATTACTTGTAAAATGAAAATCTGTAGGCTATTGGTTATGGCTAGTAGTTATAATGGTTCAAGGGCCATCAGTATCAGTTATGGACATCTAGTTGTTATAATGGTTCAAGGACCATGGTTATGGTTTACGGACACGTATTACTTGTAAATGGATATCTATAGGCTATTGGTCATGGCTAGTAGTTATAATGGTCCAAGGGCCATCGATATGAGTTATGGACATGTAGTGGTTATAATGGTTCAATGGCCTTGATTATGGGTTATGGACACCTATTAGTTGTAAAATGGATCACTATAGGCTATCGGTCATGGCTACTAGTTATAATGGTTCAAGGGTCTCAGTATCAGTTATGGACATCTAGTGGTTATAATGGTTCAAGGACCATGGTTATGGGTTATGCACACCTATTACTTGTAAAATGCATATCTATAGGCTATTGCGCATGGCTAGTAGTTATAATGGTTCAAGGACCATAGTTATAATGGCTAGTAGTTATAATGGTTCAAGGGCCGTCAGTATCAGTTATGGACATCTATTGGTTATAATGGTTCAAGGACCATGGTTGTGGGTTATGGACACCTATTACTTTTAAAATGGATATCTATAGGCTACTTGTCATTGCTAGTAGTTATAATGGTTCAAGGGCCATCAGTATCAGTTATGGACATCTAGTGGTTGTAATGGTTCAAGGACCATGGTTATGGGTTATGCACATCTATTACTTGTAAAATGCATATCTATAGGCTATTACGCATGGCTAGTAGTTATAATGGTTCAAGGGCCATCAGTACCAGTGTTGTGGACATCTAGTGGTTATAATGTTCCAAGGACCATGGTTATGGGTTATGAAAACCTATTACTTGTAAAATGGATATATATAGGCTATTGGTCATGGCTAGTAGTTATAATGGTTCAAGGGCCATCGATATGAGTTATGGACATCTTGTGGTTATAATGGTTCAAGGACCATGGTTATGGGTTACGCACACCTATTACTTGTAAAATGGATATCTATAGGCTATTGCTCATGGCTTGTAGTTATAATGGTTCAAGGGCCATCAGTACCAGTCTTGTGGACATTTAGTGGTTATAATGTTTCAAGGACCATGGTTATGGGTTATGGAAACCTATTACTTGTAAAATGGATATATATATAGGCTATTGGTCATGGCTAGTAGTTATAATGGTTCAAGGGCCATCGATATGAGTTATGGACATCTAGTGGTTATAATGGTTCAAGGACCATGGTTATGGGTTACGCACACCTATTACTTGTAAAATACATATCTATAGGCTATTGCTCATGTCTAGTAGTTATAATGGTTCAAGGGCCATCGATATGAGTTATAGACATCTAGTGGTTATAATGGTTCTAGGACCATGGTTATGGGTTATGGACACCTATTACTTGTAAAATGGGTATTTGAAGGCTATTGGTCATGGCTAGAAGTTATAATGGTTCAAGGGCCATCGGTATCAGTTATGGGCATCTAGTGGTTATAATTGTTCAAGGGCCGTGGTTATGGGTTATGGACACCTATTACTTATAAAATGGATATCTATAGGCTACTGGTCATTGCTAGTAGTTATAATGGTTCAAGGGCCATCAGTATCAGTTATGGACATCTAGTGGTTGTAATGGTTCAAGGACCATGGTTATGGGTTATGCACATCTATTACTTGTAAAATGCATATCTATAGGCTATTGCGCATGGCTAGTAGTTATAATGGTTCAAGGGCCATCAGTATCAGTTATCGACATCTAGTGTTATAATGGTTCAAGGACCATGGTTATGGGTTATGGACACCTATTACTTGTAAAATGGATATCTATAGACTATCGGTCATGGCTAGTAGTTATAATGGTTCAAGGGCCATCAGTATCAGTTATGGACATCTAGTGGTTATAGTGGTTCAAAGGCCATCAGTATCAGTTATGGACATCTAGTTGTTATAATGGTTCAAGAACCATGGTTATGGGTTATGGACACCTATTACTTGTAAAATGGATATCTGTAGGCTATTGGTCATGGCTAGTAGTTATAATGGTTCAAGGGCCATCAGTATCAGTTATGGACATCTAGTTGTTATAATGGTTATGGGTTATAGACACCTATTACTTGTAAATGGATATCTATAGGCTATTGGTCATGGCTAGTAGTTATAATGGTCCAAGGGCCATCGATATGAGTTATGGACATGTAGTGGTTATAATGGTTCAATGGCCTTAGTTATGGGTTATGGACACCTATTACTTCTAAAATGAATATCTATAGGCTACCGGTCATGGCTACTAGTTATAATGGTTCAAGGGCCATCAGTATCAGTTATGGACATCTAGTGGTTATAATGGTTCAAGAACCATGGTTATGGGTTATGGACACCTATTACTTGTAAAATGGATATCTATATGCTATCGGTCATGGCTAGTAGTTATAATGGTTCAAGGGCCATCAATATCAGTTATGGACATCTAGTTGTTATAATGGATCAAGGACCATGGTTGTGTGTTATGGACACCTATTACTTGTAAAATGGATATCTATAGGCTATTGGTCATGGCTAGTAGTTATAATGGTCCAAGGGCCATCGATATGAGTTATGGACATGTAGTGGTTATAATGGTTAAATGGCCTTGGTTATGGGTTATGGACACCTATTACTTGTAAAATGGATATCTATAGGCTACCGGTCATGGCTACTAGTTATAATGGTTCAAGGGCCATCAGTATCAGTTATGCACATCTAGTGGTTATAATGGTTCAAGAACCATGGTTATGGGTTATGGACACCTATTACTTGTACAATGGATATCTATATGCTATCGGTCATGGCTAGGAGTTATAATGGTTCAAGGGCCATCAATATCAGTTATGGACATCTAGTTGTTATAATGGTTCAAGGACCATGGTTATGGGTTATGGACACCTATTACTTGTAAATGGATATCTATAGGCTATAGGTCATGGCTAGTAGTTATAATGGTCCAAGGGCCATCGATATGAGTTATGGACATGTAGTGGTTATAATGGTTCAATGGCCTTGGTTATGGGTTATGGACACCTATTACTTGTAAAATGGATATCTATAGGCTACCGATCATGGCTACTAGTTATAATGGTTCAAGGGCCATCAGTATCAGTTATGGACATCTAGTGGTTATAATGGTTCAAGAACCATGGTTATGGGTTATCGACACCTATTACTTGTAAAATGGATATCTATATGCTATCGGTCATGGCTAGTAGTTATAATGGTTCAAGGGCCATCAATATCAGTTATGGACATCTAGGTTTTATAATGGATCAAGGACCATGGTTATGGGTTATGGACACCTATTACTTGTAAAATGGATATCTATAGGCTATTGGTCATGGCTAGTAGTTATAATGGTTCAAGGGTCATCGATATGAGTTATGGACATGTACTGGTTATAATGGTTCAATGGCCTTGGTTATGGGTTATGGATACCTATTACTTGTAAAATAGATATCTATAGGCTATTGATCATCGCTACTAGTTATAATGGTTCAAGGGCCATCAGTATCAGTTATGGACATCAAGTGGTTATAATGGTTCAAGGGTCATCGATATGAGTTATGGACATCTAGTGGTTATAATGGTTCATGGACAATAGTTATGGGTTATGGACACCTATTACTTGTAAAATGGATATCTATTGGCTATTGTACATGGCAAGTAGTTATAATGGTTCAAGGGCCATTAGTATCAGTTATGGACATCTAGTGGTTATAATGGTTCGAGGACCATGGTTATGGGTAATGGACACCTATTACTTGTAAAATGGATATCTATAGGCTATTTGTCATGGCTAGTAGTTATAATGGTTCAAGGGCATCAGTATCAGTTATGGACATCAAGTGGTTATAATGGTTTAAGAACCATGGTTATGGGTTATGGACACCTATTACTTGTAAATCGATATCTATAGGGTATTGGTCATGGCTAGTAGTTGTAATGGTCCAAGGGCCATTGATATGAGTTATGGACATGTAGTGGTTATAATTGTTCAATGGCCTTGGTTATGGGTTATGGACACCTATTACTTTTAAAAATGGATATCTATAGGCTATCAGTCATGGCTACTAGTTATAATGGTTCAAGGGCCATCAGTATCAGTTATGGACATTTAGTGGTTATAATGGTTCATGAACCATGGTTATGGGTTATCGACACCTATTACTTGTAAAATGGATATCTGTAGGCTATTGGTCATGGCTAGTAGTTATAATGATTCAAGGGCCATCAATATCAGTTATGGACATCTAGTTGTTATAATGGGTGGACCATGGTTATGGGTTATGGACACCTATTACTTGTAAATGGATATCTATAGGCTATTGGTCATGGGTAGTAGTTATAATGGTTCAAGGGCCATCAGTATCAGTTATGGACATCTAGTTGTTATAATGGTTCAAGGACCATGGTTATGGGTTATGGACACCTATTACTTGTAAATGGATATCTATAGGCTATAGGTCATGGCTAGTAGTTATAATGGTCCAAGGGCCATCGATATGAGTTATGGACATGTAGTGGTTATAATGGTTCAATGGCCTTGGTTATGGGTTATGGACACCTATTACTTGTAAAATGGATATCTATAGGCTACCGATCATGGCTACTAGTTATAATGGTTCAAGGGCCATCAGTATCAGTTATGGACATCTAGTGGTTATAATGGTTCAAGAACCATGGTTATGGGTTATGGACACCTATTACTTGTAAAATGGATATCTATATGCTATCGGTCATGGCTAGGAGTTATAATGGTTCAAGGGCCATCAATATCAGTTATGGACATCTAGTTGTTATAATGGTTCAAGGACCATGGTTATGGGTTATGGACACCTATTACTTGTAAATGGATATCTATAGGCTATAGGTCATGGCTAGTAGTTATAATGGTCCAAGGGCCATCGATATGAGTTATGGACATGTAGTGGTTATAATGGTTCAATGGCCTTGGTTATGGGTTATGGACACCTATTACTTGTAAAATGGATATCTATAGGCTACCGATCATGGCTACTAGTTATAATGGTTCAAGGGCCATCAGTATCAGTTATGGACATCTAGTGGTTATAATGGTTCAAGAACCATGGTTATGGGTTATGGACACCTATTACTTGTAAAATGGATATCTATATGCTATCGGTCATGGCTAGTAGTTATAATGGTTCAAGGGCCATCAATATCAGTTATGGACATCTAGTTGTTATAATGGATCAAGGACCATGGTTATGGGTTATGGACACCTATTACTTGTAAAATGGATATCTATAGGCTATTGGTCATGGCTAGTAGTTATAATGGTTCAAGGGTCATCGATATGAGTTATGGACATGTACTGGTTATAATGGTTCAATGGCCTTGGTTATGGGTTATGGATACCTATTACTTGTAAAATAGATATCTATAGGCTATTGATCATCGCTACTAGTTATAATGGTTCAAGGGCCATCAGTATCAGTTATGGACATCAAGTGGTTATAATGGTTCAAGGGCCATCGATATGAGTTATGGACATCTAGTGGTTATAATGGTTCATGGACAATGGTTATGGGTTATGGACACCTATTACTTGTAAAACGGATATCTATTGGCTATTGTACATGGCAAGTAGTTATAATGGTTCAAGGGCCATTAGTATCAGTTATGGACATCTAGTGGTTATAATGGTTCGAGGACCATGGTTATGGGTAATGGTCACCTATTACTTGTAAAATGGATATCTATAGGCTATTTGTCATGGCTAGTAGTTATAATGGTTCAAGGGCATCAGTATCAGTTATGGACATCAAGTGGTTATAATGGTTTAAGAACCATGGTTATGGGTTATGGACACCTATTACTTGTAAATCGATATCTATAGGGTATTGGTCATGGCTAGTAGTTGTAATGGTCCAAGGGCCATTGATATGAGTTATGGACATGTAGTGGTTATAATTGTTCAATGGCCTTGGTTATGGGTTATGGACACCTATTACTTTTAAAAATGGATATCTATAGGCTATCAGTCATGGCTACTAGTTATAATGGTTCAAGGGCCATCAGTATCAGTTATGGACATTTAGTGGTTATAATGGTTCATGAACCATGGTTATGGGTTATCGACACCTATTACTTGTAAAATGGATATCTGTAGGCTATTGGTCATGGCTAGTAGTTATAATGATTCAAGGGCCATCAATATCAGTTATGGACATCTAGTTGTTATAATGGGTGGACCATGGTTATGGGTTATGGACACCTATTACTTGTAAATGGATATCTATAGGCTATTGGTCATGGGTGGTAGTTATAATGGTTCAAGGGCCATCAGTATCAGTTATGGACATCTAGTTGTTATAATGGTTCAAGGACCATGGTTATGGGTTATGGACACCTATTACTTGTAAATGGATATCTATAGGCTATTGGTCATGGCTAGTAGTTATAAGGTTCAAGGGCCATCAGTATCAGTTATGGACATCTAGTGGTTATAATGGTTCAAGAACCATGATTATGGGTTATGGACACCTATTACTTGTAACATGGATATATGTAGGCTATTGGACATGGCTAGTAGTTATAATGGTTCAAGGGCCGTCAGGATAAGTTATGGACATCTATTGGTTATAATGGTTCAAGGACCATGGTTATGGGTTATGGACAACTATTACTTGTAAAATGGATATCTATAGGCTATTGGTCATGGCTAGTAGTTATAATTGTTCAAGGGCCATCGGTATCCGTTTTTTTGGGTAAAGGGGTTACCGTGGCTAAATATATTAATCACAAAAAAGAACTACATAGGAGTGTGACAGATTGTCACATTGACCTCAAGCAGAAGCTCGAAACAACAAGGCAGCGTTTATGACATGCCATAAACACAGCCGAGACCCAACTAGAAGTAACAAGTACCAACAAAGCGCTCAAACGAGGCAAAAACAAACTAAAACTTTAGCATGACACTGAGCTAAACAACCGAGACTGGGATCTTCCATATAGCTAGAAGCCGTTGAACATCAACCGTCTTTCTCTTAAACTTTAACGTCATCAATTTTAAACGGACGGTTGCAATAATCTCGTCACACAACTGCATATGTGTCTTGGACTTCTTTCTGAACAATCTTGCATTTCTTTCTAACCAAATATAATATGTAGCAGCTCCAATCAATATACGAGAGATAACAATTTTGGCTGACCTTCCTCTGGACATTGGGGTAAGGTAGTTAATAATATCAGCAATTCTTGGTGCAATCGTGTCCATCCCCCCAAGCCATCTGATTTTAACCCAGACCTGCGAAGAATATGTACAATCAAAAAATAAATGAGAGTGGGAATCAGGTATAAGACCACATAGAGGGCACCGCAAAGAGGCAGTATCCGTAACATTGTGAACATCCCATTGTTTCAACATATCTTGAGTTTTTAAACGTTTGTTCATGACAAGCCACATATGAAAGGCATGGCGAGGGATACAATGGGCAAACCATACAACATGATGCCAAGGAACCTCAACTTGCCTTGATCTAATAGAATTCCAAGCTAGATAAACCGAGAAAGCCTGAGAAGACCCATTTACGTCTAACCACTCTACACAGTTCTTTTGATCTGGAACAATATGGGGGACCGGGGTACTAGTCAATTCCGGGAACCTAGTATACCAGTCAATTGGCCAAATCCAGTTATTATCAGCAATCAGGTCCGACACCACATCATTGGATGAAAACCCTGCTATAGTAATATCCCTATGAGTAAGGAATTGAAACAAAGGACTAGTCATGCTCCATTTATCAAACCAAATGGAAGTAGATTTTCCGTCACGAATCATATGCCATATATAAGGTCTAACTGTGTTTCTTAATTGAAGCAGCTTCCTCCAAGACCAGCTCATAGAACCCGTGCTGGGAGATCCCAAATACTTCTACCCCGCAATTTATATGAATGAATCCATTGTACCCATAACGACTCCTTATTAGATACTATACTCCATATATGGTATGCCATTAGGGCAGCATTAAAATCTTTGATACGACGGATACCGAGACCCCCTTCAGATTTTGGATTGCAAACTACCTCCCAAGAGACTTTTGCTTTACCCTTCTTCATTTCTCCTTGACACCACAGAAAACCCCGCATTAACTGCTCAAGCTCATGAGTGATACGGGTTGGGAGAGTAAAAACCGAAGCCCAATAAATATGTAAATTAGATAGAACTGAAATAATCAATTGGAGACGACCCGCAAAGGAAAGGAATTTGTTTTTCCAATCATTTATACGATTCTGCATCTTTTCAATCAGGACTTTACAATCTCTGAATAATAATCTAGAAGAGATCAGAGGCATTCCGAGGTATTTAACAGGAAGGCTTCCTTCCCCAAACGGCATTAAATGAAGAATTGCAGCACGGGTAGTGGCCGGGACGTTACAGAAAAACACCGTACTTTTAGGAATGCTGGGGACAAGCCCTGATACTTCTTTAAACTCATTCAAGGTATCCAAAATCAGAGTAGCAGAGATCAAGTTACCTCGAGTAAAGAGGAAAAGATCATCAGCGAAACATAAGTTGACAATCTTTTGGTTTTCACAGCCTTTGTGATATTGAAAATCCGTGCTAGCTGTAACTCTGCGTTTTATTATAAGAGAGAGTACCTCCATGACCAGAGTAAAGAGGTATGGAGACATTGGGTCACCTTGTCTCAAGCCTCTTTTACCCCGAAACCAGCCGTGGACCTCACCATTTATACAAATGGAAAAAGAAGGAGATGTAACACATTCCAAGATCCACATGGTCATTTTATGAGGAAAGCCAAACCCAACTAAGATAGAGTGTAAGAACTCCCAATCAACAGTATCATAAGCTTTCTGTATATCAATTTTAAACGCACATCTAGGGGGACCAGCTTGCCTATGATAATTATGCATTAATTCTTGAGTGAGGAGAATGTTATCTGAAATTCATCTACCAGGAATGAAAGCTGATTGATTAATGCTAGCAATATCACCAAGGACATCAGTTATACGGTTTGTAATTATTTTGCTGATACACTTGTAAATTACATTGCAGCAGGATATGGGACAGAAATCAGTTGTCTTTGATGGAGTTGTGATCTTTGGAATCATTGCCAAAATAGTGTGGTTAATTTCTTTAAGTAATTTGCCGTTTGAAAAAAATTCCCGAACCGCACAACACATTTCCTCTCCAATAATGTCCCAAGATTTTTTAAAGAAGGCAGCTGTGAAGCCATCAGGACCAGGGGCTTTATCATTGCCAATAGAAAAGAGGGACTTTTTTATTTCAGAATCACTTACATCATGAACCATAAACTCAGCCTTATGAGGATCAATAGTGTTCTGAAACAGCTCATGAGTATCAAGGGAATTCACCTGGCCTGCAATTCCAAGGAAATTTTGGTAGTGTTTAACAAAAATTGGAGCGATTTCATTACCTTCGTGCATAGTATTTCCCTCAAATATGGCATCTATACGATTCCTGTGACATCTACTCTTTACCACGTTATGGAAGTAGGCCGAATTGGAGTCCCCCACTCTTAGCCATTCAATTTTAGATTTTTGTTTAAGGAACCATTCCTCATCTAAAACTGCAGCCTTATAAGCCCGAAGATAATGGCCTTCTACTTCACGGAGCTCAAGACAGTGAGGATTTTTATCTAGAGCAGATTGAATTTCATCCAGTTCTACCCGAAGGAATTTTACTTTGGAGTGTAAATTACCTTGGTCCTTTAAAAGCTTTCGCAAAGGTGGTTTCAAAGCTTTAAGGTGTTTTACCACACGATACATGGCACAACCCGTGACTGTCTCCGACCAAGCAGCAGCAACAATATCTCGAAAATCAGGTTTGTCTGTAAGAAAGTTAAAAAATTTAAACGGCTTAGGTTTGAACTTCATAATATTCGGGATTTTCAAGATACAAGGGGTGTGATCAGATATACGATATGGTTTGAAAATGCCAATAGAATTCGGGAAAACATCAATGAAGTCTTGATTCCCCATAATTCGATCAATTTTCTTTAAAATACCATCAAATCCCTGCGGTTTCTGGTTCCAAGTAAAATGAAGGCCCGTACTATTTATATCCATAACAGCCATATCATTTACACACTCTTGGAATTCCCGCATAGCAATATGAGGTTGGTACCCACCACATGAGTGGTCTTCTAATTTCAGGGCTGCATTAAAATCACCAAGAATAGCCCAAGGTTTATGTGACATGAGCTGGCTATGCCCCACTAGATTTTGCCATAAAATTCTTCTGTCAATGTACGAAGTGGCAGCATACACAAAAGAACAGAAGAATGACTTTCTATCAGCTTTAGTAACTACTTGAACATGAATAACCTGATTTGTTTGAGCTAGGGTCATAACATCTAACATCCTCTCATCCCATCCAAGGATTATGCGGGTTCCTTTATCACACAAATGCCCATTCGAGGTCCATTTCCAACTAGCACACACTTTCTTACATACGTCATAAACATCCGCAACATTCACATGAGACTCCAGAACTGCACAAATACTAAGTTTATTATCTAGAACTATTTGACGAACCTCTTCTTGTTTAGGGGACCGGTTCAAACCCCTTAAATTCCAGGAGGCAAGACTAAACATTAAGAGCCCGTGTATAGGGAGTGCTTGCCCCCTTGTTTTTAGAAGTTCCCGCCAAAAAACTTGATGTATCGTTTGTCTTGCCTGCCACTTCGTCTTCTTCATCGTCCTGGTCACTTAAAGAATCAAACCCATTTGAGGTGGGAATATTTTCATATGTATTCGTCTTTTGAAGAACAGTAGGTTTAGCCTGATGTTGAGACTTCCCAACATCACCTGCACTATTACTGTTTTCATTATTTCGTTTGCTGACAATAGGTGTAACATGGTGTTCATGTGTACCATTTACACTATTACTGTCCGCCTTTCCATAATCAAAGGAGATATTATCCGGGACGTCATTGCGATCAATAGGTGTAGCATTCTCTACACTATTACTGGTCGCACTTTTAGTCCCAATATCTCTTTTCTCATGGACATCTTCACAAACAATAGGTGTAACATAATGTTTATCATTATTTACACTATTACTATTTGTATTTGGGAATTTAGAGCTTCCAGGCATTTCAGAATCATTCTTTGTACTCCCTTTTGGTCTGTACTAAAAATTTGATCGAGGCTTAGTGTATTGTCTACGATTTTTGTTTCCCACGACCTGGTATCCATCATTATCTTGTTCAACTTCCTTCTCTTTGGGTTTAATGTTTTTAGGGCAGCAGTCACTAATATGACCAAAGATTTTGCATATTAACACCTCGGAGGTTTCCATTCATATTCAAGAGTAATCACTTCTTTAGAGTAATCACATCCATCAAGGGACGGGATAGCCACTAGTAGTGTGGATCTAAAATCATCTGAAGAATTGATTTCAATGAGAGCTCTAGCAAAATTACTTCTACCCCAGGATTCCGAGCAGATATTACTTGTGTATGCATCCAACATTTTTGGAGTGCCAATCTTTGAAGCAATCATACTAAGACCATCAGCTGTAAAAGCAGCCATTGGAACATCGTGGAATTTAACCCAAATCGGAATTTTAGTAAGGTCTTCCTTTGTTAAGGTGGTATTTGGAGTCCATTCTTTAAGAATAATAGGGTTATTCCTAATCATCCAAGGGCCATTTTCCAACACATCTTCCAAACCTTTGTGTGAGTCAAATTTAAAAAAGAAGAACCCTTTTGCATTCATCATCACCCAATTGAGTCCAAATTTGGACCGTACATTCTTGACATAATACTCAACAATCGGGAAGGCAATCCTTTTCCCTAAAAAATAACCATACAAGGTGTTTGAGAACTGACTTGCAACTTCCTTCACAGATTCTATTGGAATCATAACATCAACATCATCGTTTGGCTTAACAGATTCAATCATACGAAAATTCACCTTAGGTAAAGCATTTGTCTTGTTAATGATCGCTGCATATGATGGTTTGGCCTGAGTTTCGTTAACAATCTCAGCTAGTTGTGGTTCTTTGGAAATGACATCAGAGTGAATCTCAATTACCGGTGTATCGAGATTAGCAGGAGTAACATCTGGTGTTTGGGTAGATTTCGGGTCACAGCCAGTCTGCATTGGAATTACATCAGGTTTACTCATAAAACTCACCGGTTGGCCACGCACGGCATTACGGGGATGAAGAATCTTCCCACTTTTTCCAATAATCTTACCATTTATGTTTTTCAATTTAGCCGCAATGTTAGATTGTCTTTGTCCCGTATCATGAGTGTCACCAGCCATTTAGTTTTTAATCAAACCTCAACAAAACTTCAGCAAAACAAACAAAACGAATGGTTAAATCAAACGTTCCATCCATCGGTATCAGTTATGGGCATCTATTGGTTATAATTGTTCAAGGGCCATGGTTATGGGTTATGGACACCTATTACTTTTAATATGGATATCTATAGGCTATTGGTCATGGTTAGTAGTTATAATGGTTCAAGGGCCATCAGTACCAGTGTTGTGGACATCTAGTGGTTATAATGGTTCAAGGACCATGGTAATGGGTTATGGAAACCTATTACTTGTAAAATGGATATATATATATATATATAGGCTATTGGTCATGGCTAGTAGTTATAATGGTTCAAGGGCCATCGATATGAGTTATGGACATCTAGTGGTTATAATGGTTCAAGGACCATGGTTATGGGTTACGCACACCTATTACTTGTAAAATGCATATCTATAGGCTATTGCTCATGGCTAGTAGTTATAATGGCTCAAGGGCCATCGATATGAGTTATAGACATCTAGTGGTTATAATGCTTCAAGGACCATGGTTATGGGTTATGGACACCTATTACTTGTAAAACGGATATCTGAAGGCTATTGGTCATGGCTAGAAGTTATAATGGTTCAAGGGCCATCGGTATCAGTTATGGGCATCTAGTGGTTATAATTGTCCAAGGGCCGTGGTTATGGGTTACGGACACCTATTGCTTTTAAAATGGATATCTATAGGCTACTGGTCATTGCTAGTAGTTATAATGGTTCAAGGGCCATCAGTATCAGTTATGGACATCTAGTGGTTGTAATGGTTCAAGGACCATGGTTATGGGTTATGCACATCTATTACTTGTAAAATGCATATCTATAGGCTATTGCGCATGGCTAGTAGTTATAATGGTTCAAGGGCCATCAGTATCAGTTATGGACATCTAGTGGTTATAATGGTTCAAGGACCATGGTTATGGGTTATGGACACCTATTACTTGTAAAATGGATATCTATAGGCTATTGGTCATGGCTAGTAGTTATAATGGTTCAAGGACCATCAGTATCAGTTATGGACATCAAGTGGTTATAATGGTTCAAGAACCATAGTTATGGGTTATGGACACCTATTACTTGTAAAATGGATAACTATAAGTCATGGCTAGTAGGTATAATGGTTCAAAGGCCATCGATATGAGTTATGGACATGTAGTGGTTATAATGGTTCAATGGCCTTGTTTATGGGTTATGGACACCTATTACTTGTAAAATGGACATCTATAGGCTATCGGTCATGGCTACTAGTTATAATGGTTCAAGGGCCATCAGTATCAGTTATGGACATCTAGTGGTTATAGTGGTTTAAAGGCCATCAGTATCAGTTATGGACATCTAGTTGTTATAATGGTCCAAGAACCATGGTTATGGGTTATGGACACCTATTACTTGTAAAATGGATATCTGTAGGCTATTGGTCATGGCTAGTAGTTATAATGGTTCAAGGGCCATCTGTATCAGTTATGGACATCTAGTTATAATGGTTCTAGGACCATGGTTATAAGTTATGGACACCTATTACTTGTAAATGGATATCTATAGGCTATTGGTCATGGCTAGTAGTTATAATGGTCCAAGGGCCATCGGTATGAGTTATGGACATGTAGTGGTTATAATGGTTCAATGGCCTTGATTATGGGTTATGGACACCTATTACTTGTAAAATGGATATCTATAGGCTATCGGTCATGGCTAGTAGTTATAATGGTTCAAGGGCCATCAATATCAGTTATGGACATCTAGTTGTTATAATGGTTCAAGGACCATGGTTATGGGTTATGGACACCTATTACTTGTAAAATGGATATCTATAGGCTATTGGTCATGGCTAGTAGTTATAATGGTTCAAGGGTCATCGATGTGAGTTATGGACATGTACTGGTTATAATGGTTCAATTTCCTTGGTTATGGGTTACGGATACCTATTACTTGTAAAATAGATATCTATAGGCTACTGGTCATGGCTACTAGTTATAATGGATCAAGGGCCATCAGTATCAGTTATGAACATCAAGTGGTTATAATGGTTCAAGGAAAATGGTTATGGGTTATGGACACCTATTACTTGTAAAATGGATATCTATTGGCTATTGTACATGGCAAGTAGTTATAATGGTTCAAGGGCCATCATTATCAGTTATGGACATCTAGTGGTTATAATGGTTCAAGGACCATGGTTATGGGTTATGGACACCTATTACTTGTAAAATGGATATCTATAGGCTATTTGTCATGGCTAGTAGTTATAATGGTTCAAGGGCATCAGAATCAGTTATGGACATCAAGTGGTTATAATGGTTTGAGACCCATGGTTATGTGTTATGGACACCTATTACTTGTAAATGGATGTCATGGCTAGTAGTTGTAATGGTACAAGGGCCATTGATATGAGTTATGGACATGTAGTGGTTATAATGGTTCAATGGCCTTGGTTATGGGTTATGGACACCTATTACTTTTAAAATGGATATCTATAGGCTATCGGTCATGGCTACTAGTTATAATGGTTCAAGGGCCATCAGTATCAGTTATGGACATCTAGTGGTTATAATGGTTCATGAACCATGGTTATGGGTTATCGACACCTATTACTTGTAAAATGGATATCTGTAGGCTTTTGGTCATGGCTAGTAGTTATAATGATTCAAGGGCCATCAATATCAGTTATGGACATTTAGTTGTTATAATGGTTCAAGGACCATGGTTATGGGTTATGGACACCAATTACTTGTAAATGGATATCTATAGGCTATTGGTCATGGGTAGTAGTTATAATGGTCCAAGGGCCATCGATATGAGTTATGTACATGTAGTGGTTATAATGGTTCAATGGCCTTGATTATGGGTTATGCACACCTATTACTTGTAAAATGGATATCTATAGGCTATCAGTCATGGCTAGTAGTTATAATGGTTCAAGGGCCATCAGTATCAGTTATGGACATCTAGTGGTTATAATGGTTCAAGGACCATGGTTATGGGTTATGGACACCTATTACTTGAAAAATGGATATCTATAGGCTATTGGTCATGGCTAGTAGTTATAATGGTTCATGGGCCATCAGTATCAGTTATGGACATCAAGTGGTTATAATGATTCAAGGACCATGGTTATGGGTTGTGGACACCTATTACTTGTAAAATGGATATCTATAGGCTATTGGTCATGGCTAGTAGTTATAATGGTTGAAGGGTCATCGATATGAGTTATGGACATGTACTGGCTATAATGGTTCAATGGCCTTGGTTATGGGTTACGGATACCTATTACTTGTAAAATAGATATCTATAGGCTATTGGTCATGGCTACTAGTTATAATGGTTCAAGGGCCATCAGTATCAGTTATGAACATCAAGTGGTTATAATGGTTCAAGGAAAATGGTTATGGGTTATGGACACCTATTACTTGTAAAATGGATATCTATTGGCTATTGTACATGGCAAGTAGTTATAATGGTTCAAGGGCCATCATTATCAGTTATGGACATCTAGTGGTTATAATGGTTCAAGGACCATGGTTATGGGTTATGGACACCTATTACTTGTAAAATGGATATCTATAGGCTATTTGTCATGGCTAGTAGTTATAATGGTTCAAGGGAATCAGTATCAGTTATGGACATCAAGTGGTTATAATGGTTTGAGACCCATGGTTATGTGTTATGGACACCTATTACTTGTAAATGGATATCTATAGGCTATTGGTCATGGCTAGTAGTTGTAATGGTACAAGGGCCATTGATATGAGTTATGGACATGTAGTGGTTATAATGGTTCAATGGCCTTGGTTATGGGTTATGGACACCTATTACTTTTAAAATGGATATCTATAGGCTATCGGTCATGGCTACTAGTTATAATGGTTCAAGGGCCATCAGTATCAGTTATGGACATCTAGTGGTTATAATGGTTCATGAACCATGGTTATGGGTTATCGACACCTATTACTTGTAAAATGGATATCTGTAGGCTTTTGGTCATGGCTAGTAGTTATAATGATTCAAGGGCCATCAATATCAGTTATGGACATTTAGTTGTTATAATGGTTCAAGGACCATGGTTATGGGTTACGGACACCAATTACTTGTAAATGGATATCTATAGGCTATTGGTCATGGGTAGTAGTTATAATGGTCCAAGGGCCATCGATATGAGTTATGTACATGTAGTGGTTATAATGGTTCAATGGCCTTGATTATGGGTTATGCACACCTATTACTTGTAAAATGGATATCTATAGGCTATCAGTCATGGCTACTAATTATAATGGTTCAAGGGCCATCAGTATCAGTTATGGACATCTAGTGGTTATAATGGTTTAATGGCCTTGGTTATGGGTTATGGACACCTATTACTTGTAAAATGGATATCTATAGGCTATCGGTCATGGCTAGTAGTTATAATGGTTCAAGGGCCATCAATATCAGTTATAGATATCTAGTTGTTATAATGGTTCAAGGACCATGGTTATGGGTTATGGACACCTATTACTTGTAAAATGGATATCTATAGGCTATTGGTCATGGCTAGTAGTTATAATGGTTCAAGGGTCATCGATATGAGTTATGGACATGTACTGGTAATAATGGTTCAATGGCCTTGGTTATGGGTTATGGATACCTATTACTTGTAAAAGAGATATCTATAGCCTATTGGTCATGGCTACTAGTTATAATGGTTCAAGGGCCATCAGTATCAGTTATGAACATCAAGTGGTTATAATGGTTCAAGGGCCATCGATATGAGTTATGGACATCTAGTGGTTATAATGGTTCAAGGACAATGGTTATGGGGTATGGACACCTATTACTTGTAAAATGGATATCTATTGGCTATTGTACATGGCAAGTAGTTATAATGGTTCGAGGGCCATCAGTATCAGTTATGGACATCTAGTGGTTATAATGGTTCAAGGACCATGGTTATGGGTTATGGACACCTATTACTTGTAAAATGGATATCTATAGGCTATTTGTCATGGCTAGTAGTTATAATGGTTCAAGGGCATCAGTATCAGTTATGGACATCAAGTGGTTATAATGGTTTAAGACCCATGGTTATGGGTTATGGACACCTATTACTTGTAAATGGATATCTATAGGCTATTGGTCATGGCTAGTAGTTGTAATGGTCCAAGGGCCATTGATATGAGTTATGGACATGTAGTGGTTATAATGGTTCAATGGCCTTGGTTATGGGTTATGGACACCTATTACTTTTAAAATGGATATCTATAGGCTATCTGTCATGGCTACTAGTTATAATGGTTCAAGGGCCATCAGTATCAGTTATGATCTAGTGGTTATAATGGTTCATGAACCATGGTTATGGGTTATCGACACCTATTACTTCTAAAATGGATATCTGTAGGCTATTGGTCATGGCTAGTAGTTATAATGATCCAAGGGCCATCAATATCAGTTATGGACATCTAGTTGTTATAATGGTTCAAGGACCATGGTTATGGGTTATGGACACCTATTAGGCTCAAGTCTCATGTTTAAGGCTCAAGGCTCATGTTTAAGGCTCAAGGCTCAAGGCTCAAGGCTCAAGGCTCGAGGCTCGAGGCTCGAGGCACGAGGCTCAAAGGCTCCAGGCTCAAGGCTCCAGGCTCAAGGCTCAACGCTCAACGCTCGAGGCTCGAGGCTCAAGGCTCAAGGCTCAAGGCTCAAGGCTCAAGGCTCAAGGCTCAAGGCTCAAGGCTCAAGGCTCAAGGCTCGAGGCTCAAGGCTTAAGGCTCAAGGATCAAGGTTCAAGGCTCATGGCACATGGCTCAAGGCTCAAGGCTCAAGGCTAGAGGATCATGGCTCAAGTCTCATGTTTTAAGGTTCAAATTCATGGCTCAAGGCTTAAGGCTCAAGGCTCAATGCTAAAGGATCAAGGCTCAAGGCTCAAGGCACAAGGCTCAAGGCTAGAGGATCAAGGCTCAAGGCTTAAGGGTCAAGGGTCAAGGGTAGAGGCTAAAGGCTCAAGGATCAAGGCGCAAGGGTAAAGAGTGAAGGCTCAAGTCTCATGTTTTAAGGCTCAAGGATCAAAGCTCAAGGCTCAAGGCTCAAGGCTCAAGGCTCAAGGCTCAAGGCTCAAGGCTCAACCCTCAAGCTCAAGACTCAAGGCTCAACGCTCAAGGCTCAAGACGCAAGGCTCAACGCTCAAGGCTCAAGGCTGAAGGCTCAAGGCTGAAGGCTCAAGGCTCAAGGCTCATGGCTCAAGGCTCAAGACCCAAGGATCAACGCTCAAGGCTCAAGGCTGAAGGCTCAAGGCTCAAGGCTCAAGGCTCAAGGCTCAAGGCTCATGGCTCAAGGCTCAAGACGCAAGGATCAAGGCTGAAGTCTCAAGGCTCAAGGGTCAAGGGTCAAGGCTCAAGGCTCAAGGATCAAGACTCGAGGCTCGAGGCTCAAGGCTCGAGGCTCAAGGATCGAGGCTCGAGGATCAAGGCTTAAACCTCAAGGCTCAAGGCTCAAGGCTCAAGGCTCAAGGCTCAAGGCTCAAGGCTCAAGGCTCAAGGCTCGAGGCTCAAGGCTCATGGCTCATGGCTCAAGGCTCCAGGCTCAAGGCTCATGGCTCAAGGCTCAACACCCAAGGGGCAAGGGTCAAGAGTCAAGGCTCAAGTCTCATGTTTTTAGGCTCAAGGCTCATGGCTCAAGGCTCAAGGCTCATTGCTCAAGGCTCAAGGCTAGAGGATAAAGGCTCAAGGCTCAAGGCTGGAGGATCAACACTCAAGGCTCAAGGCTCAAGGCTCAAGGCTCAAGGCTCAAGGCTCAAGGCTCAAGACTCCAGGCTCCAGGCTCCAGGCTCCAGGCTCAAGGCTCAAGGCTCCAGGCTCAAGGCTCCAGGCTCCAGGCTCAAGGCTCAAGGCTCAAGGCTAAAGGCTCAAGGCTCAAGGCTCAAGGCTCAAGGCTCAAGGATCAAGGCTCAAGGCTCGAGGCTCGAGGCTCAAGGCTCGAGGCTCGAGGCTCGAGGCTCAAGGCTCGAGGCTCGAGGCTCAAGGCTCGAGGCTCCAGGATCGAGGCTCGAGGCTCAAGGCTCGTGTCTCAAGGCTCAAGGCTCAAGGCTCAAGGCTCAAGGCTCAAGGCTCGAGGCTTAAGGCTCGAGGCTCGAGGCTCGAGGCACAAGGGTCCAGGCTCAAAGGCTCAAGGCTCAAGGCTCAAGGCTCAAGGCTCAACGCTCAAGGCTCAAGGCTCAACGCTCAAGGCTCGAGGCTCCAGGCTCGAGGCTTGAGGCTCAATCTAAAACATTTTCAGGCCAAGAACCCTAGGCGCAGCCTTAACAATCTTCGGCCCGAACTCTTCAATATCCAAGATTGTGTGACAAAAGGTGCTATACTAAAACATTCATAACTTTCAGCTCGGGTGTCCGTTTCAGGCCCACGAGTAACCAAAATAGCTGGTTCGTTCGTCGCTGCCAAGAACAAGTTCGGCCCGAACTCTTCACTGTTCCCGGCCCGAATTCATTTTCGGCCCGAACTTCAACCTCGGCCCGAACTCCGACCTCGGCCCGAACTTCAACCTCGGCCTGAACATCAACATCGGCCCGAACTCCGACCTCGGCCCGAACTTCAACCTCGGCCCGAACTCCGACATCGGCCCGAACTTCAACCTCGGCACGAACATCATCCTCGGCCCGAACACCGAACTTCAGCACGAACACCACTTCGGCCCGAACATCCCACTTCGGCCCAAACACCACTTCGGCCCGAACATCCATCTTCGGCCCGAACTCTTCAATATCCAAGATTGTGTGACAAAAGGTGCTATACTAAAACATTCATAACTTTCAGCTCGGGTGTCCGTTTCACGCCCACGAGTAACCAAAATAGCTGGTTCGTTCGTCACTGCCAAGAACAACCTCGGCCCGAACTCCGACCTCGGCCCGAACTTCAACCTCGGCCCGAACTTCAACCTCAGCCCGAACTCCGACCTCGGCCCAAACTTCAACCTCGGCCCAAACATCATCCTCGGCCGGAACACCGAACTTCCGCCCGAACACCAATTCGGCCCGAACACCACTTCGGCCCGAACATCCCATTTCGGCCCGAACACCACTTCGGCCCGAACATCCCTCTTCGCCCCGAACTCTTCAATATCCAAGATTGTGTGACAAAAGGTGCTATACTAAAAAATTCATAACTTTCAGCTCAGGTGTCCGTTTCACGCCCACGAGTAACCAAAATAGATGGTTCGTTCGTCACTGCCAAGAACAAGTTCGGCCCGAACTCTTCACTGTTCCCGGCCCGAACTTCATTTTCGGCACGAACTGCAACCTCGGCCTGAACTCCGACCTCGGCCCGAACTTCAACCTCGGCCCGAACATCATCCTCGGCCCGAACACCGAACTTCGGCCCGAACACCACTTCGGCCCGAACATCCCACTTCGGCCCGAACACCACTTCGGCCCGAACATCCCTCTTCGGCCCGAACTCTTCAATATCCAAGATTGTGTGACAAAAGGTGCTATACTAAAACATTCATAACTTTCAGCTCGGGTGTCTGTTTCACGCCCACGAGTTACCAAAATGGCTGGTTCGTTTGTCACTGCCAAGAACAAGTTCGGCCCGAACTCTTCACTGTTCCCGGCCCGAACTTCATTTTCGGCCCGAACTTCAACCTCGGCCCGAACTTCAACCTCAGCCCGAACTCCGACCTCGGCCCGAACTTCAACCTCGGCCCGAACATCTCGGCCCGAACACCGAACTTCGGCCCGAACACCACTTCGGCCCGAACATCCCACTTCGGCCCAAACAACACTTCGGCCAAAACATCCCTCTCCGGCCCGAACTCTTCAATATCCAAGATTGTGTGACAAAAGGTGCTATACTAAAACATTCAAAACTTTCAGCTCGGGTGTCCGTTTCACGCCCACGAGTAACCAAAATAGCTGGTTCGTTCGTCACTGCCAAGAACAAGTTCGGCCCGAACTCTTCACTGTTCCCGGCCCGAACTTCATTTGTGCCCGAACTTCAACCTCGGCCCGAACTTCAACCTCGGCCCGAACTCCGACCTCGGCCCGAACTTCAACCTCGGCCCGAACATCATCCTCGGCCCGAACACCGAACTTCGGCCCGAACACCACTTCGGCCCGAACACCACGTCGGCCCGAACATCCCACTTCGGCCCGAACACCACCTCGGCCCGAACATCCCTCTTCGGCCCGAACTCTTCAATATCCAAGATTGTGTGTCCGTTTCACGCCCACGTGTAACTAAAAAAGCTGGTTCGTTCGTCACTGCCAAGAACAACATCGGCCCGAACTCCGACCTCGGCCCGAACTTCAACCTCGGCCCGAACTCCGACATCGGCCCGAACTTCAACCTCGGCACGAACATCATCCTCGGCCCGAACACCGAACTTCAGCCCGAACACCACTTCGGCCCGAACATCCCACTTCGGCCCGAACACCACTTCGGCCCGAACATCCATCTTCGGCCCGAACTCTTCAATATCCAAGATTGTGTGACAAAAGGTGCTATACTAAAACATTCATAACTTTCAGCTCGGGTGTCCGTTTCACGCCCACGAGTAACCAAAATAGCTGGTTCGTTCGTCACTGCCAAGAACAAGTTCGGCCCGAACTCTTCACTGTTCCCGGCCCGAACTCCGACCACGGCCCGAACTGCAACCTCGGCCCGAACTTCAACCTCAGCACGAACTCCGACCTCGGCCCGAACTTCAACCTCGGCCCGAACATCATCCTCGGCCCGAACACCGAACTTCGGCTCGACCACCACTTCGGGCCGAACACCACTTCGGCCCGAACATCCCACTTCGGCCCGAACACCACTTCGGCCCGAACATCCCTCTTCGCCCCGAACTCTTCAATATCCAAGATTGTGTGACAAAAGGTGCTATACTAAAACATTCATAACTTTCAGCTCGGGTCTCCGTTTCATGCCTACGAGTAACCAAAATAGCTGGTTCATTCGTCACTGCCAAGAACAAGTTCGGCCCGAACTCTTCACTGTTCCCGGCCCGAACTTCAACCTCGGCCCGAACTTCAACCTCGGCCTGAACTCCGACCTCGGCCCGAACTTCAACCTCGGCCCGAACATCATCCTCGGCCCGAACACCGAACTTCGGCCCGAACACCACTTCGGCCCGAACATCCCACTTCGGCCCGAACACCACTTCGGCCGGAACACCACTTCGGCCCGAACACCACTTCGGCCCGAACACCACTTCGGCCCGAACATCCCACTTCGGCCCGAACACTACTTCGGCCCGAACATCCCTCTTCGGCCCGAACTCTTCAATATCCAAGATTGTGTGACAAAAGGTGCTATACTAAAACATTCATAACTTTCAGCTCGGGTGTCCGTTTCAGGCCCACGAGTAACCAAAATAGCTGGTTCGTTCGTCGCTGCCAAGAACAAGGTCGGCCCGAACTCTTCACTGTTCCCGGCCCGAATTCATTTTCGGCCCGAACTTCAACCTCGGCCCGAACTCCGACCTCGGCCCGAACTTCAACCTCGGCCTGAACATCATCCTCGGCCCGAACACCCAACTTCCGCCCGAACACCAATTCGGCCCGAACACCACTTCGGCCCGAACATCCCATTTCGGCCCGAACACCACTTCGGCCCGAACATCCCTCTTCGCCCCGAACTCTTCAATATCCAAGATTGTGTGACAAAAGGTGCTATACTAAAACATTCATAACTTTCAGCTCGGGTGTCCGTTTCACGCCCACGATTAACCAAAATAGATGGTTCGTTCGTCACTGCCAAGAACAAGTTCGGCCCGAACTCTTCACTGTTCCCGGCCCGAACTTCATTTTCGGCACGAACTTCAACCTCGGCCCGAACTTCAACCTCGGCCCGAACTCCGACCTCGGCCCGAACTTCAACCTCGGCCCGAACATCATCCTCGGCCCGAACACCGAACTTCGGCCCGAACACCACTTCGGCCCGAACATCCCACTTCGGCCCGAACACCACTTCGGCCCGAACATCCCTCTTCGCCCCGAACTCTTCAATATCCAAGATTGTGTGACAAAAGGTGCTATACTAAAACATTCATAACTTTCAGCTCAGGTGTCCGTTTCACGCCCACGAGTAACCAAAATAGCTGGTTCGTTCGTCACTGCCAAGAACAAGTTCGGCCCGAACTCTTCACTGTTCCCGGCCCGAACTTCAACCTCGGCCCGAACTTCAACCTCGGCCTGAACTCCGACCTCGGCCCGAACTTCAACCTCGGCCCGAACATCATCCTCGGCCCGAACACCGAACTTCGGCCCGAACACCACTTCGGCCCGAACATCCCACTTCGGCCCGAACACCACTTCGGCCCGAACATCCCTCTTCGGCCCGAACTCTTCAATATCCAAGATTGTGTGACAAAAGGTGCTATACTAAAACATTCATAACTTTCAGCTCGGGTGTCTGTTTCACGCCCACGAGTTACCAAAATGGCTGGTTCGTTTGTCACTGCCAAGAACAAGTTCGGCCCGAACTCTTCACTGTTCCCGGCCCGAACTTCATTTTCGGCCCGAACTTCAACCTCGGCCCGAACTTCAACCTCAGTCCGAACTCCGACCTCGGCCCGAACTTCAACCTCGGCCCGAACATCTCGGCCCGAACACCGAACTTCGGCCCGAACACCACTTCGGCCCGAACATCCCACTTCGGCCCAAACAACACTTCGGCCAAAACATCCCTCTCCGGCCCGAACTCTTCAATATCCAAGATTGTGTGACAAAAGGTGCTATACTAAAACATTCAAAACTTTCAGCTCGGGTGTCCGTTTCACGCCCACGAGTAACCAAAATAGCTGGTTCGTTCGTCACTGCCAAGAACAAGTTCGGCCCGAACTCTTCACTGTTCCCGGCCCGAACTTCATTTGTGCCCGAACTTCAACCTCGGCCCGAACTTCAACCTCGGCCCGAACTCCGACCTCGGCCCGAACTTCAACCTCGGCCCGAACATCATCCTCGGCCCGAACACCGAACTTCGGCCCGAACACCACTTCGGCCCGAACACCACGTCGGCCCGAACATCCCACTTCGGCCCGAACACCACCTCGGCCCGAACATCCCTCTTCGGCCCGAACTCTTCAATATCCAAGATTGTGTGTCCGTTTCACGCCCACGTGTAACTAAAAAAGCTGGTTCGTTCGTCACTGCCAAGAACAACATCGGCCCGAACTCCGACCTCGGCCCGAACTTCAACCTCGGCCCGAACTCCGACATCGGCCCGAACTTCAACCTCGGCACGAACATCATCCTCGGCCCGAACACCGAACTTCAGCCCGAACACCACTTCGGCCCGAACATCCCACTTCGGCCCGAACACCACTTCGGCCCGAACATCCATCTTCGGCCCGAACTCTTCAATATCCAAGATTGTGTGACAAAAGGTGCTATACTAAAACATTCATAACTTTCAGCTCGGGTGTCCGTTTCACGCCCACGAGTAACCAAAATAGCTGGTTCGTTCGTCACTGCCAAGAACAAGTTCGGCCCGAACTCTTCACTGTTCCCGGCCCGAACTCCGACCACGGCCCGAACTGCAACCTCGGCCCGAACTTCAACCTCAGCACGAACTCCGACCTCGGCCCGAACTTCAACCTCGGCCCGAACATCATCCTCGGCCCGAACACCGAACTTCGGCTCGACCACCACTTCGGGCCGAACACCACTTCGGCCCGAACATCCCACTTCGGCCCGAACACCACTTCGGCCCGAACATCCCTCTTCGCCCCGAACTCTTCAATATCCAAGATTGTGTGACAAAAGGTGCTATACTAAAACATTCATAACTTTCAGCTCGGGTCTCCGTTTCATGCCTACGAATAACCAAAATAGCTGGTTCATTCGTCACTGCCAAGAACAAGTTCGGCCCGAACTCTTCACTGTTCCCGGCCCGAACTTCAACCTCGGCCCGAACTTCAACCTCGGCCTGAACTCCGACCTCGGCCCGAACTTCAACCTCGGCCCGAACATCATCCTCGGCCCGAACACCGAACTTCGGCCCGAACACCACTTCGGCCCGAACATCCCACTTCGGCCCGAACACCACTTCGGCCGGAACACCACTTCGGCCCGAACACCACTTCGGCCCGAACACCACTTCGGCCCGAACACCACTTCGGCCCGAACATCCCACTTCGGCCCGAACACTACTTCGGCCCGAACATCCCTCTTCGGCCCGAACTCTTCAATATCCAAGATTGTGTGACAAAAGGTGCTATACTAAAACATTCATAACTTTCAGCTCGGGTGTCCGTTTCAGGCCCACGAGTAACCAAAATAGCTGGTTCGTTCGTCGCTGCCAAGAACAAGGTCGGCCCGAACTCTTCACTGTTCCCGGCCCGAATTCATTTTCGGCCCGAACTTCAACCTCGGCCCGAACTCCGACCTCGGCCCGAACTTCAACCTCGGCCTGAACATCATCCTCGGCCCGAACACCCAACTTCCGCCCGAACACCAATTCGGCCCGAACACCACTTCGGCCCGAACATCCCATTTCGGCCCGAACACCACTTCGGCCCGAACATCCCTCTTCGCCCCGAACTCTTCAATATCCAAGATTGTGTGACAAAAGGTGCTATACTAAAACATTCATAACTTTCAGCTCGGGTGTCCGTTTCACGCCCACGATTAACCAAAATAGATGGTTCGTTCGTCACTGCCAAGAACAAGTTCGGCCCGAACTCTTCACTGTTCCCGGCCCGAACTTCATTTTCGGCACGAACTTCAACCTCGGCCCGAACTTCAACCTCGGCCCGAACTCCGACCTCGGCCCGAACTTCAACCTCGGCCCGAACATCATCCTCGGCCCGAACACCGAACTTCGGCCCGAACACCACTTCGGCCCGAACATCCCACTTCGGCCCGAACACCACTTCGGCCCGAACATCCCTCTTCGCCCCGAACTCTTCAATATCCAAGATTGTGTGACAAAAGGTGCTATACTAAAACATTCATAACTTTCAGCTCAGGTGTCCGTTTCACGCCCACGAGTAACCAAAATAGCTGGTTCGTTCGTCACTGCCAAGAACAAGTTCGGCCCGAACTCTTCACTGTTCCCGGCCCGAACTTCAACCTCGGCCCGAACTTCAACCTCGGCCTGAACTCCGACCTCGGCCCGAACTTCAACCTCGGCCCGAACATCATCCTCGGCCCGAACACCGAACTTCGGCCCGAACACCACTTCGGCCCGAACATCCCACTTCGGCCCGAACACCACTTCGGCCCGAACATCCCTCTTCGGCCCGAACTCTTCAATATCCAAGATTGTGTGACAAAAGGTGCTATACTAAAACATTCATAACTTTCAGCTCGGGTGTCTGTTTCACGCCCACGAGTTACCAAAATGGCTGGTTCGTTTGTCACTGCCAAGAACAAGTTCGGCCCGAACTCTTCACTGTTCCCGGCCCGAACTTCATTTTCGGCCCGAACTTCAACCTCGGCCCGAACTTCAACCTCAGCCCGAACTCCGACCTCGGCCCGAACTTCAACCTCGGCCCGAACATCATCCTCGGCCCGAACACCGAACTTCGGCCCGAACACCACTTCGGCCCGAACATCCCACTTCGGCCCAAACAACACTTCGGCCAAAACATCCCTCTCCGGCCCGAACTCTTCAATATCCAAGATTGTGTGACAAAAGGTGCTATACTAAAACATTCAAAACTTTCAGCTCGGGTGTCCGTTTCACGCACACGAGTAACCAAAATAGCTGGTTCGTTCGTCACTGCCAAGAACAAGTTCGGCCCGAACTCTTCACTGTTCCCGGCCCGAACTTCATTTGTGCCCGAACTTCAACCTCGGCCCGAACTTCAACCTCGGCCCGAACTCCGACCTCGGCCCGAACTTCAACCTCGGCCCGAACATCATCCTCGGCCCGAACACCGAACTTCGGCCCGAACACCACTTCGGCCCGAACACCACGTCGGCCCGAACATCCCACTTCGGCCCGAACACCACCTCGGCCCGAACATCCCTCTTCGGCCCGAACTCTTCAATATCCAAGATTGTGTGACAAATGGTGCTATACTAAAACATTCATAACTTTCAGTTCGGGTGTCCGTTTCACGCCCACGTGTAACTAAAAAAGCTGGTTCGTTCGTCACTGCCAAGAACAACATCGGCCCGAACTCCGACCTCGGCCCGAACTTCAACCTCGGCCCGAACTCCGACATCGGCCCGACCTTCAACCTCGGCACGAACATCATCCTCGGCCCGAACACCGAACTTCAGCCCGAACACCACTTCGGCCCGAACATCCCACTTCGGCCCGAACACCACTTCGGCCCGAACATCCATCTTCGGCCCGAACTCTTCAATATCCAAGATTGTGTGACAAAAGGTGCTATACTAAAACATTCATAACTTTCAGCTCGGGTGTCCGTTTCACGCCCACGAGTAACCAAAATAGCTGGTTCGTTCGTCACTGCCAAGAACAAGTTCGGCCCGAACTCTTCACTGTTCCCGGCCCGAACTCCGACCTCGGGCCGAACTGCAACCTCGGCCCGAACTTCAACCTCGGCCCGAACTCCGACCTCGGCCCGAACTTCAACCTCGGCCCGAACATCATCCTCGGCCCGAACACCGAACTTCGGCTCGACCACCACTTCGGGCCGAACACCACTTCGGCCCGAACATCCCACTTCGGCCCGAACACCACTTCGGCCCGAACATCCCTCTTCGCCCCGAACTCTTCAATATCCAAGATTGTGTGACAAAAGGTGCTATACTAAAACATTCATAACTTTCAGCTCGGGTCTCCGTTTCACGCCTACGAGTAACCAAAATAGCTGGTTCATTCGTCACTGCCAAGAACAAGTTCGGCCCGAACTCTTCACTGTTCCCGGCCCGAACTTCAACCTCGGCCCGAACTTCAACCTCGGCCTGAACTCCGACCTCGGCCCGAACTTCAACCTCGGCCCGAACATCATCCTCGGCCCGAACACCGAACTTCGGCCCGAACACCACTTCGGCCCGAACATCCCACTTCGGCCCGAACACCACTTCGGCCGGAACACCACTTCGGCCCGAACACCACTTCGGCCCGAACACCACTTCGGCCCGAACATCCCACTTCGGCCCGAACACTACTTCGGCCCGAACATCCCTCTTCGGCCCGAACTCTTCAATATCCAAGATTGTGTGACAAAAGGTGCTATACTAAAACATTCATAACTTTCAGCTCGGGTGTCCGTTTCAGGCCCACGAGTAACCAAAATAGCTGGTTCGTTCGTCGCTGCCAAGAACAAGGTCGGCCCGAACTCTTCACTGTTCCCGGCCCGAATTCATTTTCGGCCCGAACTTCAACCTCGGCCCGAACTCCGACCTCGGCCCGAACTTCAACCTCGGCCTGAACATCATCCTCGGCCCGAACACCGAACTTCGGCCCGAACACCGAACTTCGGCCCGAACACCGAACTTCGGCCCGAACACCGAACTTCGGCGTGAACACCACTTCGGCCCGAACACCACTTCGGCCCGAACATCCCACTTCGGCCCGAACACCACTTCGGCCCGAACATCCCTCTTCGGCCCGAACTCTTCAATATCCAAGATTGTGTGACAAAAGGTGCTATACTAAAACATTCATAACTTTCAGCTCGGGTGTCCGTTTCACGCCCACGAGTAACCAAAATAGCTGGTTCGTTCGTCACTGCCAAGAACAACCGCGGCCCGAACTCCGACCTCGGCCCGAACTTCAACCTCGGCCCGAACTTCAACCTCAGCCCGAACTCCGACCTCGGCCCAAACTTCAACCTCGGCCCGAACATCATCCTCGGCCCGAACACCCAACTTCCGCCCGAACACCAATTCGGCCCGAACACCACTTCGGCCCGAACATCCCATTTCGGCCCGAACACCACTTCGGCCCGAACATCCCTCTTCGCCCCGAACTCTTCAATATCCAAGATTGTGTGACAAAAGGTGCTATACTAAAACATTCATAACTTTCAGCTCGGGTGTCCGTTTCACGCCCACGATTAACCAAAATAGATGGTTCGTACGTCACTGCCAAGAACAAGTTCGGCCCGAACTCTTCACTGTTCCCGGCCCGAACTTCATTTTCGGCACGAACTTCAACCTCGGCCCGAACTTCAACCTCGGCCCGAACTCCGACCTCGGCCCGAACTTCAACCTCGGCCCGAACATCATCCTCGGCCCGAACACCGAACTTCGGCCCGAACACCACTTCGGCCCGAACATCCCACTTCGGCCCGAACACCACTTCGGCCCGAACATCCCTCTTCGCCCCGAACTCTTCAATATCCAAGATTGTGTGACAAAAGGTGCTATACTAAAACATTCATAACTTTCAGCTCGGGTGTCCGTTTCACGCCCACGAGTAACCAAAATAGCTGGTTCGTTCGTCACTGCCAAGAACAAGTTCGGCCCGAACTCTTCACTGTTCCCGTCCCGAATTCATTTTCGGCCCGAACTTCAACCTCGGCCCGAACTCCGACCTCGGCCCGAACTTCAACCTCGGCCCGAACATCATCCTCGGCCCGAACACCGAACTTCAGCCCGAACACCGAACTTCGGCCCGAACACCACTTCGGCCCGAACACCACTTCGGCCCGAACATCCCACTTCGGCCCGAACACCACTTCGGCCCGAACATCCCTCTTCGGCCCGAACTCTTCAATATCCAAGATTGTGTGACAAAAGGTGCTATACTAAAACATTCATAACTTTCAGCTCGGGTGTCCGTTTCACGCCCACGAGTAACCAAAATAGCTGGTTCGTTCGTCACTGCCAAGAACAAGTTCGGCCCGAACTCTTCACTGTTCCCGGCCCGAACTCCGACCTCGGGCCGAACTGCAACCTCGGCCCGAACTTCAACCTCGGCCCGAACTCCGACCTCGGCCCGAACTTCAACCTCGGCCCGAACATCATCCTCGGCCCGAACACCGAACTTCGGCTCGACCACCACTTCGGGCCGAACACCACTTCGGCCCGAACATCCCACTTCGGCCCGAACACCACTTCGGCCCGAACATCCCTCTTCGCCCCGAACTCTTCAATATCCAAGATTGTGTGACAAAAGGTGCTATACTAAAACATTCATAACTTTCAGCTCGGGTCTCCGTTTCACGCCTACGAGTAACCAAAATAGCTGTTTCATTCGTCACTGCCAAGAACAAGTTCGGCCCGAACTCTTCACTGTTCCCGGCCCGAACTTCAACCTCGGCCCGAACTTCAACCTCGGCCTGAACTCCGACCTCGGCCCGAACTTCAACCTCGGCCCGAACATCATCCTCGGCCCGAACACCGAACTTCGGCCCGAACACCACTTCGGCCCGAACATCCCACTTCGGCCCGAACACCACTTCGGCCGGAACACCACTTCGGCCCGAACACCACTTCGGCCCGAACACCACTTCGGCCCGAACATCCCACTTCGGCCCGAACACTACTTCGGCCCGAACATCCCTCTTCGGCCCGAACTCTTCAATATCCAAGATTGTGTGACAAAAGGTGCTATACTAAAACATTCATAACTTTCAGCTCGGGTGTCCGTTTCAGGCCCACGAGTAACCAAAATAGCTGGTTCGTTCGTCGCTGCCAAGAACAAGGTCGGCCCGAACTCTTCACTGTTCCCGGCCCGAATTCATTTTCGGCCCGAACTTCAACCTCGGCCCGAACTCCGACCTCGGCCCGAACTTCAACCTCGGCCTGAACATCATCCTCGGCCCGAACACCGAACTTCGGCCCGAACACCGAACTTCGGCCCGAACACCGAACTTCGGCCCGAACACCGAACTTCGGCGTGAACACCACTTCGGCCCGAACACCACTTCGGCCCGAACATCCCACTTCGGCCCGAACACCACTTCGGCCCGAACATCCCTCTTCGGCCCGAACTCTTCAATATCCAAGATTGTGTGACAAAAGGTGCTATACTAAAACATTCATAACTTTCAGCTCGGGTGTCCGTTTCACGCCCACGAGTAACCAAAATAGCTGGTTCGTTCGTCACTGCCAAGAACAACCGCGGCCCGAACTCCGACCTCGGCCCGAACTTCAACCTCGGCCCGAACTTCAACCTCAGCCCGAACTCCGACCTCGGCCCAAACTTCAACCTCGGCCCGAACATCATCCTCGGCCCGAACACCCAACTTCCGCCCGAACACCAATTCGGCCCGAACACCACTTCGGCCCGAACATCCCATTTCGGCCCGAACACCACTTCGGCCCGAACATCCCTCTTCGCCCCGAACTCTTCAATATCCAAGATTGTGTGACAAAAGGTGCTATACTAAAACATTCATAACTTTCAGCTCGGGTGTCCGTTTCACGCCCACGATTAACCAAAATAGATGGTTCGTACGTCACTGCCAAGAACAAGTTCGGCCCGAACTCTTCACTGTTCCCGGCCCGAACTTCATTTTCGGCACGAACTTCAACCTCGGCCCGAACTTCAACCTCGGCCCGAACTCCGACCTCGGCCCGAACTTCAACCTCGGCCCGAACATCATCCTCGGCCCGAACACCGAACTTCGGCCCGAACACCACTTCGGCCCGAACATCCCACTTCGGCCCGAACACCACTTCGGCCCGAACATCCCTCTTCGCCCCGAACTCTTCAATATCCAAGATTGTGTGACAAAAGGTGCTATACTAAAACATTCATAACTTTCAGCTCGGGTGTCCGTTTCACGCCCACGAGTAACCAAAATAGCTGGTTCGTTCGTCACTGCCAAGAACAAGTTCGGCCCGAACTCTTCACTGTTCCCGTCCCGAATTCATTTTCGGCCCGAACTTCAACCTCGGCCCGAACTCCGACCTCGGCCCGAACTTCAACCTCGGCCCGAACATCATCCTCGGCCCGAACACCGAACTTCAGCCCGAACACCGAACTTCGGCCCGAACACCACTTCGGCCCGAACACCACTTCGGCCCGAACATCCCACTTCGGCCCGAACACCACTTCGGCCCGAACATCCCTCTTCGGCCCGAACTCTTCAATATCCAAGATTGTGTGACAAAAGGTGCTATACTAAAACATTCATGACTTTCAGCTCGGGTGTCCGTTTCACGCCCACGAATATCCAAAATAGCTGGTTCGTTCGTCACTGCCAAGAACAACCTCGGCCCGAACTCCGACCTGGCCCGAACTTCAACCTCGGCCCGAACTTCAACCTCGGCCCGAACTCCGACCTCGGCCCGAACTTCAACCTCGGCCCGAACGTCATCCTCGGCCCGAACACCGAACTTCGGCCCGAACACCACTTCGGCCCGAACATCCCACTTCGGCCCGAACACCACTTCGGCCCGAACATCCCTCTTCGGCCCGAACTCTTCAATATCCAAGATTGTGTGACAAAAGGTGCTATACTAAAACATTCATAACTTTCAGCTCGGGTGTCCGTTTCAGGCCCACGAGTAACCAAAATAGCTGGTTCGTTCGTCACTGCCAAGAACAAGTTCGGCCCGAACTCTTCACTGTTCCCGGCCCGAATTCATTTTCGGCCCGAACTTCAACCTCGGCCCGAACTCCGACCTCGGCCCGAACTTCAACCTCGGCCCGAACATCATCCTCGGCCCGAACACCGAACTTCGGCCCGAACAACGAACTTCGGCCCGAACACCGAACTTCGGCCCGAACACCACTTCGGCCCGAACACCACTTCGGCCCGAACATCCCACTTCGGCCCGAACACCACTTCGGCCCGAACATCCCTCTTCGGCCCGAACTCTTCAATATCCAAGATTGTGTGACAAAAGGTGCTATACTAAAACATTCATAACTTTCAGCTCGGGTGTCCGTTTCACGCCCACGAGTAACCAAAATAGCTGGTTCGTTCGTCACTGCCAAGAACAACCTCGGCCCGAACTCCGACCTCGGCCCGAACTTCAACCTCGGCCCGAACTTCAACCTCAGCCCGAACTCCGACCTCGGACCAAATTTCAACCTCGGCCCGAACATCATCCTCGGCCTGAACACCGAACTTCCGCCCGAACACCAATTCGGCCCAAACACCACTTCGGCCCGAACATCCCACTTCGGCCCGAACACCACTTCGGCCCGAACATCCCTCTTCGCCCCGAACTCTTCAATATCCAAGATTGTGTGACAAAAGGTGCTATACTAAAATACTCATAACTTTCAGCTCGGGTGTCCGTTTCACGCCCACGAGTAACCAAAATAGATGGTTCGTTTGTCACTGCCAAGAACAAGTTCGGCCCGAACTCTTCACTGTTCCCGGCCCGAACTTCATTTTCGGCACGAACTTCAACCTCGGCCCGAACTTCAATCTCGGCCAGAACTCCGACCTCGGCCCGAACTTCAACCTCGGCCCGAACATCATCCTCGGCCCGAACACCGAACTTCGGCCCGAACACCACTTCGGCCCGAACATCCCACTTCGGCCCGAACACCACTTCGGCCCGAACATCCCTCTTCGGCCCGAACTCTTTAGTATCCATGATTGTGTGACAAAAGGTGCTATACTAAAACATTCATAACTTTCCGCTCGGGTGTCCGTTTCACGCCCACGAGTAACCAAAATTGCTGGTTCGTTCGTCACTGCCAAGAACAAGTTCGGCCGAACTCTTCACTGTTCCCGGCCCGAACTTCATTTTCGGCCCGAACTTCAACCTCGGCCCGAATTTCAACCTCGGCACGAACTCCGACCTCGGCCCGAACTTCAACCTCGGCCCGAACATCATCCTCGGCCCGAACACCGAACTTCTGCCCGAACACCACTTCGGCCCGAACATCCCTTTTCGGCCCGAATTTCAACCTCGGCCCGAACACCGAACTTCTGCCCGAGCACCACTTCGGCCCGAACATCCCTTTTCGGCCCGAATTTCAACCTCGGCCCGAACACCGAACTTCTGCCCGAACACCACTTCGGCCCGAACATCCCTTCTCGGCCCGAATTTCAACCTCGGCCCGAACTCCGACCTCGGGCCGAACTTCAACCTCGGCCCGAACACCGAACTTCGGCCCGAACACCACTTCGGCCCGAACATCCCACTTCGGCCCGAACACCACTTCGGCCCGAACATCCCTCTTCGGCCCGAACTCTTCAATATCCAAGATTGTGTGACAAAAGGTGCTATACTAAAACATTCATAACTTTCAGCTCGGGTGTCCGTTTCAGGCCCACGAGTAACCAAAATAGCTGGTTCGTTCGTCACTGCCAAGAAAAAGTTCGGCCCGAACTCTTCACTGTTCCCGGCCCGAATTCATTTTCGGCCCGAACTTCAACCTCGGCCCGAACTCCGACCTCGGCCCGAACTTCAACCTCGGCCCTAACATCATCCTCGGCCCGAACACCGAACTTCGGCCCGAACACCGAACTTCGGCCCGAACACCGAACTTCGGCCCGAACACCGAACTTCGGCCCGAACACCACTTCGGCCCGAACACCACTTCGGCCCGAACATCCCACTTCGGTCGAACACCACTTCGGCCCGAACATCCCTCTTCGGCCCGAACTCTTCAATATCCAAGATTGTGTGACAAAAGGTGCTATACTAAAACATTCATAACTTTCAGCTCGGGTGTCCGTTTCACGCCCACGAGTAACCAAAATAGCTGGTTCGTTCGTCACTGCCAAGAACAACCTCGGCCCGAACTCCGACCTCGGCCCGAACTTCAACCTCGGCCCGAACTCCGACCTCGGCCCAAACTTCAACCTCGGCCCGAACATCATCCTCGGCCCGAACACCGAACTTCCGCCCGAACACCAATTCGGCCCGAACACCACTTCGGCCCGAACATCCCACTTCGGCCCGAACACCACTTCGGCCCGAACATCCCTCTTCGCCCCGAACTCTTCAATATCCAAGATTGTGTGACAAAATGTGCTATACTAAAACATTCATAACTTTCAGCTCGGGTGTCCGTTTCACGCCCACGAGTAACCAAAATAGATGGTTCGTTCGTCACTGCCAAGAACAAGTTCGGACCGAACTCTTCACTGTTCCCGGCCCGAACATCATTTTCGGCACGAACTTCAACCTCGGCCCGAACTTCAACCTCGGCCCGAACTCCGACCTCGGCCCGAACTTCAACCTCGGCCCGAACATCATCCTCGGCCCGAACACCGAACTTCGGCCCGAACACCACTTCGGCCCGAACATCCCACTTCGGCCCGAACACCACTTCGGCCCGAACATCCCTCTTCGGCCCGAACTCTTTAGTATCCATGATTGTGTGACAAAAGGTGCTATACTAGAACATTCATAACTTTCCGCTCGGGTGTCCGTTTCACGCCCACGAGTAACCAAAATAGCTGCTTCGTTCGTCACTGCCAAGAACAAGTTCGACCGAACTCTTCACTGTTCCCGGCCCGAACTTCATTTTCGGCCCGAACTTCAACCTCGGCCCGAATTTCAACCTCGGCACGAACTCCGACCTCTGCCCGAACTTCAACCTCGGCCCGAACATCATCCTCGGCCCGAACACCGAACTTCTGCCCGAACACCACTTCGGCCCGAACATCCCTTTTCGGCCCGAACTCTTTAGTATCCAAGATTGTGTGACAAAAGGTGTTATACTAAAACATTCATACCTTTCCGCTCGGGTGTCCGTTTCACGCCCACGAGTAACCAAAATAGCTGGTTCGTTCGGCACTGCCAAGAACAAGTTCGGCCGAACTCTTCACTGTTCCCGGCCCGAACTTCATTTTCGGCCCGAACACCACTTCGGCCCGAACACCACTTCGGCCCGAACATCCCACTTCGGCCCGAACACCACTTCGGCCCGAACATCCCTCTTCGGCCCGAACTCTTCAATATCCAACATTGTGTGACAAAAGGTGCTATACTAAAACATTCATAACTTTCAGCACGGGTGTCCGTTTCACGCCCACGAGTAACCAAAATAGCTGGTTCGTTCGTCACTGCCAAGAACAACCTCGGCCCGAACTCCGACCTCGGCCCGAACTTCAACCTCGGCCCGAACTTCAACCTCAGCCCGAACTCCGACCTCGGCCCAAACTTCAACCTCGGCCCGAACATCATCCTCGGCCCGAACACCGAACTTCCGCCCGAACACCAATTCGGCCCGAACATCACTTCGGCCCGAACATCCCACTTCGGCCCGAACACCACTTCGGCCCGAACATCCCTCTTCGCCCCGAACTCTTCAATATCCAAGATTGTGTGACAAAATGTGCTATACTAAAACATTCATAACTTTCAGCTCGGGTGTCCGTTTCACGCCCACGAGTAACCAAAATAGATGGTTCGTTCGTCACTGCCAAGAACAAGTTCGGACCGAACTCTTCACTGTTCCCGGCCCGAACATCATTTTCGGCACGAACTTCAACCTCGGCCCGAACTTCAACCTCGGCCCGAACTCCGACCTCGGCCCGAACTTCAACCTCGGCCCGAACATCATCCTCGGCCCGAACACCGAACTTCGGCCCGAACACCACTTCGGCCCGAACATCCCACTTCGGCCCGAACACCACTTCGGCCCGAACATCCCTCTTCGGCCCGAACTCTTTAGTATCCATGATTGTGTGACAAAAGGTGCTATACTAGAACATTCATAACTTTCCGCTCGGGTGTCCGTTTCACGCCCACGAGTAACCAAAATAGCTGCTTCGTTCGTCACTGCCAAGAACAAGTTCGACCGAACTCTTCACTGTTCCCGGCCCGAACTTCATTTTCGGCCCGAACTTCAACCTCGGCCCGAATTTCAACCTCGGCACGAACTCCGACCTCTGCCCGAACTTCAACCTCGGCCCGAACATCATCCTCGGCCCGAACACCGAACTTCTGCCCGAACACCACTTCGGCCCGAACATCCCTTTTCGGCCCGAACTCTTTAGTATCCAAGATTGTGTGACAAAAGGTGTTATACTAAAACATTCATACCTTTCCGCTCGGGTGTCCGTTTCACGCCCACGAGTAACCAAAATAGCTGGTTCGTTCGGCACTGCCAAGAACAAGTTCGGCCGAACTCTTCACTGTTCCCGGCCCGAACTTCATTTTCGGCCCGAACACCACTTCGGCCCGAACACCACTTCGGCCCGAACATCCCACTTCGGCCCGAACACCACTTCGGCCCGAACATCCCTCTTCGGCCCGAACTCTTCAATATCCAACATTGTGTGACAAAAGGTGCTATACTAAAACATTCATAACTTTCAGCACGGGTGTCCGTTTCACGCCCACGAGTAACCAAAATAGCTGGTTCGTTCGTCACTGCCAAGAACAACCTCGGCCCGAACTCCGACCTCGGCCCGAACTTCAACCTCGGCCCGAACTTCAACCTCAGCCCGAACTCCGACCTCGGCCCAAACTTCAACCTCGGCCCGAACATCATCCTCGGCCCGAACACCGAACTTCCGCCCGAACACCAATTCGGCCCGAACATCCCACTTCGGCCCGAACACCACTTCGGCCCGAACATCCCTCTTCGCCCCGAACTCTTCAATATCCAAGATTGTGTGACAAAAGGTGCTATACTAAAACATTCATAACTTTCAGCTCGGGTGTCCGTTTCACGCCCACGAGTAACCAAAATAGATGGTTCGTTCGTCACTGCCAAGAACAAGTTCGGCCCGAACTCTTCACTGTTCCCGGCCCGAACTTCATTTTCGGCACGAACTGCAACCTCGGCCCGAACTTCAACCTCGGCCTGAACTCCGACCTCGGCCCGAACTTCAACCTCGGCCCGAACATCATCCTCGGCCCAAACACCGAACTTCGGCCTGAACACCACTTCGGCCCGAACATCCCACTTCGGCCCGAACACCACTTCGGCCCGAACATCCCTCTTCGCCCCGAACTCTTCAATATCCAAGATTGTGTGACAAAAGGTGCTATACTAAAACATTCATAACTTTCAGCTCGGGTGTCCGTTTCACGCCCACGAGTAACCAAAATAGCTGGTTCGTTCGTCACTGCCAAGAACAAGTTCGGCCCGAACTCTTCACTGTTCCCGTCCCGAATTCATTTTCGGCCCGAACTTCAACCTCGGCCCGAACTCCGACCTCGGCCCGAACTTCAACCTCGGCCCGAACATCATCCTCGGCCCGAACACCGAACTTCGGCCCGAACACCACTTCGGCCCGAACACCACTTCGGCCCGAACATCCCACTTCGGCCCGAACACCACTTCGGCCCGAACATCCCTCTTCGGCCCGAACTCTTCAATATCCAAGATTGTGTGACAAAAGGTGCTATACTAAAACATTCATAACTTTCAGCTCGGGTGTCCGTTTCACGCCCACGAATATCAAAAATAGCTGGTTCGTTCGTCACTGCCAAGAACAAACTCGGCCCGAACTCCGACCTGGCCCGAACTTCAACCTCGGCCCGAACTTCAATCTCGGCCAGAACTTCGACCTCGGCCCGAACTTCAACCTCGGCCCGAACATCATCCTCGGCCCGAACACCGAACTTCGGCCCGAACACCACTTCGGCCCGAACATCCCACTTCGGCCCGAACACCACTTCGGCCCGAACATCCCTCTTCGCCCCGAACTCTTCAATATCCAAGATTGTGTGACAAAAGGTGCTATACTAAAACATTCATAACTTTCAGCTCGGGTGTCCGTTTCACGCCCACGAGTAACCAAAATAGCTGGTTCGTTCGTCACTGCCAAGAACAAGTTCGGCCCGAACTCTTCACTGTTCCCGTCCCGAATTCATTTTCGGCCCGAACTTCAACCTCGGCCCGAACTCCGACCTCGGCCCGAACTTCAACCTCGGCCCGAACATCATCCTCGGCCCGAACACCGAACTTCGGCCCGAACACCACTTCGGCCCGAACACCACTTCGGCCCGAACATCCCACTTCGGCCCGAACACCACTTCGGCCCGAACATCCCTCTTCGGCCCGAACTCTTCAATATCCAAGATTGTGTGACAAAAGGTGCTATACTAAAACATTCATAACTTTCAGCTCGGGTGTCCGTTTCACGCCCACGAATATCAAAAATAGCTGGTTCGTTCGTCACTGCCAAGAACAAACTCGGCCCGAACTCCGACCTGGCCCGAACTTCAACCTCGGCCCGAACTTCAATCTCGGCCAGAACTCCGACCTCGGCCCGAACTTCAACCTCGGCCCGAACATCATCCTCGGCCCGAACACCGAACTTCGGCCCGAACACCACTTCGGCCCGAACATCCCACTTCGGCCCGAACACCACTTCGGCCCGAACATCCCTCTTCGGCCCGAACTCTTTAGTATCCATGATTGTGTGACAAAAGGTGCTATACTAAAACATTCATAACTTTCCGCTCGGGTGTCCGTTTCACGCCCACGAGTAACCAAAATTGCTGGTTCGTTCGTCACTGCCAAGAACAAGTTCGGCCGAACTCTTCACTGTTCCCGGCCCGAACTTCATTTTCGGCCCGAACTTCAACCTCGGCCCGAATTTCAACCTCGGCACGAACTACGACCTCGGCCCGAACTTCAACCTCGGCCCGAACATCATCCTCGGCCCGAACACCGAACTTCTGCCCGAACACCACTTCGGCCCGAACATCCCTTTTCGGCCCGAATTTCAACCTCGGCCCGAACACCGAACTTCTGCCCGAGCACCACTTCGGCCCGAACATCCCTTTTCGGCCCGAATTTCAACCTCGGCCCGAACACCGAACTTCTGCCCGAACACCACTTCGGCCCGAACATCCCTTCTCGGCCCGAATTTCAACCTCGGCCCGAACTCCGACCTCGGCACGAACTTCAACCTCGGCCCGAACATCATCCTCGGCCCGAACACCGAACTTCGGCCCGAACACCACTTCGGCCCGAACATCCCACTTCGGCCCGAACACCACTTCGGCCCGAACATCCCTCTTCGGCCCGAACATCCCTCTTCGGCCCGAACTCTTCAATATCCAAGATTGTGTGACAAAAGGTGCTATACTAAAACATTCATAACTTTCAGCTCGGGTGTCCGTTTCAGGCCCACGAGTAACCAAAATAGCTGGTTCGTTCGTCACTGCCAAGAAAAAGTTCGGCCCGAACTCTTCACTGTTCCCGGCCCGAATTCATTTTCGGCCCGAACTTCAACCTCGGCCCGAACTCCGACCTCGGCCCGAACTCCGACCTCGGCCCGAACTTCAACCTCGGCCCTAACATCATCCTCGGCCCGAACACCGAACTTCGGCCCGAACACCGAACTTCGGCCCGAACACCGAACTTCGGCCCGAACACCACTTCGGCCCGAACACCACTTCGGCCCGAACATCCCACTTCGGTCGAACACCACTTCGGCCCGAACATCCCTCTTCGGCCCGAACTCTTCAATATCCAAGATTGTGTGACAAAAGGTGCTATACTAAAACATTCATAACTTTCAGCTCGGGTGTCCGTTTCACGCCCACGAGTAACCAAAATAGCTGGTTCGTTCGTCACTGCCAAGAACAACCTCGGCCCGAACTCCGACCTCGGCCCGAACTTCAACCTCGGCCCGAACTCCGACCTCGGCCCAAACTTCAACCTCGGCCCGAACATCATCCTCGGCCCGAACACCGAACTTCCGCCCGAACACCAATTCGGCCCGAACACCACTTCGGCCCGAACATCCCACTTCGGCCCGAACACCACTTCGGCCCGAACATCCCTCTTCGCCCCGAACTCTTCAATATCCAAGATTGTGTGACAAAATGTGCTATACTAAAACATTCATAACTTTCAGCTCGGGTGTCCGTTTCACGCCCACGAGTAACCAAAATAGATGGTTCGTTCGTCACTGCCAAGAACAAGTTCGGACCGAACTCTTCACTGTTCCCGGCCCGAACATCATTTTCGGCACGAACTTCAACCTCGGCCCGAACTTCAACCTCGGCCCGAACTCCGACCTCGGCCCGAACTTCAACCTCGGCCCGAACATCATCCTCGGCCCGAACACCGAACTTCGGCCCGAACACCACTTCGGCCCGAACATCCCACTTCGGCCCGAACACCACTTCGGCCCGAACATCCCTCTTCGGCCCGAACTCTTTAGTATCCATGATTGTGTGACAAAAGGTGCTATACTAGAACATTCATAACTTTCCGCTCGGGTGTCCGTTTCACGCCCACGAGTAACCAAAATAGCTGCTTCGTTCGTCACTGCCAAGAACAAGTTCGACCGAACTCTTCACTGTTCCCTGCCCGAACTTCATTTTCGGCCCGAACTTCAACCTCGGCCCGAATTTCAACCTCGGCACGAACTCCGACCTCTGCCCGAACTTCAACCTCGGCCCGAACATCATCCTCGGCCCGAACACCGAACTTCTGCCCGAACACCACTTCGGCCCGAACATCCCTTTTCGGCCCGAACTCTTTAGTATCCAAGATTGTGTGACAAAAGGTGTTATACTAAAACATTCATACCTTTCCGCTCGGGTGTCCGTTTCACGCCCACGAGTAACCAAAATAGCTGGTTCGTTCGTCACTGCCAAGAACAAGTTCGGCCGAACTCTTCACTGTTCCCGGCCCGAACTTCATTTTCGGCCCGAACACCACTTCGGCCCGAACACCACTTCGGCCCGAACATCCCACTTCGGCCCGAACACCACTTCGGCCCGAACATCCCTCTTCGGCCCGAACTCTTCAATATCCAACATTGTGTGACAAAAGGTGCTATACTAAAACATTCATAACTTTCAGCTCGGGTGTCCGTTTCACGCCCACGAGTAACCAAAATAGCTGGTTCGTTCGTCACTGCCAAGAACAACCTCGGCCCGAACTCCGACCTCGGCCCGAACTTCAACCTCGGCCCGAACTTCAACCTCAGCCCGAACTCCGACCTCGGCCCAAACTTCAACCTCGGCCCGAACATCATCCTCGGCCCGAACACCGAACTTCCGCCCGAACACCAATTCGGCCCGAACATCCCACTTCGGCCCGAACACCACTTCGGCCCGAACATCCCTCTTCGCCCCGAACTCTTCAATATCCAAGATTGTGTGACAAAAGGTGCTATACTAAAACATTCATAACTTTCAGCTCGGGTGTCCGTTTCACGCCCACGAGTAACCAAAATAGATGGTTCGTTCGTCACTGCCAAGAACAAGTTCGGCCCGAACTCTTCACTGTTCCCGGCCCGAACTTCATTTTCGGCACGAACTGCAACCTCGGCCCGAACTTCAACCTCGGCCTGAACTCCGACCTCGGCCCGAACTTCAACCTCGGCCCGAACATCATCCTCGGCCCAAACACCGAACTTCGGCCTGAACACCACTTCGGCCCGAACATCCCACTTCGGCCCGAACACCACTTCGGCCCGAACATCCCTCTTCGCCCCGAACTCTTCAATATCCAAGATTGTGTGACAAAAGGTGCTATACTAAAACATTCATAACTTTCAGCTCGGGTGTCCGCTTCACGCCCACGAGTAACCAAAATAGATGGTTCGTTCGTCACTGCCAAGAACAAGTTCGGCCCGAACTCTTCACTGTTCCCAGCCCGAACTTCATTTTCGGCCCGAACTTCAACCTCGGCCCGAAATCCGACCTCGGCCCGAACTTCAACCTCGGCCCGAACATCATCCTCGGCCCGAACACCGAACTTCGGCCCGAACACCACTTCGGCCCGAACACCACTTCGGCCCGAACATCCCACTTCGGCCCGAACACCACTTCGGCCCGAACATCCCTCTTCGGCCCGAACTCTTCAATATCCAACATTGTGTGACAAAAGGTGCTATACTAAAACATTCATAACTTTCAGCTCGGGTGTCCGTTTCACGCCCACGAGTAACCAAAATAGCTGGTTCGTTCGTCACTGCCAAGAACAACCTCGGCCCGAACTCCGACCTCGGCCCGAACTTCAACCTCGGCCCGAACTTCAACCTCAGCCCGAACTCCGACCTCGGCCCAAACTTCAACCTCGGCCCGAACATCATCCTCGGCCCGAACACCGAACTTCCGCCCGAACACCAATTCGGCCCGAACATCCCACTTCGGCCCGAACACCACTTCGGCCCGAACATCCCTCTTCGCCCCGAACTCTTCAATATCCAAGATTGTGTGACAAAAGGTGCTATACTAAAACATTCATAACTTTCAGCTCGGGTGTCCGTTTCACGCCCACGAGTAACCAAAATAGATGGTTCGTTCGTCACTGCCAAGAACAAGTTCGGCCCGAACTCTTCACTGTTCCCGGCCCGAACTTCATTTTCGGCACGAACTGCAACCTCGGCCCGAACTTCAACCTCGGCCCGAACTCCGACCTCGGCCCGAACTTCAACCTCGGCCCGAACATCATCCTCGGCCCGAACACCGAACTTCGGCCTGAACACCACTTCGGCCCGAACATCCCACTTCGGCCCGAACACCACTTCGGCCCGAACATCCCTCTTCGCCCCGAACTCTTCAATATCCAAGATTGTGTGACAAAAGGTGCTATACTAAAACATTCATAACTTTCAGCTCGGGTGTCCGTTTCACGCCCACGAGTAACCAAAATAGCTGGTTCGTTCGTCACTGCCAAGAACAAGTTCGGCCCGAACTCTTCACTGTTCCCGTCCCGAATTCATTTTCGGCCCGAACTTCAACCTCGGCCCGAACTCCGACCTCGGCCCGAACTTCAACCTCGGCCCGAACATCATCCTCGGCCCGAACACCGAACTTCGGCCCGAACACCACTTCGGCCCGAACACCACTTCGGCCCGAACATCCCACTTCGGCCCGAACACCACTTCGGCCCGAACATCCCTCTTCGGCCCGAACTCTTCAATATCCAAGATTGTGTGACAAAAGGTGCTATACTAAAACATTCATAACTTTCAGCTCGCGTGTCCGTTTCACGCCCACGAATATCAAAAATAGCTGGTTCGTTCGTCACTGCCAAGAACAAACTCGGCCCGAACTCCGACCTGGCCCGAACTTCAACCTCGGCCCGAACTTCAACCTCGGCCCGAACTCCGACCTCGGCCCGAACTTCAACCTCGGCCCGAACATCATCCTCGGCCCGAACACCGAACTTCGGCCCGAACACCACTTCGGCCCGAACATCCCACTTCGGCCCGAACACCACTTCGGCCCGAACATCCCTCTTCGGCCCGAACTCCGACCTCGGCCCGAACTTCAACCTCGGCCTAAACATCATCCTCGGCCCGAACACCGAACTTCGGCCCGAACACCGAACTTCGGCCCGAACACCGAACTTCGGCCCGAACACCACTTCGGCCCGAACACCACTTCGGCCCGAACATCCCACTTCGGCCCGAACACCACTTCGGCCCGAACATCCCTCTTCGGCCCGAACTCTTCAATATCCAAGATTGTGTGACAAAAGGTGCTATACTAAAACATTCATAACTTTCAACTCGGGTGTCCGTTTCACGCCCACGAGTAACCAAAATAGCTGGTTCGTTCGTCACTGCCAAGAACAACCTCGGCCCGAACTCCGACCTCGGCCCGAACTTCAACCTCGGCCCGAACTTCAACATTAGCCCGAACTCCGACCTCGGCCCAAACTTCAACCTCGGCCCGAACATCATCCTCGGCCCGAACACCGAACTTCCGCCCGAACACCAATTCGGCCCGAACACCACTTCGGCCCGAACATCCCACTTCGGCCCGAACACCACTTCGGCCCGAACATCCCTCTTCGCCCCGAACTCTTCAATATCCAAGATTGTGTGACAAAAGGTGCTATACTAAAACATTCATAACTTTCAGCTCGGGTGTCCGCTTCACGCCCACGAGTAACCAAAATAGATGGTTCGTTCGTCACTGCCAAGAACAAGTTCGGCCCGAACTCTTCACTGTTCCCAGCCCGAACTTCATTTTCGGCACGAACTTCAACCTCGGCCCGAACTTCAACCTCGGCCCGAACTCCGACCTCGGCCCGAACTTCAACCTCGGCCCGAACATCATCCTCGGCCCGAACACCGAACTTCGGCCCGAACACCACTTCGGCCCGAACATCCCACTTCGGCCCGAACACCACTTCGGCCCGAACATCCCTCTTCGCCCCGAACTCTTCAATATCCAAGATTGTGTGACAAAAGGTGCTATACTAAAACATTCATAACTTTCAGCTCGGGTGTCCGTTTCAGGCCCACGAGTAACCAAAATAGCTGGTTCGTTCGTCACTGCCAAGAACAAGTTCGGCCCGAACTCTTCACTGTTCCCGGCCCGAATTCATTTTCGGCCCGAACTTCAACCTCGGCCCGAACTCCGACCTCGGCCCGAACTTCAACCTCGGCCCGAACATCATCCTCGGCCCGAACACCGAACTTCGGCCCGAACACCGAACTTCGGCCCGAACACCGAACTTCGGCCCGAACACCGAACTTCGGCCCGAACACCGAACTTCGGCCCGAACACCGAACTTCGGCCCGAACACCACTTCGGCCCGAACACCACTTCGGCCCGAACATCCCACTTTGGCCCGAACACCACTTCGGCCCGAACATCCCTCTTCGGCCCGAACTCTTCAATATCCAAGATTGTGTGACAAAAGGTGCTATACTAAAACATTCATAACTTTCAGCTCGGGTGTCCGTTTCACGCCCACGAGTAACCAAAATAGCTGGTTCGTTCGTCACTGCCAAGAACAACCTCGGCCCGAACTCCGACCTCGGCCCGAACTTCAACCTCGGCCCGAACTTCAACATTAGCCCGAACTCCGACCTCGGCCCAAACTTCAACCTCGGCCCGAACATCATCCTCGGCCCGAACACCGAACTTCCGCCCGAACACCAATTCGGCCCGAACACCACTTCGGCCCGAACATCCCACTTCGGCCCGAACACCACTTCGGCCCGAACATCCCTCTTCGCCCCGAACTCTTCAATATCCAAGATTGTGTGACAAAAGGTGCTATACTAAAACATTCATAACTTTCAGCTCGGGTGTCCGCTTCACGCCCACGAGTAACCAAAATAGATGGTTCGTTCGTCACTGCCAAGAACAAGTTCGGCCCGAACTCTTCACTGTTCCCGGCCCGAACTTCATTTTCGGCACGAACTTCAACCTCGGCCCGAACTTCAACCTCGGCCCGAACTCCGACCTCGGCCCGAACTTCAACCTCGGCCCGAACATCATCCTCGGCCCGAACACCGAACTTCGGCCCGAACACCACTTCGGCCCGAACATCCCACTTCGGCCCGAACACCACTTCGGCCCGAACATCCCTCTTCGCCCCGAACTTTTCAATATCCAAGATTGTGTGACAAAAGGTGCTATACTAAAACATTCATAACTTTCAGCTCGGGTGTCCGTTTCACGCCCACGAGTAACCAAAATAGCTGGTTCGTTCGTCACTGCCAAGAACAAGTTCGGCCCGAACTCTTCACTGTTCCTGTCCCGAATTCATTTTCGGCTCGAACTTCAACCTCGGCCCGAACTCCGACCTCGGCCCGAACTTCAACCTCGGCCCGAACATCATCATCGGCCCGAACACCGAACTTCTGCCCGAACACCGAACTTCGGCCCGAACACCACTTCGGCCCGAACACCACTTCGGCCCGAACATCCCACTTCGGCCCGAACACCACTTCGGCCCGAACATCCCTCTTCGGCACGAACTCTTCAATATCCAAGATTGTGTGACAGAAGGTGCTATACTAAAACATTCATAACTTTCAGCTCGGGTGTCCGTTTCACGCCCACGAATATCCAAAATAGCTGGTTCGTTCGTCACTGCCAAGAACAACCTCGGCCCGAACTCCGACCTGGCCCGAACTTCAACCTCGGCCCGAACTTCAACCTCGGCCCGAACTCCGACCTCGGCCCGAACTTCAACCTCGGCCCGAACATCATCCTCGGCCCGAACACCGAACTTCGGCCCGAACACCACTTCGGCCCGAACATCCCATTTCGGCCCGAACACCACTTCGGCCCGAACATCCCTCTTCGCCCCAAACTCTTCAATATCCAAGATTGGGTGACAAAAGGTGCTATACTAAAACATTCATAACTTTCAGCTCGGGTGTCCGTTTCACGCCCACGAGTAACCAAAATAGCTGGTTCGTTCGTCACTGCCAAGAACAAGTTCGGCCCGAACTCTTCACTGTTCCCGGCCCGAATTCATTTTCGGCCCGAACTTCATCCTCGGCCCGAACTCCGACCTCGGCCCGAACTTCAACCTCGGCCCGAACATCATCCTCGGCCCGAACACCGAATGTCGGCCCGAACACCGAACTTCGGCCCGAACACCACTTCGGCCCGAACATCCCACTTCGGCCCGAACACCACTTCGGCCCGAACATCCCTCTTCGGCCCGAACTCTTCAATATCCAAGATTGTGTGACAAAAGGTGCAATACTAAAACATTCATAACTTTCAGCTCGGGTGTTCGTTTCACGCCCATGAATATCCAAAACAGCTGGTTCGTTCGTCACTGCCAAGAACAACCTCGGCCCGAACTCCGACCTGGCCCGAACTTCATTTTCGGCCCGAACTTCAACCTCGGCCCGAACTCCGACCTCGGCCCGAACTTCAACCTCGGCCCGAACATCATCCTCGGCCCGAACACCGAACTTCGGCCCGAACACCACTTCGGCCCGAACATCCCACTTCGGCCCGAACACCACTTCGGCCGAACATCCCTCTTCGCCCCGAACTCTTCAATATCCAAGATTGTGTGACAAAAGGTGCTATACTAAAACATTCACAACTTTCAGCTCGGGTGTCCGCTTCACGCCCACGAGTAACCAAAATAGCTGGTTCGTTCGTCACTGCCAAGAACAAGTTCGGCCCGAACTCTTCACTGTTCCTGTCCCGAATTCATTTTCGGCCCGAACTTCAACCTCGGCCCGAACTCCGACCTCGGCCCGAACTTCAACCTCGGCCCGAACATCATCATCGGCCCGAACACCGAACTTCGGCCCGAACACCGAACTTCGGCCCGAACACCACTTCGGCCCGAACACCACTTCGGCCCGAACATCCCACTTCGGCCCGAACACCACTTCGGCCCGAACATCCCTCTTCGGCCCGAACTCTTCAATATCCAAGATTGTGTGACAAAAGGTGCTATACTAAAACATTCATAACTTTCAGCTCGGGTGTCCGTTTCACGCCCACGAATATCCAAAATAGCTGGTTCGTTCGTCACTGCCAAGAACAACCTCGGCCCGAACTCCGACCTGGCCCGAACTTCAACCTCGGCCCGAACTTCAACCTCGGCCCGAACTCCGACCTCGGCCCGAACTTCAACCTCGGCCCGAACATCATCCTCGACCAGAACACCGAACTTCGGCCCGAACACCACTTCGGCCCGAACATCCCACTTCGGCCCGAACACCACTTCGGCCCGAACATCCCTCTTCGCCCCGAACTCTTCAATATCCAAGATTGTGTGACAAAATGTGCTATACTAAAACATTCATAACTTTCAGCTCGGGTGTCCGTTTCACGCACACGAGTAACCAAAATAGCTGGTTCGTTCGTCACTGCCAAGAACAAGTTCGGCCCGAACTCTTCAGTGTTCCCGGCCCGAATTCAATTTCGGCCCGAACTTCAACCTCGGCCCGAACTCCGACCTCGGCCCGAACTTCAACCTCGGCCCGAACATCATCCTCGGCCCGAACACCGAATGTCGGCCAGAACACCGAACTTCGGCCCGAACACCACTTCGGCCCGAACATCCCACTTCGGCCCGAACACCACTTCGGCCTGAACATCCCTCTTCGGCCCGAACTCTTCAATATCCAAGATTGTGTGACAAAAGGTGCTATACTAAAACATTCATAACTTTCAGCTCGGGTGTCCGTTTCACGCACATGAATATCCAAAATAGCTGGTTCGTTCGTCACTGCCAAGAACAACCTCGGCCCGAACTCCGACCTGGCCCGAACTTCATTTTCGGCCCGAACTTCAACCTCGGCCCGAACTCCGACCTCGGCCCGAACTTCAACCTCGGCCCGAACATCATCCTCGGCCCGAACACCGAACTTCGGCCCGAACACCACTTCGGCCCGAACATCCCACTTCGGCCCGAACACCACTTCGGCCCGAACATCCCTCTTCGCCCCGAACTCTTCAATATCCAAGATTGTGTGACAAAAGGTGCTATACTAAAACATTCATAACTTGCAGCTCGGGTGTCCGTTTCACGCCCACAAGTAACCAAAATAGCTGGTTCGTTCGTCACTGCCAAGAACAAGTTCGGCGCAAACTCTTCACTGTTCCCGGCCCGAATTCATTTTCGGCCCGAACTTTAACCTCGGCCCGAACTCCGACCTCGGCCCGAACTTGAACCTCGGCCCGAACATCATCCTCGGCCCGAACATCGAACTTCGGCCCGAACACCGAACTTGGGCCCGAACACCACTTCGGCCCGAACACCACTTCGGCCCGAACATCCCACTTCGGCCCGAACACCACTTCGGCCCGAACATCCCTCTTCGGCCCGAACTCTTCAATATCCAAGATTGTGTGACAAAAGGTGCTATACTAAAACATTCATAACTTTCAGCTCGGGTGTCCGTTTCACGCCCACGAATATCCAATATAGCTGGTTCATGCGTCACTGCCAAGAACAACCTCGGCCCGAACTCCGACCTGGCCCGAACTTCAACCTCGGCCCGAACTTCAACCTCGGCCCGAACTCCAACCTCGGTCCGAACTGCAACCTCGGCCCGAACTTCAACCTCGGCCCGAACTCCGACCTCGGCCCGAACTCCGACCTCGGCCCGAACTTCAACCTCGGCCCGAACACCGAACTTCCGCCCGAACACCACTTCGGCCCGAACATCTCACTTCGGCCCAAACACCACTTCGGCCCGAACATCCCTCTTCGCCCCGAACTCTTCAATATCCAAGATTGTGTGACAAAAGGTGATATACTAAAACATTCATAATTTTCAGCTCGGGTGTCCGTTTCACGCCCACGAGTAACCAAAATAGATGGTTCGCTCGTCACTGCCAAGAACAAGTTCGGCCCGAACTCTTCACTATTCCCGACCCGAACTTCATTTTCGGCACAAACTTCAACCTCGGCCCGAACTTCAACCTCGGCCCGAACTCCGACCTCGACCCGAACTTCAACCTCGGCCCGAACATCATCCTCGGCCCGAACACCGAACTTCGGCCCGAACACCACTTTCGCCCGAACATCCCACTTCGGCCCGAACACCGCTTCGTCCCGAACATCCCTCTTCGGCCCGAACACCGAACTTCGGCCCGAACTTCAACCTCGGCCCGAACATCATCCTTGGCCCGAACACAGAACTTCGGCCCTAACACCACTTCGGCCCGAGCATCCCTCTTCGGCCCGAACTCTTCAATATCCAAGATTGTGTGACAAAAGGTGCTATACTAAAACATTCATAACTTTCAGCTCGGGTGTCCGTTTCACGCCCACGAGTAACCAAAATAGCTGGTTCGTTCGTCACTGCCAAGAACAAGTTCAGCCCGAACTCTTCACTGTTCGCGGCCCGAACTTCATTTTCGGCCCGAACTGCAACCTCGGCCCGAACTCCAACCTCGGCCCGAACTCCAACCTCGGCCCGAACATCATCCTCGGCCCGAACACCGAACTTCGGCCCGAACACCACTTCGGCCCGAACACCACTTCGGCCCGAACATCCCACTTCGGCCCGAACACCACTTCGGCCCGAACATCCCTCTTCGGCCCGAACTCTTCAATATCCAAGATTGTGTGACAAAAGGTGCTATACTAAAACATTCATAACTTTCAGCTCGGGTGTCCGTTTCACGACCACGAATATCCAAAATAGCTGGTTCGTTCGTCACTGCCAATGGGAGCGCAATCTTCGCATTGTGCTCAGGCATGAGAGAAAGTGGTATGTCTTGGAAAGAGCAGTACCTAATGTCCCTGCCGCTAATGCTCTCTAGCTGAAGCAAGGTAAGCTTATGATAAGCATGTCAGTGATGCGCTCGATGTGAGCTGTTTAATGCTAGCAACCATGAGTCCAGAAATACAAGCAGGACTTATGGATGTGCCTGCATTTGAGATGATCCAGCAACTTAGGGATTCATTTCAAGAGCAAACTGAGAGGTTCGACATCAATCGAGCCTTCAAATCTTGCAAGATGGTCAAAGGAACACCGGTGAGTGCCCACGTCATGAAAAAGAAAGGACACATGGATCACTTGGCTAGACTTGGTCACCCCATACCGTTGCAAACGGCAACAAACACTATACTCAATTCATTGTCTGATGACTACAAGCCTTTTGTAGTCAACTACAATATGCATAATATGGAGAAATCCGTTGCTGAGCTACATTCCATGCTCAAGATGGCTGAATTGAGTATGGGGACCAAATCAAAGGATGTTCTGATGATCGGTAATAGCAGTGGTGGTGGCAAGAAGAGAAAAGGGCATGGTGGTAAAGGAAAGGGTAAAACCAATCCTAACCAAGGAGTGCCAAATGGTAAAGGTGTCAAACAAAAGGTCAAGAAGTTTAAGCCTAACACAGCGAGGACCGAGAATCGGTGCTTCAAGTGTGGTGAGGCTGGGCATTGGAAAAAGAATTGTCCAAAGGGTGCAAGTGGTGGTGGAGGAAACGCAAGTTCCTCAGGTAACACAACCACACTTCTTAATCACTTTTAAGATACTTGTAAAGTACATTACGAGTAATCTAACTTTTGCAATCGTTTATTGCAGGAGGAGATGGAAAGTGATGACCAGCATGAGATGGTGATTCCACAAGCACCAAGTTTTATAATTCAGTACTTTTATGGATTCAGTAAAACAATTTTATTTTATTGTTTGGATAATTTTTATTTTATGTTAAAAAAAAGTTTTTATTTGGTTTTAATAAAGAATCCATGTGTGAATTATATTGTGTGCATGTGTGATAATTACACTAGTCAAGGTTTTATGACTAGATTGTAAGTCAAGTTTTGATTTACTTTATATTTCATGTTTTTATACTTGTTTGATTGTTGAGAATGTGAATGTCTTAATAGCTCAAATACTTAGATACTAGAAATTAGAAGTTTCTTCTAAAGTATTTAAGAGATTTTATGAAAAGCATAAAGTTCAAAGTACATTGAACTTATTTGAAACATCTTAAGTAATAGTTACTTATGATAGTAAGTTTCAAAGTGTTAGTATTAATATAGTATGATTATGTTGGATATAATCAAGATGGATTTTAAAGATTATTATTACAAGTCTTTTATACTTGCAATAAAGGAACTTAATGAAGTCATAATTACTTAATAGGAATAATTGGATATTCGTATAATCCAAGTAAAGTGACTTAGACATTAAATAAACTCTTAAAAGGGAATAAACTATATTAAAGTATTTAAGAATTAAAAGGTATTATTACAAGCCTTTTATACTTGTAATAAATACAATATTTAATCAACTCATAATTCCCTCATAGGAATAATGGATATTTGAGAAATCCAAGAAATGACTTTGGCATTAAATAAGATTCTTAAAAGACACTAATACACTTAAGAGTTGGAAGTATCGTTTCAAGTGTCTTATACTTGTTAGATACAGTAATCAATGAGAGTCATGATTCCCTTATCAGGAATGTTGGATATTCGCAAATCCAAAGGATGACTTTGATGATTGATTAATTCTTAAAGGGTTAAACTATAAGTTTTGACTAGGTCAAAAGTAGTAGTTTGAGTGATTCTTATTTTCCATAAAATTTAGTGGGAGCTTTGACTAACATATTCACTAGAGGTACTAATGAATATAGTAAGTTAGTTAGGGCATTAACAACAAGGTTTTACCAAGTCGTTAGCCAAAGAGTTAAGAGAAATAAATGATCATTGATTAGATTATTGCAAACCTAATAGCGTGGTCACAAGTCTTGTGATTAATTGTTGCATATCTAATATGATGTTCACATTTCAGTGAACAAGTTAATCATCTAAGGAAATTTCTTTAACTAGTAAGAGTATCTACAAATCAAGTAGCTAAAAGAGATTTAGTTACAAGGCAAGCTTTTATAGATTCAAGAAGCTAAGGAGTTATTTTCCAATCCTCCTATGTTTACCGAATCATATAGAAAGGAAAGACTAGAACATGTTCTAAATGTTGCACGAACAATATCTAGCAAAGACAAAAGTAATAGTATTCTTGAATACTCGTCTCATGTCTTTAGTTTAATAGAAATGACTAATTGTAATTAGTGATAAAAGTTACAATTAAGAGTTATTGAAGTAATCAACACAAACGCAAAGAATAAGTAATGATCCAGTAATAATTCAGTATCTATGTCCAGTGAGGAATAATACATGAGTTAGTATCATTATTATTCAGAATTTGTATGTTTTACAATATCCATGAATAAAAGTCTATTTATTCAAAAAGGTATAAATCCGTGACTACTCGTCTTGGTGGGAACCTCGATGGGATGTTAACGTCATCGCGGTATTTGGTGGTAGATTCGAAGTTCTTCGAAGATAGCTACACAAGTTTTGTGTAAACCAAATATCGGTGATATTCTGTTGGAGCTCGACGAATATTGGATTGACCACCGTGATAATACTTCGTGGTTGAAAAGTTCAAAAGTATTATTCACTAGGATTGTCCTTAAGCCTGAGGTATTTGGTTTGGGATACATTGACTAATGTGCTTTGGTTCGTCTTAGACAATTCTGAAATATGGTTGTCATACGAGGCTTTACTGGGTACAGATGAATTTGTATTTTAGATCGAAATATAACAAGATGGTAATTGCACCTCCTTTTTAGGAGAGATATTTATGGGTCCTTTGACATGATGACATAACTGGAAAGTGCATGGCCATGCCCAAACGAACTGATTTGTTCTTTGTCGTTTATCACAACAGTTTGAATCAAGAAGTCATTAAATGATTTTGAGTGCAGGAGTTGATAAATTCTACCATGCTCGTATTCATTATCACAAATGTCGTGCTGCAAGGGATAAACCTAACATAGTTGCCCAAGAAGTAAAGAAAGAGTGTTCTTTACTAGGAGACGCTATTAAAGACTTTTTCAAGAAACTATACCTGGGTTACGTAAGCTGTTTTTATGGGGTTGGTTACCTACATGCCCATCTAGAAGGCCACTATAGCTCGTATCATTAAGACAAAGGTTACAAACTTGCACAAGTGGGAGTCTGAATGATTTATGTGCACAGTTAGTCAACCTATGATGATACATCCATGCCTACGAAACACTTAAGGGTCACACCGGTGAGTGCATGTAATACGAGTAAGATATGTAATGATACTTCGAAGAGGATTGATTCATAATAAGTCATTTACGAATCAAGTTAAGTATTAAGTCAAGTTTGACTTATTACTAGATTAGTTTAACTAACTAATTAATGCAAGTGTTTGTACATTTACTAGTTGAGTAAATATACAATGTGTTAATTATAGATTATCCATAATATGATTTAAAGCTATTAAATCATATAGTGTTTTGGATAATATTATTGTCTAATTAATTATTAAAAGTGTTTAATATAAGTATATATTTTGTATATGTAATGTACACGAAATATATATAAGTGTATAATACTAGACATTTAATAATTAAGTGGGATAATAATAACTAGTTAAACTACTTGTTAGTTAATGATTAATATTAATTAAACTAGAAGGATAAGTTTAGTTAATGATTAATATTAATTAAACTAGAAGGGCCCTAAGTGAAAGTCCTTCTATTATAAATAGAAGGCATGGGGTTCCCTTATTCCTTGCTCCAAAAACCGAAAACCCTAGCCCCCCTTACTCCCTCCATTTGGCCGAAACATAGGAAGAACACAAGCCTTTGTGTTCTTCAATTTTTCTTCGTGTTCTTCATAGTTCTTAAAGATCCAAGTTCATTGCATCAACCAACTAGAAGGTTTCTCGTTGTGTTCATCATCAGTGGACTATCTTAAGCAATCAACAAGGTATGTTTTGAGAAAACCCTTTCTCCCTTCTCCCCTCTAGGCCGAATTCGAACCCAAGAACCCTAGGGTTCTTGGGGTTGTTCGAAACACACTCAAGTGTGTGTGTGTGTTTAGGTTTTCGTACAAGGTTTCTTCCATGGTTAATCTAATCTAGATTTCCAAGATCCCAATCCTTTAGGGTTTAAGGATTGAGTTTAATCCGACTTCCGCTTCTAGGGATTAAATTAGCTAGATGGTTTTAACCGGTCAAGAACAAGTTCATGTTCTTGGTCAGTGTGGTTCGAACCAAGCAATCTAGGAGGTTGAACCAAGTGGTCAATCAGTGACAGTGAAACCCTACACAAGGATCATGGCTTAAGGCTCAAGGCGCAATGCTCAAGGCCCAAGGGTAGAGGATCAAGGCTCAAGGCTCAAGACTGAAGGCTCAAGGTACAAGGCTCGAGGCTCAAGGCTCAAGGCTCAAGGCTCAAGGCTCAAGGCTCAAGACGCAAGGCTCAAGATGCAAGGGTCAAGTGTTAAGGCTCAAGTATCAAGTTTTAAGGCTCAAGGACCATGGCTCATGGCCCAAGGCGCAATGCTTAAGGCTCAAGGCTAGAGGGTCAAGGCTCAAAGCTCAAGGCGCAATGCTCAAGGGTCAAGGCTCAAGGAAAAAGGCCTAAGGCTCAAGGCTCAAAGGTCAAGGCATAACGCTGAAGGCTCAAGGCTCAAGGCTCAAGGCTCAAGGCTCAAGGCTCAAGGGTCAATGCTCAAGGGTCAAGGCTCAAGGGACAAGGCTCGAGGCTCAAGGCTCAAGTCCAAGGCTCAAGGCTCAAGCCTCAAGGCGTAAGGGTCCAGAGTCAAGGCTCAAGTCTCAAGCTTTAAGGCTCAAGGCTCATGGCTCAAGGCTAAAGGATGAAGTTTCAAGGCTCAAGGCTAAAGGTTCAAGGCTCAAGGCTCAAGGCTCAAGGTTCAAGTAACAAGGCTCGAGGCTCAAGACTCAAGGCTCAAGGCTCAAGGTTCAAGGCACAAGGCATAAGGCTCAAGGCTCAAGGGTCAACGCTCAAGGGTCAACGCTCAAGGGTCAATGCTCAAGGGTCAAGGGTCAAGGCTCAAGAGTCAAGAGTCAAGGCTCAAGGCTCAAGGCTCAAGGCTCAACGCTCAACGCTCAACGCTTAACGCTCAACGCTCAAAGCTCAACGCTCAACGCTCAACGCTCAACACACAACGCTCAAGGCTCAAGGATCAAGGCTCAAGGGTCAATGCTAAATGCTCAAGGGTCTTGGCTAAAGGCTCAAGGCTCAAGGCTCAAGGCTCAAGGCTTAAGGCTAAAGGCTCAAGGCTCCAGGCTCCAGGCTCAAGGGTCAACGCTCAAGGGTCGAGGCTCAAGGGACAAGGCTCGAGGCTCGAGGCTCAAGGCTCAAGGCTCAAGGCTCAAGGCTCAAGGCTCACGGCTCCAGGCTCAAGGCTCAAGGCTCAAGGCGTAAGGGCCAAGAGTCAAAGCTCAAGTCTCAAGTTTTAAGGCTCAAGGCTCATGGCTCAAGGCTCAAGGCTCAAGGCTCAAGGGTCAAGGCTCAAGGCTCAAGGCTCAAGGCTCAAGGCTCAACGCTCAAGGCTTAAGGCGTATGGGTCAAGTGTTAAGGCTCAAGGCTCAAGGCTCGAGGCTCGAGGCTAGAGGCTCAAGGCTCAAGGCTCAAGGCTCAAGGGTCAAGGCTCAATGCTCAAGGGTCAAGGCTCAAGGGACAAGGCTCGAGGCTCAAGGCTCAAGGCTCAAGGCGTAAGGGTTAAGAGTCAGGGCTCAAGTCTCAAGTTTTAAGGCTCAAGGCTCATGGCTCAAGGCTGAAGACTGAAGTTTCAAGGCTCAAGGCTAAAGTTTCAAGGCTCAAGGCTCAAGGCTCAAGGTTCAAGTAACAAGGCTCAAGGCTCAAGGCTCAAGGCTCAATGCACAAGGCACAAGGCTCAAGGCTCAAGGCTCAAGGGTCAACGCTCAAGGGTCAACGCTCAAGGGTCAACGCTCAAGGGTCAACGCTCAAAGGTCAACGGTCAAGGGTCAAGGCTCAAGAGTCAAGAGTCAAGGCTCAATGCTCAACGCTCAACGCTCAATGCTTAACGCTCAATGCTTAACGCTCAACGCTTAACGCTCAACGCTTAACGCTCAACGCTCAACGCTCAACGCTCAAGGCTCAAGGATCAAGGCTCAAGGGTCAATGCTCAAGGGTCATGGCTCAAGGCTCAAGGCTCAAGGCACAATGCTCAAGGCTCAAGGGTCAAGGCTCAAGCCATAAGGCTCAAGGCTCAAGGCTCAAGGCTCAATCCTCAAGGCTCAAGGCTCAAGGCTCAAGGCTAAAGGCTAAAGGCTCAATGCTTGGCTCAAGGCTCCAGGCTCAAGGCTCAAGGCTCAAGGCTCAAGGCTTAAGGCTCAAGGCTCCAGGCTCCAGGCTCTAGGCTCAACGCTCGACGCTCAAGGCTCAACGCTCAGGGTCAACGCTCTAGGGTCGAGGCTTAAGGGACAAGGCTCGAGGCTCAAGGCTCAATGCTCAAGGCACAAGGCTCAAGGCTCAAGGCTCAAGGCTCAAGGCTCAAGGCTCAAGGCTCAAGGCTCACGGCTCAAGGCTCAAGGCTCAAGGCTCAAGGCTCAAGGCTCAAGGCTCAAGGCGTAAGGGTCAAGAGTCAAAGCTCAAGTCTCAAGTTTTAAGGCTCAAGGCTCATGGCTCAAGGCTCAAGGCTCAAGGCTCAAGGCTCATGGCTCAAGGCTCAAGGCTGAAGGCTCAAGGTTCAAGGCTGAAGGCTCAAGGCTCAAGGCTCAAGGCTCAAGGCTCAAGACTGAAGGCTCAAGGTACAAGGCTCGAGGCTCAAGGCTAAAGGCTCAAGGCTCAAGGCTCAAGGCTCAAGATTGAAGGCTCAAGGTACAAGGCTCGAGGCTCAAGGCTAAAGGCTCAAGGCTCAAGGCTCAAGGCTCAAGGCTCAAGGCTCAAGGCTCAAGGCTCAAGGCTTAAGGCTCAAGGCTCAAGACGCAAGGCTCAAGGTGCAAGGGTCAAGTGTTAAGGCTCAAGTCTCAAGTTTTAAGGCTCAAGGCTAATGGCTCAAGGCCCAAGGCACAATGCTCAAGGCTCAAGGCTAGAGGATCAAGGCTCAAGGCTCAAGGCGCAATGCTCAAGGGTCAAGGGTCAAGGCTCAAGGCCCAAGGCTCAAGGCTCAAAGCTCAAGGCATAACGCTGAAGGCTCAAGGCTCAATGCTCAAGTCTCAAGGCTCAAGGCTCAAGGCTCGAGGCTCGAGGCTAGAGGCTCAAGGCTTAAGGCTCAAGGCTCAACGCTCAAGGCTCAAGGCTCAAGGGACAAGGCTCGAGGCTCAAAGCTGAAGGCTCAAGGCGTAAGGGTCAAGAGTCAAGGCTCAAGTCTCAAGTTTTAAGGCTCAAGGCTTATGGCTCAAGGCTGAAGGCTGAAGTTTCAAGGCTCAAGGCTAAAGTTTCAAGGCTCAAGGCTCAAGGCTCAAGGTTCAAGTAACAAGGCTCAAGGCTCAAGGCTCAAGGCTCAAGGCACAAGGCTCAAGGCTCAAGGCACAAGGCACAAGGCTCAAGGCTCAAGGCTCAAGGGTCAACGCTCAAGGGTCAACGCTCAAGGGTCAACGCTCAAGGGTCAAGGGTCAAGGCTCAAGAGTCAAGAGTCAAGGCTCAATGCTCAACGCTCAACGCTCAATGCTTAACGCTCAACGCTTAACGCTCAACGCTTAACGCTCAACGCTTAACGCTCAACGCTCAATGCTCAACGCTCAAGGCTCAAGGATCAAGGCTCAAGGGTCAATGCTCAAGGGTCATGGCTCAAGGCTCAAGGCTCAAGGCTCAAGCCATAAGGCTCAAGGCTCAAGGCTCAAGGCTCAAGGCTCAATGCTCAAGGCTCAAGGCTCAAGGCTCAAGGCTAAAGGCTAAAGGCTCAACGCTTGGCTCAAGGCTCCAGGCTCAAGGCTCAAGGCTTAAGGCTCAAGGCTCAAGGCTCCAGGCTCTAGGCTCAACGCTCGACGCTCAAGGCTCAACGCTCAGGGTCAACGCTCAAGGGTCAAGGCTTAAGGGACAAGGCTCGAGGCTCAAGGCTCAATGCTCAAGGCTCAAGGCTCAAGGCTCAAGGCTCACGGCTCAAGGCTCAAGGCTCAAGGCTCAAGGCTCAAGGCGTAAGGGTCAAGAGTCAAAGCTCAAGTCTCAAGTTTTAAGGCTCAAGGCTCAAGGCTCAAGGCTCAAGGCTCAAGGCTCAAGGCTCAAGGCTCAAGGCTCACGGCTCACAGCTCAAGGCTCAAGGCTCAAGGCTCAATGCTCAAGGGTAAAGGCTCAAGGGATAAGGCTCGAGGCTCAAGGCTGAAGGCTCAAGGCGTAAGGGTCAAGAGTCAAGGCTCAAGTCTCAAGTTTTAAGGCTCAAGGCTCATGGCTCAAGGCTGAAGGCTGAAGTTTCAAGGCTCAAGGCTAAAGTTTCAAGGCTCAAGGCTCAAGGCTCAAGGCTCAAGGTTCAAGTAACAAGGCTCAAGGCTCAAGGCTCAAGGCTCAAGGCTCAAGGCACAAGGCACAAGGCTCAAGGCTCAAGGGTCAAAGCTCAAGGGTCAACGCTCAAGGGTCAACGCTCAAGGGTCAAGGGTCAAGGCTCAAGAGTCAAGAGTCAAGGCTCAATGCTCAACGCTCAACGCTCAATGCTTAACGCTCAACGCTTAACGCTCAACGCTCAACGCTCAACGCTCAACGCTCAAGGCTCAAGGATCAAGGCTCAAGGGTCAATGCTCAAGGGTCATGGCTCAAGGCTCAAGGCTCAAGGCTCAAGGCTCAATGCTCAAGGCTCAAGGGTCAAGGCTCAAGCCATAAAGCTCAAGGCTCAAGGCTCAAGGCTCAAGGCTCAAGGCTCAAGGCTCGAGACTCAAGGCTCAATGCTCAAGGCTCAAGGCTCAAGGCTCAAGGCTCAAGGCTCAAGGCTAAAGGCTAAAGGCTCAACGCTTGGCTCAAGGCTCCAGGCTCAAGGTTCAAGGCTCAAGGCTCAAGGCTCAAGGCTCAAGGCTCAAGGCTCAAGGCTCAAGGCTCAAGGCTTAAGGCTCAAGACGCAAGGCTCAAGGTTTAAGGGTCAAGTGTTAAGGCTCAAGTCTCAAGTTTTAAGGCTCAAGGATAATGGCTCAAGGCCCAAGGCACAATGCTCAAGGCTCAAGGCTAGAGGATCAAGGCTCAAGGCTCAAGGCGCAATGCTAAAGGGTCAAGGGTCAAGGCTCAAGGCCCAAGGCTCAAGGCTCAAAGTTCAAGGCATAACGCTGAAGGCTCAAGGCTCAAGGCTCAATGCTCAAGGCTCAAGGCTCAAGGCTCAAGGCTCAAGGCTCGAGGCTCGAGGCTAGAGGCTCAAGGCTCAAGGCTCAAGGCTCAAGGCTCAAGGGTCAAGGCTCAATGCTCAAGGGTCAAGGCTCAAGGGACAAGGCTCGAGGCTCAAGGCTCAAGGCTCAAGGCGTAAGGGTCAAGAGTCAGGGCTCAAGTCTCAAGTTTTAAGGCTCAAGGCTCATGGCTCAAGGCTGAAGACTGAAGTTTCAAGGCTCAAGGCTAAAGTTTCAAGGCTCAAGGCTCAAGGCTCAAGGTTCAAGTAACAAGGCTCAAGGCTCAAGGCTCAATGCACAAGGCACAAGGCTCAAGGCTCAAGGCTCAAGGGTCAACGCTCAAGGGTCAACGCTCAAGGGTCAACGCTCAAGGGTCAACGCTCAAAGGTCAACGGTCAAGGGTCAAGGCTCAAGAGTCAAGAGTCAAGGCTCAATGCTCAACGCTCAACGCTCAACGCTTAATGCTTAACGCTCAACGCTTAACGCTCAACGCTTAACGCTCAATGCTCAACGCTCAACGCTCAACGCTCAAGGCTCAAGGATCAAGGCTCAAGGGTCAATGCTCAAGGGTCATGGCTCAAGGCTCAAGGCTCAAGGCACAATGCTCAAGGCTCAAGGGTCAAGGCTCAAGCCATAAGGCTCAAGGCTCAAGGCTCAATCCTCAAGGCTCAAGGCTCAAGGCTCAAGGCTAAAGGCTAAAGGCTCAATGCTTGGCTCAAGGCTCCAGGCTCAAGGCTCAAGGCTCAAGGCTCAAGGCTTAAGGCTCAAGGCTCCAGGCTCCAGGCTCTAGGCTCAACGCTCGACGCTCAAGGCTCAACGCTCAGGGTCAACGCTCTAGGGTCGAGGCTTAAGGGACAAGGCTCGAGGCTCAAGGCTCAATGCTCAAGGCACAAGGCTCAAGGCTCAAGGCTCAAGGCTCAAGGCTCAAGGCTCAAGGCTCAAGGCTCACGGCTCACGGCTCAAGGCTCAAGGCTCAAGGCTCAAGGCTCAAGGCGTAAGGGTCAAGAGTCAAAGCTCAAGTCTCAAGTTTTAAGGCTCAAGGCTCATGGCTCAAGGCTCAAGGCTCAAGGCTCAAGGCTCATGGCTCAAGGCTGAAGGCTGAAGGCTCAAGGTTCAAGGCTGAAGGCTCAAGGCTCAAGGCTCAAGGCTCAAGGCTCAAGGCTCAAGACTGAAGGCTCAAGGTACAAGGCTCGAGGCTCAAGGCTAAAGGCTCAAGGCTCAAGGCTCAAGGCTCAAGACTGAAGGCTCAAGGTACAAGGCTCGAGGCTCAAGGCTAAAGGCTCAAGGCTCAAGGCTCAAGGCTCAAGGCTCAAGGCTTAAGGCTCAAGGCTCAAGACGCAAGGCTCAAGGTGCAAGGGTCAAGTGTTAAGGCTCAAGTCTCAAGTTTTAAGGCTCAAGGATAATGGCTCAAGGCCCAAGGCACAATGCTCAAGGCTCAAGGCTAGAGGATCAAGGCTCAAGGCTCAAGGCGCAATGCTCAAGGGTCAAGGGTCAAGGCTCAAGGCCCAAGGCTCAAGGCTCAAAGTTCAAGGCATAACGCTGAAGGCTCAAGGCTCAAGGCTCAATGCTCAAGGCTCAAGGCTCAAGGCTCAAGGCTCAAGGCTCGAGGCTCGAGGCTAGAGGCTCAAGGCTCAAGGCTCAAGGCTCAAGGCTCAAGGGTCAAGGCTCAATGCTCAAGGGTCAAGGCTCAAGGGACAAGGCTCGAGGCTCAAGGCTCAAGGCTCAAGGCGTAAGGGTCAAGAGTCAGGGCTCAAGTCTCAAGTTTTAAGGCTCAAGGCTCATGGCTCAAGGCTGAAGACTGAAGTTTCAAGGCTCAAGGCTAAAGTTTCAAGGCTCAAGGCTCAAGGCTCAAGATTCAAGTAACAAGGCTCAAGGCTCAAGGCTCAATGCACAAGGCACAAGGCTCAAGGCTCAAGGGTCAACGCTCAAGGGTCAACGCTCAAGGGTCAACGCTCAAGGGTCAACGCTCAAAGGTCAACGGTCAAGGGTCAAGGCTCAAGAGTCAAGAGTCAAGGCTCAATGCTCAACGCTCAACGCTCAACGCTCAATGCTTAACGCTCAACGCTTAACGCTCAACGCTTAACGCTCAACGCTCAACGCTCAACGCTCAAGGCTCAAGGATCAAGGCTCAAGGGTCAATGCTCAAGGGTCATGGCTCAAGGCTCAAGGCTCAAGGCACAATGCTCAAGGCTCAAGGGTCAAGGCTCAAGCCATAAGGCTCAAGGCTCAAGGCTCAAGGCTCAATCCTCAAGGCTCAAGGCTCAAGGCTCAAGGCTCAAGGCTAAAGGCTAAAGGCTCAATGCTTGGCTCAAGGCTCCAGGCTCAAGGCTCAAGGCTCAAGGCTCAAGGCTTAAGGCTCAAGGCTCCAGGCTCCAGGCTCTAGGCTCAACGCTCGACGCTCAAGGCTCAACGCTCAGGGTCAACGCTCTAGGGTCGAGGCTTAAGGGACAAGGCTCGAGGCTCAAGGCTCAATGCTCAAGGCACAAGGCTCAAGGCTCAAGGCTCAAGGCTCAAGGCTCAAGGCTCAAGGCTCACGGCTCACGGCTCAAGGCTCAAGGCTCAAGGCTCAAGGCTCAAGGCGTAAGGGTCAAGAGTCAAAGCTCAAGTCTCAAGTTTTAAGGCTCAAGGCTCATGGCTCAAGGCTCAAGGCTCAAGGCTCAAGGCTCATGGCTCAAGGCTCAAGGCTCAAGGCTGAAGGCTCAAGGTTCAAGGCTGAAGGCTGAAGGCTCAAGGCTCAAGGCTCAAGACTGAAGGCTCAAGGTACAAGGCTCGAGGCTCAAGGCTAAAGGCTCAAGGCTCAAGGCTCAAGGCTCAAGGCTCAAGACTGAAGGCTCAAGGTACAAGGCTCGAGGCTCAAGGCTAAAGGCTCAAGGCTCAAGGCTCAAGGCTCAAGGCTCAAGGCTCAAGGCTTAAGGCTCAAGGCTCAAGACGCAAGGCTCAAGGTGCAAGGGTCAAGTGTTAAGGCTCAAGTCTCAAGTTTTTAGGCTCAAGGATAATGGCTCAAGGCCCAAGGCACAATGCTCAAGGCTCAAGGCTAGAGGATCAAGGCTCAAGGCTCAAGGCGCAATGCTCAAGGGTCAAGGGTCAAGGCTCAAGGCCCAAGGCTCAAGGCTCAAAGCTCAAGGCATAACGCTGAAGGCTCAAGGCTCAATGCTCAAGTCTCAAGGCTCAAGGCTCAAGGCTCGAGGCTCGAGGCTAGAGGCTCAAGGCTTAAGGCTCAAGGCTCAACGCTCAAGGCTCAAGGCTCAAGGGACAAGGCTCGAGGCTCAAAGCTGAAGGCTCAAGGCGTAAGGGTCAAGAGTCAAGGCTCAAGTCTCAAGTTTTAAGGCTCCAGGCTTATGGCTCAAGGCTGAAGGCTGAAGTTTCAAGGCTCAAGGCTAAAGTTTCAAGGCTCAAGGCTCAAGGCTCTAGGTTCAAGTAACAAGGCTCAAGGCTCAAGGCTCAAGGCTCAAGGCTCAAGGCACAAGGCTCAAGGCTCAAGGCACAAGGCACAAGGCTCAAGGCTCAAGGCTCAAGGCTCAAGGGTCAACGCTCAAGGGTCAACGCTCAAGGGTCAAGGGTCAAGGCTCAAGAGTCAAGAGTCAAGGCTCAATGCTCAACGCTCAACGCTCAACGCTCAACGCTCAATGCTTAACGCTCAACGCTTAACGCTCAACGCTTAACGCTCAACGCTTAACGCTCAACGCTCAATGCTCAACGCTCAAGGCTCAAGGATCAAGGCTCAAGGGTCAATGCTCAAGGGTCATGGCTCAAGGCTCAAGGCTCAAGGCTCAAGGCTCAAGGCTCAAGGGTCAAGGCTCAAGCCATAAGGCTCAAGGCTCAAGGCTCAAGGCTCAAGGCTCAAGGCTCAAGGCTCAATGCTCAAGGCTCAAGGCTCAAGGCTCAAGGCTAAAGGCTAAAGGCTCAACGCTTGGCTCAAGGCTCCAGGCTCAAGGCTCAAGGCTTAAGGCTCAAGGCTCAAGGCTCCAGGCTCCAGGATCTAGGCTCAACGCTCGACGCTCAAGGCTCAACGCTCAGGGTCAACGCTCAAGGGTCGAGGCTTAAGGGACAAGGCTCGAGGCTCAAGGCTCAATGCTCAAGGCTAAAGGCTCAAGGCTCAAGGCTCACGGCTCAAGGCTCAAGGCTCAAGGCTCAAGGCTCAAGGCTCAAGGCTCAAGGCGTAAGGGTCAAGAGTCAAAGCTCAAGTCTCAAGTTTTAAGGCTCAAGGCTCATGGCTCAAGGCTCAAGGCTCAAGGCTCAAGGCTCAAGGCTCAAGGCTCAAGGCTCAAGGCTCAAGGCTCAAGGCTCAAGGCTCAAGGCTCAAGGCTCACGGCTCACCGCTCAAGGCTCAAGGCTCAAGGCTCAAGGCTCAATGCTCAAGGGTAAAGGCTCAAGGGATAAGGCTCGAGGCTCAAGGCTGAAGGCTCAAGGCGTAAGGGTCAAGAGTCAAGGCTCAAGTCTCAAGTTTTAAGGCTCAAGGCTCATGGCTCAAGGCTGAAGGCTGAAGTTTCAAGGCTCAAGGCTAAAGTTTCAAGGCTCAAGGCTCAAGGCTCAAGGCTCAAGGTTCAAGTAACAAGGCTCAAGGCTCAAGGCTCAAGGCTCAAGGCTCAAGGCACAAGGCACAAGGCATAAGGCTCAAGGGTCAACGCTCAAGGGTCAACGCTCAAGGGTCAACGCTCAAGGGTCAAGGGTCAAGGCTCAAGAGTCAAGAGTCAAGGCTCAATGCTCAACGCTCAATGCTTAACGCTCAACGCTTAACGCTCAACGCTCAATGCTCAACGCTCAAGGCTCAAGGATCAAGGCTCAAGGGTCAATGCTCAAGGGTCATGGCTCAAGGCTCAAGGCTCAAGGCTCAAGGCTCAATGCTCAAGGCTCAAGGGTCAAGGCTCAAGCCATAAGGCTCAAGGCTCAAGGCTCAAGGCTCAAGGCTCAAGGCTCAAGGCTCAAGGCTCAAGACTCAAGGCTCAATGCTCAAGGCTCAAGGCTCAAGGCTCAAGGCTCAAGGCTAAAGGCTAAAGGCTCAACGCTTGGCTCAAGGCTCCAGGCTCAAGGCTCAAGGCTCAAGGCTCAAGGCTCAAGGCTCAAGGCTCAAGGCTCAAGGCTCAAGGCTCAAGGCTTAAGGCTCAAGGCTCCAGGCTCCAGGCTCTAGGCTCAACGCTCGACGCTCAAGGATCAACGCTCAGGGTCAACGCTCAAGGGTCGAGGCTTAAGGGACAAGGCTCGTGGCTCAAGGCTCAATGCTCAAGGCTCAAGGCTCAAGGCTCAAGGCTCACGGCTCAAGGCTCAAGGCTCAAGGCTCAAGGCTCAAGGCTCAAGGCGTAAGGGTCAAGAGTCAAAGCTCAAGTCTCAAGTTTTAAGGCTCAAGGCTCAAGGCTCAAGGCTCAAGGCTCAAGGCTCAAGGCTCAAGGCTCAAGGCTCAAGGCTCACGGCTCAAGGCTCAAGGCTCAAGGCTCAAGGCTCAAGGCGTAAGGGTCAAGAGTCAAAGCTCAAGTCTCAAGTTTTAAGGCTCAAGGCTCAAGGCTCAAGGCTCAACGCTCAAGGCTCAAGGCTCAAGGCTCAAGGCTAAAGACTGAAGGCTCAAGGTACAAGGCTCGAGGCTCAAGGCTAAAGGCTCAAGGCTCAAGGCTCAAGGCTCAAGGCTCAAGGCTTAAGGCTCAAGGCTCAAGACGCAAGGCTCAAGGTACAAGGGTCAAGTGTTAAGGCTCAAGTCTCAAGTTTTAAGGCTCAAGGATAATGGCTCAAGGCCCAAGGCGCAATGCTCAAGGCTCAAGGCTAGAGGATCAAGGCTAAAGGCTCAAGGCGCAATGCTCAAGGGTCAAAGCTCAAGGCATAACGCTGAAGGCTCAAGGCTCAAGGCTCAAGGCTCAAGGCTCGAGGCTAGAGGCTCAAGGCTCAAGGCTCAAGGCTCAAGGCTCAAGGCGCAATGCTCAAGGGTCAAAGCTCAAGGCATAACGCTGAAGGCTCAAGGCTCAAGGCTCAAGGCTCAAGGCTCGAGGCTAGAGGCTCAAGGCTCAAGGCTCAAGGCTCAAGGCTCAAGGCTCAAGGCTCAAGGCTCAAGGCTCAATGCTCAATGCTTAAGGGTCAAGTATCAAGGGACAAGGCTCGAGGCTCAAGGCTAAAGGCTCAAGGCGTAAGGGTCAAGAGTCAAGGCTCAAGTCTCAAGTTTTAAGGCTCAAGGCTCATGGCTCCAGGCTGAAGGCTGAAGTTTCAAGGCTCAAGGCTCAAGGCTCAAGGCTCAAGGTTCAAATAACAAGGCTCAAGGCTCAAGGCTCAAGGCTCAAGGCTTAAGGCTCAAGGCACAAGGCTCAAGACTCAAGGCTCAAGGCTCAAGGCTCAAGGTTCAAGTAACAAGGCTCAAGGCTCAAGGCTCAAGGCTCAAGGCTCAAGGCTCAAGGCTCAAGGCTCAAGGCTCAAGGCTCAAGGCTCAAGGCTCAAGGCTCAAGGCTCAAGGCACAAGGCTCAAGACTCAAGGGTCAAGGCTCAAGAGTCAAGAGTCAAGAGTCAAGGCTCAAGGCTCAACGCTCAACGCTCAACGCTCAATGCTTAACGCTCAACGCATAACGCTCAACATTTAACGCTCAACGCTCAACGCTCAAGGCTCAAGGATAGAGGCTCAAGGGTCAATGCTCAAGGCTCAAGGCTCAAGGCTCAAGGCTCAAGGCTCAAGGCTCAAGGATCAAGGCTCAAGGCTCAAGGCTTAAGGCTCAAGGCTCAAGGCTCAAGGCTCAAGGCGTAGGGTCCAAGGCTCAAGGCTCAAGGCTCAAGGCTCAAGGTTCAAGGTTCAAGGCTCAAGGCGTAAGGGTCAAGAGTCAAGGGTCAAGTCTCAAGGGACAAGGCTCGAGGCTCAAGGCTCAAGGCTCAAGGCTCAAGGATCAAGGCTCAAGGCTCAAGACTCAAGGTTCAAGGCTCAAGGCGTAAGGGTCAAGAGTCAAGGCTCAAGTGTCAAGTTTTAAGGCTGGAGGCTCATGGCTCAAGGCTGAAGGATGAAGGCTCAAGGCTCAAGGCTCAAGTTTCAACGCTCAAGGCTCAAGGCTCAAGGTTCAAATACCAAGGCTCAAGGCTCAAGACTCAAGGCTCAAGGCTCAAGGCACAAGGCTCAAGGCTCAAGGCTCAACGCTCAAGGGTCAACGCTCAAGGGTCAACGCTCAAGGGTCAAGCGTCAAGGCTCAAGGGTCAAGGCTCAAGGCTCAAGGCTCAACGCTCAAGGCTAAAGGCTCAAGGCTCAACGCTCAATGCTCAACGCTTTATGGTCAAGGCTCAAGGATCAAGGCTCAAGGCTCAATGCTCAAGGCTCAAGGCTCAAGGCTCAAGGCTCAAGGCTCAAGGCTCAAGGCTCAAGGCTCAAGGCTCAAGGCTCAAGGCTCAAGGCTCAAGGCTCAAGGCTCAAGGTTCAAGGCTCAAGGCGTAAGGGTCAAGAGTCAAGGGTCAAGTCTCAAGGGACAAGGCTCGAGGCTCAAGGCTCAAGTCCAAGGCTCAAGGCTCAAGGCTCAAGGCTCAAGGCTCAAGGCTCAAGGCTCAAGGCTCAAGGCTCAAGGCTCAAGGTTCAAGGCTCAAGGCGTAAGGGTCAAGAGTCAAGGCTCAAGTGTCAAGTTTTAAGGCTCGAGGCTCATGGCTCAAGGCTGACGGCTGAAGGCTGAAGGCTCAACGCTCAAGTTTCAACGCTCAAGGGTCAAGGCTCAAGGTTCAAATAACAAGGCACAAGGCTCAAGGCTCAAGGCTCAACGCTCAAGGGTCAACGCTCAAGGGTCAACGCTCAAGGGTCAAGCGTCAAGGGTCAAGGGTCAAGGCTCCACGCTCAACGCTCAAGGCTAAAGGCTAAAGGCTCAAGGCTCAACGCTCAACGCTCAACGCTCAACGCTCAACGCTTCATGGTCAAGGCTCAAGGATCAAGGCTCAAGGGTCAATGCTCAAGGCTCAAGGGTCATGGCTCAAGGCTCAAGGCTCAAGGCTCAAGGGTTATGGCTCAAGGCTCAAGGCTCAAGAATCAAGGCTCAAGGCTCAAGGCTCAAGGCTCAAGACTCAATGCTCAAGGCTCAAACCTCAAGGCTCAAGGCTAAAGGCTCAAGGCTCAAGGCTCAAGGCTCAAGGCTCAAGGATAAAGGCTCAAGGTCAAGGCTAAAGGCTTAAGGCTCAAGGCTCCAGGCTCCAGGCTCCAGGCTCAAGGCTCAATGCTCAAGGGTCAATGCTCAAGGGTCAACGCTCAAGGGTCAACGATCCAGGGCCAAGGCTCGAGGCTCAAGGCTCAATGCTCAATGCTCAAGGCTCAAGGCTCAAGGCTCAAGGCTCAATGCTCAAGGATCAAGGCTCAAGGCTCAATGCTCAATGCTCAAGGCTCAAGGCTCAAGGCTCAAGGCTCCAGGCTCAAGGCTCAAGGCTCAAGGCTCAAGGCTCAAGGCTCAAGGCTCAAGGCTCAAGGCTCAAGGTTCAAGGCTCAAGGCGTAAGGGTCAAGAGTCAAGGCTCAAGTGTCAAGTTTTAAGGCTCGAGGCTCATGGCTCAAGGTTCAAGGCTCAAGGTGTAAGGGTCAAGAGTCAAGGCTCAAGTCTCAACGGACTAGGCTCGAGGCTCAAGGCTCAAGTCCAACGCTCAAGGCTCAAGGCTCAAGGTTTAAGGCTCAACACGTAAGGGTCAAGAGGCAAGGCTCAAGTCTCAAGTTTTAAGGCTCGAGGCTCATGGCTCAAGGCTGAAGGCTCAAGGCTCAAGGCTCAAGGCTCAAGTTTCAACGCTCAAGGCTCAAGGCTCAAGGCTCAAGGTTCAAATAAAAAGGCTCAAGGCTCAAGGCTCAAGGCTCAAGGCACAAGGCTCAAGGCTCAAGGCTCAAGGCTCAAGGCTCAACGCTCAAGGGTCAACGCTCAAGGGTCAACGCTCAAGGGTAGAGGGTCAAGGCTCAAGGCTCAACGCTCAAGGCTCAAGGCTCAACGCTCAACGCTCAACGCTTCATGGTCAAGGCTCAAGGATCAAGGCTCAAGGGTCAATGCTCAAGGGTCATGGCTCAAGGCTCAAGGCTCAAGACTCAAGGCTCAAGGCTCAAGGCTTAAGGCTCAAGGCTCAAGGCTCAAGGCTCAAGGCTCAAGGCTCAAGGCTCAAGGCTCCAGGCTCCAGGCTCAACGCACAAGGGTCAACGCTCAAGGGTCAACGCTCAAGGGTTAAGGCTCAAGGGACAAGGCTCGAGGATCAAGGCTCAAGGCTCAAGGCTCAATGCTCAATGCTCAAGGCTCAAGGCTCAAGGCTCAAGGTTCAAGGCTCAAGGCGTAAGGGTCAAGAGTCAAGGGTCAAGTCTCAAGGGACAAGGCTCGAGGCTCAAGGCTCAAGTCCAAGGCTCAAGGCTCAAGGCTCAAGGCTCAAGGCTCAAGGCTCAAGGATCAAGGCTCAAGGCTCAAGGGTCAACGCTCAAGGCTCAAGGCTCAAGGGTCAACGCTCAAGGGTCAAGGCTCAAGGGACAAGGCCCGAGGCTCAAGGCTCAAGTCCAAGGCTCAAGGCTCAAGGCTCAAGGCTCAAGGCTCAAGGTTCAAGGCTCAAGGCGTAAGGGTCAAGAGTCAAGGCTCAAGTCTCAAGGGACAAGGCTCGAGGCTCAAGGCTCAAGTCCAAGGCTCAAGGCTCAACGCTCAAGGCATAAGGCTCAAGGCTCAAGGTTCAAGGCTCAAGGCGTAAGGGTCAAGAGTCAAGGCTCAAGTCTCAAGTTTTAAGGCTCGAGGCTCATGGCTCAAGGCTGAAGGCTGAAGGCTGAAGGCTCAAGGCTCAAGTTTCAACGCTCAAGGCTCAAGGCTCAAGGTTCAAATAACAAGGCTCAAGGCTCAAGGCTCAAGGCTCAAGGCTCAAGGCACAAGGCTCAAGGCACAAGGCTCCAGGCACAAGGCTCAAGGCTCAAGGCTCAAGGCTCAACGCTCAAGGGTCAAGGGTCAAGGGTCAAGGGTCAAGGGTCAAGGCTCAAGGCTCAAGGCTCAACCCTCAACGCTCAACGCTTCATGGTCAAGGCTCAAGGCTCAAGGATCAAGGCTCAAGGGTCAATGCTCAAGGGTCATGGCTCAAGACTCAAGGCTCAAGGCTCAAGGCTCAATTCTCAATGCTCAAGGCTCAATGCTCAAGGCTCAAGGCTCAAGGCTTAAGGCTCAAGGCTCAAGGCTCAAGGCTCAAGGCTCAAGGCTCAAGGCTCAAGGCTCAAGGCTCAAGGCTCAAGGCTCAAGGCTCAAGGCTCAAGGCTAAAGGCTCAAGGCTCAAGGCTCAAGGCTCCAGGCTCAAGGATCAACGCACAAGGCTCAACGCTCAAGGGTCAACGCTCAAGGGTTAAGGCTCAAGGGACAAGGCTCAAGGCTCAAGGCTCAAGGCTCAATGCTCAAGGCTCAAGGCTCAAGGCTCAAGGCTCAAGGCTCAAGGCTCAAGGCTCAAGGCTCAAGGCTCAAGGCTCAAGGCTCAAGGCTCAAGGCTCAAGGGTCAAGGCTCAAGGTGTAAATGTCAAGAGTCAAAGCTCAAGTCTTAAGTTTTAAAGCTCAAGGCTCATGGCTCAAGGCCGAAGGCTCAAGGCTCAAGGCTCAAGTTTCAAGGCTCAAGGCTTAAGGCTCAAGGCGTAAGGTTCAAGTGTTAAGGCTCAAGGATCATGGCTCAAGGCTCAAGGTGCAATGCTCAACGCTCAAGGCTAGAGGATCAAGGCTCAAGGCTCAAGGCTCAAGACTGAAGGCTCAAGGTACAAGGCTCAAGGCTCGAGGCTAAAGGCTCAAGACTCAAGGCTCAAGGCTCAAGGCTCAAGGCTTAAGGCTCAAGGCTCAAGTCGCAAGGGTCAAGGTGCAAGGGTCAAGTGTTAAGGCTCTAGTCTCAAGTTTTAAGGCTCAAGGCCCAAGGCGTAATGCTCAAGGCTCAAGGCTAGAGGATCAAGGCTCAAGGCTCAAGGCGCAATGCTCAAGGGTCAAGGCTCAAGGGTCAAGGCCCAAGGCTCAAGGCTCAAAGCTCAAGGCGTAACGCTGAAGGCTCAAGGCTCAAGGCTCAAGGCTCAAGGCTCAAGGCTAAAGGCTCAAGGCTCAAGGCTCAAGGCTCAAGGCTCAAGGCTCAAGGCTCGAGGCTAGAGGCTCAAGGCTCAAGGCTCAAGGGTCAATGCTCAAGTGTCAATGCTCAATGGACAAGGCTCGAGGCTCAAGGCTCAAGGCTCAAAGCTCAAGGCTCAAGGCTCAAGGCTCAAGGCTCAGGGCTCAAGGCTCAAGGCTCAAGGCTCAGGGCTCAAGGTTCAAGGCTGAAGGCTCAAGGCTTAAGGCTCAAGGCTCAAGGCCCAAGGCTCAAGGCTCAAAGCTCAAGGCGTAACACTGAAGGCTCAAGGCTCAAGGATCAAGGGTCAAGGCTCAAGGGTCAAGGCTAAAGGCTCAAAGGTCAAGGATCAAGGCTCAAGGCTCAAGGCTAGAGGCTCAAGGCTCAAGGCTCAAGGCTCAAGGGTCAATGCTCAAGAGTCAATGCTCAATGGACAAGGCTCGAGGCTCAAGGCTCAAGGCTGAAGGCTCAAGGCTCAAGGCTCAAGGCTCAAGGCTCAAGGCTCAAGGCTCAAGGCTCAGGGGTCAAGGCTCAAGGCTTAAGGCTCAAGGCTCAAGGCTCAAGGCTCAAGACGCAAGGCTCAAGGCGCAAGGGTCAAGTGTTAAGGCTCAAATCTCAAGTTTTAAGGCTCAAGGATCATGGCAAAAGGCGCAATGCTCAAGGCTCAAGGCTAGAGGATCAAGGTTCAAGGCTCAAGGCGCAATGCTCAAGGGTCAAGGGTCAAGGCTCAAGGCCCAAGGCTCAAGGCTCAAGGATCAAGGCTCAACGCTGAACGCTCAAGGCTCAAGGCTCAAGGCGCAAGGCTCAAGGCTCAAGGCTCAATGCTCCAGGCGCAAGGCTCAAGGCTCAAAGGCTCAAGGCTCCAGGCTCAAGGCTCCAGGCTCGACGCTCAAGGCTCAAGGCTCGAGGCTTAAGGCTCAAGGCTCACGGCCCAAGGCTCCAGGCTCAAGGCTCAAGGCTCAAGGCTCAAGGCGCAAGGCTGAACGCTCAACGCTCAACGCTCAAGGGTCAAGGCTCAAGGGTCAAGGCTCAAGGGACAAGGCTCAAGGCTCAAGGCTCAAGGCTCAAGGCTCAAGGCTCAAGGCTCAAGGCTCAAGGCTCAAGGCTCAAGGCTCAAGGCTCAAGGCTCAAGGCTCAAGGCTCAAGGCTCAAGGCTCAAGGCTCAAGGCTCAAGGCTCAAGGCTCAAGGCTCAAGTCTCAAGTTTTAAGGCTCAAGGCTCATGGCTGAAGGCTCAAGGCTCAAGGCTCTAGGTTCAAGTTTCAACGCTCAAGGCTCAAGCCTCAAGGTTCAAGTAACAAGGCTCAAGGCTCAAACTCAAGGCTCAATGCACAAGGCTCAAGGCTCAAGGCTCAAGGCTCAACGCTCAAGGGTCAATGCTCAAGGGTCAACGCTCAAGGGTCAAGGCTCAAGGCTCAAGGCTCAAGGCTCAAGGCTCCAGGCTCAAGGCTGAACGCTCAAGGCTCAACGCTCAAGGCTCAACGCTCAAGGGTCAACGCTCAAGGGTCAAGGCTCAAGGGACAAGGCTCGAGGCTCAAGGCTCGAGGCTCAAGGCTCAAGGCTCAATGCTCCAGGCTCAAGGCTCAAGGCTCAAGGCTCCAGGCTCAAGGCTCAAGGCTCAAGGCTCAAGGCACAAGGCACAAGGCTCAAGGCTCAAGGCTCAAGGCTCAAGGCTCAACGCTCAAAGGTCAACGCTCAAGGGTCAAGGGTCAAGGCTCAAGGGTGAAGGCTCAAGGCTCAACGCTTAAGGCTCAAGGCTCAAGGATCAATGCTCAAGGGTCATGGCTCAAGGCTCAAGGATCAAGGCTCAAGGGTCAATGCTCAAGGGTCATGGTTCAAGGCTCAAGGCTCAAGGCTCAAGGCTCAAGGCTCAAGGCTCAAGGCTCAAGGCTCAAGGCTCAAGGCTCAAGGCTCAAGGCTCAAGGCTCAAGGCTCCAGGCTCCAGGCTCAAGGCTCAACGCACAAGGCTCAACGCTCAATGGTCAACGCTCAAGGGTGAAGGCTCAAGGGACAAGGCTCGAGGCTCAAGGCTCAAGGCTCAATGCTCAAGGCTCAAGGCTCAAGGCTCAAGGCTCAAGGCTCAAGGCTCAAGGCTCAAGGCTCAAGGCTCAAGGCTCAAGGCTCAAGGCTCAAGGCTCAAGGCTCAAGGCTCAAGGCTCAAGGCTCAAGGCTCAAGGCTCAACGCTCAAGGGACAAGGCTCAAGGGACAAGGCCTGAGGCTCAAGGCTCAAGTCTAAGGCTCAAGGCTCAAGGCTCAAGGCTCTAGGCTCAAGGTTCAAGGCTCAAGGCGTAAGGGTCAAGAGTCAAGGCTCAAGTCTCAAGGGACAAGGCTCGAGGCTCAAGGCTCAAGTCCAAGGCTCAAGGCTCAACGCTCAAGGCTTAAGGCTCAAGGCTCAAGGTTCAAGGCTCAAGGCGTAAGGGTCAAGAGTCAAGGCTCAAGTCTCAAGTTTTAAGGCTCGAGGCTCATGGCTCAAGGCTGAAGGCTGAAGGCTGAAGGCTCAAGGCTCAAGTTTCAACGCTCAAGGCTCAAGGCTCAAGGTTCAAATAACAAGGCTCAAGGCTCAAGGCTCAAGGCACAAGGCTCAAGGCTCAAGGCTCAACGCTCAACGCTCAAGGGTCAACGCTCAAGGGTCAAGGGTCAAGGGTCAAGGGTCAAGGCTCAAGGCTCAAGGCTCAACCCTCAACGCTCAACGCTCAACGCTTCATGGTCAAGGCTCAAGGCTCAAGGATCAAGGCTTAAGGGTCAATGATCAAGGGTCATGGCTTAAGGCTCAAGGCTCAAGACTCAAGGCTCAAGGCTCAAGGCTTAAGGCTCAATGCTCAATGCTCAAGGCTCAAGGCTCAAGGCTCAAGGCTCAAGGCTCAAGGCTCAAGGCTCAAGGCTCAAGGCTCAAGGGTCAAGGCTCAAGGCTCAAGGCTAAAGGCTCAAGGCTCAAGGCTCAAGGGTCAAGGCTCAAGGCTCCAGGCTCAAGGATCAACGCACAAGGCTCAACGCTCAATGGTCAACGCTCAAGGGTTAAGGCTCAAGGGACAAGGCTCAAGGCTCAAGGCTCAATGCTCAAGGCTCATGGCTCAAGGCTTTGAGGGTCAAGGCTCAAGGCTCAAGGTGTAAGGGTGAAGAGTCAAAGCTCAAGTCTCAAGTTTTAAGGCTCAAGGCTCATGGCTCAAGGCCGAAGGCTCAAGGCTCAAGGCTCAAGGCTCAAGGCTCAAGTCTCAAGGCTCAAGGCTCAAGGCTCAAGGCGTAAGGGTCAAGTGTTAAGGCTCAAGGATCATGGCTCAAGGCTCAAGGCGCAATGCTCAATGCTCAATGCTCAAGGCTAGAGGATCAAGGCTCAAGGCTCAAGACTGAAGGCTCAAGGTACAAGGCTCAAGGCTCGAGGCTAAAGGCTCAAGACTCAAGGCTCAAGGCTCAAGGCTTAAGGCTCAAGGCTCAAGACGCAAGGGTCAAGGTGCAAGGGTCAAGTGTTAAGGCTCTAGTCTCAAGTTTTAAGGCTCAAGGCCCAAGGCGTAATGCTCAAGGCTCAAGGCTCAAGGTTAGAGGATCAAAGCTCAAGGCTCAAAGCGCAATGCTCAAGGGTCAAGGCTCAAGGGTCAAGGCTCAAGGCTCAAAGCTCAAGGCGTAACGCTGAAGGCTCAAGGCTCAAGGCTCAAGGCTCAAGGTTAGAGGATCAAAGCTCAAGGCTCAAGGCTCAAGGCTCAAGGCTCAAAGCTCAAGGCGTAACACTGAAGGCTCAAGGCTCAAGGATCAAGGGTCAAGGCTCAAGGGTCAAGGCTAAAGGCTCAAAGGTCAAGGATCAAGGCTCAAGGCTCAAGGCTAGAGGCTCAAGGCTCAAGGCTCAAGGCTCAAGGGTCAATGCTCAAGAGTCAATGCTCAATGGACAAGGCTCGAGGCTCAAGGCTCAAGGCTCAAGGCTCAAGGCTCAAGGCTCAAGGCTCAGGGCTCAGGGGTCAAGGCTCAAGGCTTAAGGCTCAAGGCTCAAGGCTCAAGGCTCAAGACGCAAGGCTCAAGGCGCAAGGGTCAAGTGTTAAGGCTCAAATCTCAAGTTTTAAGGCTCAAGGATCATGGCAAAAGGCGCAATGCTCAAGGCTCAAGGCTAGAGGATCAAGGTTCAAGGCTCAAGGCGCAATGCTCAAGGGTCAAGGGTCAAGGCTCAAGGCCCAAGGCTCAAGGCTCAAGGATCAAGGCTCAACGCTGAACGCTCAAGGCTCAAGGCTCAAGGCGCAAGGCTCAAGGCTCAAGGCTCAATGCTCCAGGCGCAAGGCTCAAGGCTCAAAGGCTCAAGGCTCCAGGCTCAAGGCTCCAGGCTCGACGCTCAAGGCTCAAGGCTCGAGGCTTAAGGCTCAAGGCTCACGGCCCAAGGCTCCAGGCTCAAGGCTCAAGGCTCAAGGCTCAAGGCGCAAGGCTGAACGCTCAACGCTCAACGCTCAAGGGTCAAGGCTCAAGGGTCAAGGCTCAAGGGACAAGGCTCAAGGCTCAAGGCTCAAGGCTCAAGGCTCAAGGCTCAAGGCTCAAGGCTCAAGGCTCAAGGCTCAAGGCTCAAGGCTCAAGGCTCAAGGCTCAAGGCTCAAGGCTCAAGGCTCAAGGCTCAAGGCTCAAGGCTCAAGGCTCAAGGCTCAAGGCTCAAGGCTCAAGTCTCAAGTTTTAAGGCTCAAGGCTCATGGCTGAAGGCTCAAGGCTCAAGGCTCTAGGTTCAAGTTTCAACGCTCAAGGCTCAAGCCTCAAGGTTCAAGTAACAAGGCTCAAGGCTCAAACTCAAGGCTCAATGCACAAGGCTCAAGGCTCAAGGCTCAAGGCTCAACGCTCAAGGGTCAATGCTCAAGGGTCAACGCTCAAGGGTCAAGGCTCAAGGCTCAAGGCTCAAGGCTCAAGGCTCCAGGCTCAAGGCTGAACGCTCAAGGCTCAACGCTCAAGGCTCAACGCTCAAGGGTCAACGCTCAAGGGTCAAGGCTCAAGGGACAAGGCTCGAGGCTCAAGGCTCGAGGCTCAAGGCTCAAGGCTCAATGCTCCAGGCTCAAGGCTCAAGGCTCAAGGCTCCAGGCTCAAGGCTCAAGGCTCAAGGCTCAAGGCACAAGGCACAAGGCTCAAGGCTCAAGGCTCAAGGCTCAAGGCTCAACGCTCAAAGGTCAACGCTCAAGGGTCAAGGGTCAAGGCTCAAGGGTGAAGGCTCAAGGCTCAACGCTTAAGGCTCAAGGCTCAAGGATCAATGCTCAAGGGTCATGGCTCAAGGCTCAAGGATCAAGGCTCAAGGGTCAATGCTCAAGGGTCATGGTTCAAGGCTCAAGGCTCAAGGCTCAAGGCTCAAGGCTCAAGGCTCAAGGCTCAAGGCTCAAGGCTCAAGGCTCAAGGCTCAAGGCTCCAGGCTCCAGGCTCAAGGCTCAACGCACAAGGCTCAACGCTCAATGGTCAACGCTCAAGGGTGAAGGCTCAAGGGACAAGGCTCGAGGCTCAAGGCTCAAGGCTCAATGCTCAAGGCTCAAGGCTCAAGGCTCAAGGCTCAAGGCTCAAGGCTCAAGGCTCAAGGCTCAAGGCTCAAGGCTCAAGGCTCAAGGCTCAAGGCTCAAGGCTCAAGGCTCAAGGCTCAAGGCTCAAGGCTCAAGGCTCAAGGCTCAACGCTCAAGGGACAAGGCTCAAGGGACAAGGCCTGAGGCTCAAGGCTCAAGTCTAAGGCTCAAGGCTCAAGGCTCAAGGCTCTAGGCTCAAGGTTCAAGGCTCAAGGCGTAAGGGTCAAGAGTCAAGGCTCAAGTCTCAAGGGACAAGGCTCGAGGCTCAAGGCTCAAGTCCAAGGCTCAAGGCTCAACGCTCAAGGCTTAAGGCTCAAGGCTCAAGGTTCAAGGCTCAAGGCGTAAGGGTCAAGAGTCAAGGCTCAAGTCTCAAGTTTTAAGGCTCGAGGCTCATGGCTCAAGGCTGAAGGCTGAAGGCTGAAGGCTCAAGGCTCAAGTTTCAACGCTCAAGGCTCAAGGCTCAAGGTTCAAATAACAAGGCTCAAGGCTCAAGGCTCAAGGCACAAGGCTCAAGGCTCAAGGCTCAACGCTCAACGCTCAAGGGTCAACGCTCAAGGGTCAAGGGTCAAGGGTCAAGGGTCAAGGCTCAAGGCTCAAGGCTCAACCCTCAACGCTCAACGCTCAACGCTTCATGGTCAAGGCTCAAGGCTCAAGGATCAAGGCTTAAGGGTCAATGATCAAGGGTCATGGCTTAAGGCTCAAGGCTCAAGACTCAAGGCTCAAGGCTCAAGGCTTAAGGCTCAATGCTCAATGCTCAAGGCTCAAGGCTCAAGGCTCAAGGCTCAAGGCTCAAGGCTCAAGGCTCAAGGCTCAAGGCTCAAGGGTCAAGGCTCAAGGCTCAAGGCTAAAGGCTCAAGGCTCAAGGCTCAAGGGTCAAGGCTCAAGGCTCCAGGCTCAAGGATCAACGCACAAGGCTCAACGCTCAATGGTCAACGCTCAAGGGTTAAGGCTCAAGGGACAAGGCTCAAGGCTCAAGGCTCAATGCTCAAGGCTCATGGCTCAAGGCTTTGAGGGTCAAGGCTCAAGGCTCAAGGTGTAAGGGTGAAGAGTCAAAGCTCAAGTCTCAAGTTTTAAGGCTCAAGGCTCATGGCTCAAGGCCGAAGGCTCAAGGCTCAAGGCTCAAGGCTCAAGGCTCAAGTCTCAAGGCTCAAGGCTCAAGGCTCAAGGCGTAAGGGTCAAGTGTTAAGGCTCAAGGATCATGGCTCAAGGCTCAAGGCGCAATGCTCAATGCTCAATGCTCAAGGCTAGAGGATCAAGGCTCAAGGCTCAAGACTGAAGGCTCAAGGTACAAGGCTCAAGGCTCGAGGCTAAAGGCTCAAGACTCAAGGCTCAAGGCTCAAGGCTTAAGGCTCAAGGCTCAAGACGCAAGGGTCAAGGTGCAAGGGTCAAGTGTTAAGGCTCTAGTCTCAAGTTTTAAGGCTCAAGGCCCAAGGCGTAATGCTCAAGGCTCAAGGCTCAAGGTTAGAGGATCAAAGCTCAAGGCTCAAAGCGCAATGCTCAAGGGTCAAGGCTCAAGGGTCAAGGCTCAAGGCTCAAAGCTCAAGGCGTAACGCTGAAGGCTCAAGGCTCAAGGCTCAAGGCTCAAGGTTAGAGGATCAAAGCTCAAGGCTCAAGGCTCAAGGCTCAAGGCTAGAGGCTCAAGGCTCAAGGGTCAATTCTCAAGAGTCAATGCTCAATAGACAAGGCTCGAGGCTCAAGGCTCAAGGCTCAAGGCTCAAGGCTCAAGGCTCAAGGCTCAAGGCTCAGGGCTCAGGGCTCAGGGCTCAGGGCTCAAGGCATAAGGCTCAAGGCTCAAGGCTCAAGGCTCAAGGCTCAAGGCCCAAGGCTCAAGGCTCAAAGCTCAAGGCGTAACGCTGAAGGCTCAAGGCTCAAGGCTCAAGGATCAAGGCTCGAGGCTCAAGGCTAAAGGCTCAAGGCTCAAGGCTCAAGGCTCGAGGCTCAAGGCTCAAGGCTCAAGGCTCAAGGGTCAATACTCAAGAGTCAATGCTCAATAGACAAGGCTCGAGGCTCAAGGCTCACGGCTCAAGGCTCAAGGCTCAAGGCTCAAGGCTCAAGGCTTAAGGCTCAATGCTCAAGGCTCAAGGCTCAGGGCTCAAGGCTTAAGGCTCAAGGCTCAAGGCTCAAGGCTCAAGACGCAAGGCTCAAGGCGCAAGGGTCAAGTGTTAAGGCTCAAATCTCAAGTTTTAAGGCTCAAGGATCATGGCAAAAGGCGCAATGCTCAAGGCTCAAGGCTAGAGGATCAAGTTTCAAGGCTCAAGGCGCAATGCTCAAGGGTCAAGGGTCAAGGCTCAAGGCCCAAGGCTCAAGGCTCAAGGCTCAAGGCTCAAGGCTCAAGGCTCAAGGCTCAAGGCTCAAGGCTCAAGGCTCAAGGCTCAAGGCTCAAGGCTCAAGGCTCAAGGCTCAAGGCGCAAGGCTTAAGGCTCAAGGCTCAAGGCTCCAGGCGCAAGGCTCAAGGCTCAAAGGCTCAAGGCTCCAGGCTCCAGGCTCCAGGCTCGACGTTCAAGGCTCCAGGCTCAAAGGCTCAAGGCTCAAGGATCAAGGCTCAAGGCTCAAGGCTCGAGGCTTATGGCTCAAGGCTCACGGCCCAAGGCTCCAGGCTCAAGGCTCGAGGCTCAAGGCTCAAGGCTCAAGGCGCAAGGCTCAACGCTCAACGCTCAACGCTCAAGGGTCAAGGCTCAAGGGTCAAGGCTCAAGGGACAAGGCTCGAGGCTCAAGGCTCAAGTCCAAGGCTCAAGGCTCAAGGCTCAAGGCTCAAGGCTCAAGGCTCAAGGCTCAAGGCTCAAGGCTCAAGGCTCAAGGCTGAAGGCTCAAGGATCAAGGCTCAAGGCTCAAGGCTCAAGGCTCAAGGCTCAAGGCTCAAGGCGTAAGGGTCAAGAGTCAAGGCTCAAGTCTCAAGTTTTAAGGCTCAAGGCTCATGGCTGAAGGCTCAAGGCTCAAGGCTCTAGGTTCAAGTTTCAACGCTCAAGGCTCAAGGTTCAAGTAACAAGGCTCAAGGCTCAAGGCTCAAGGCTCAATGCACAAAGCTCAAGGCTCAAGGCTCAAGGGTCAATGCTCAAGGGTCAATGTTCAAGGGTCAACGCTCAAGGTCAAGGCTCAAGGCTCAAGGGTCAAGGCTCAAGGTTCAAGGTTCAAGGCTCCAGGCTCAAGGCTCAACGCTCAACGCTCAACGCTCAAGGGTCAACGCTCAAGGGTCAAGGCTCAAGGGACAAGGCTCGAGGCTCAAGGCTCAAGGCTCAAGGCTCAAGGCTCAATGCTCAAGGCTCAACGCTCAAGGCTCAAGGCTCAAGGCTCAAGGCTCAAGGCTCAAGGATCAAGGCTCAACGCTCAAGGCTCAAGGCTCAAGGATCACGGCTCAAGGCTAAAGGCTCAAGGCGTAAGGGTCAAGATTCAAAGCTCAAGTCTCAATTTTTAAGGCTCAAGGCTCATGGCTCAAGGCTGAAGGCTCAAGGCTGAAGGCTGAAGGCTGAAGGCTGAAGGCTCAAGGCTGAAGGCTGAAGGCTGAAGGCTCAAGGCTCAAGTTTCAAGGCTCAAGGCTCAAGGCTAAAGGATCAAGGCTCAAGGCTGAAGGCTCAAGGCTCAAGGCTCAAGGCTTAAGGCTCAAGGCTCAAGGCTCAAGGCTCAAGACGCAAGGCTCAAGGCGCAAGGGTCAAGTGTTAAGGCTCAAATCTCAAGTTTTAAGGCTCAAGGATCATGGCAAAAGGCGCAATGCTCAAGGCTCAAGGCTAGAGGATCAAGGTTCAAGGCTCAAGGCGCAATGCTCAAGGGTCAAGGGTCAAGGCTCAAGTCCCAAGGCTCAAGGCTCAAGGCTCAAGGCTCAAGGCTCAAGGCTCAACGCTGAACGCTCAAGGCTCAAGGCTCAAGGCGCAAGGATCAAGGCTCGAGGCTCAAGGCTCCAGGCGCAAGGCTCAAGGCTCAAAGGCTCAAGGCTCCAGGCTCAAGGCTCCAGGCTCGACGTTCAAGGCTCCAGGCTCAAAGGCTCAAGGCTCAAGGATCAAGGCTCAAGGCTCAAGGCTCGAGGCTTAAGGCTCAAGGCTCACAGCCCAAGGCTCCAGGCTCAAGGCTCAAGGCTCAAGGCACAAGGCTCCAGCCTCAAGGCTCAAGGCTCAAGGATCAAGGCTCAAGGCGCAAGGCTCAACGCTCAACGCTCAACGCTGAACGCTCAAGGGTCAAGGCTCAAGGGTCAAGGCTCAAGGGACAAGGCTCGAGGCTCAAGGCTCAAGTCCAAGGCTCAAGGCTCAAGGCTCACGGATCAAGGCTCAAGGCTCAAGGCTCAAGACTCAAGGCTCAAGGCTCAAGGATCAAGGCTCAAGGCTCAAGGCTCAAGGCTCAAGGCTCAAGGCTCCAGGCACAAGGGTCAAGAGTCAAGGCTCAAGTCTCAATTTTTAAGGCTCAAGGCTGATGGCTGAAGGCTCAAGGCTCAAGGCTCTAGGTTCAAGTTTCAATGCTCAAGGCTCAAGGCTCAAGGTTCAAGTAACAAGGCTCAAGGCTCAAGGCTCAAGGCTCAATGCACAAAGCTCAAGGCTCAAGGCTCAAGGGTCAATGCTCAAGGGTCAATGCTCAAGGGTCAACGCTCAAGGGTCAAGGCTCAAGGCTCAAATGTCAAGGCTCAAGGCTCAAGGCTCAAGGCTCCAGGCTCAAGGCTCAACGCTCAAGGGTCAACGCTCAAGGGTCAACGATCAGGGGTCAACGCTCAAGGGACAAGGCTCGAGGCTCAAGGCTCGAGGCTCAAGGCTCAAGGCTCAATGCTCAAGGCTCAAGGCTCAAGGCTCAAGGCTCAAGGCTCAAGGCTCAAGGCTCAAGGCTCAGGGCTCAAGGCTCAACGCTCAAGGCTCAAGGCTCAAGGCTCAAGGCTCAAGGCTCAAGGCACAAGGCTCACGGCTTAAGGCTAAAGGCTCAAGGCGTAAGGGTCAAGAGTCAAAGCTCAAGTCTCAAGTTTTAAGGCTCAAGGCTCATGGCTCAAGGCTGAAGGCTCAAGGCTCAAGGCTCAAGGCTCAAGTTTCAAGGCTCAAGGCTCAAGGCTAAAGGATCAAGGCTCAAGGCTCAAGGCTCAAGGTTCAAGGCTCAAGGCGTCAGGGTCAAGTGTTAAGGCTCAAGGATCATGGCTCAAGGCTCAAGGCGCAATGCCCAAGGCTCAAGGCTCAAGGCTCAAGGCTTAAGGCTCAAGGCTCAAGACGCAAGGCTCAAGGTGCAAGGGTCAAGTGTTAAGGCTCAAGTGTCAAGTTTCAAGGCTCAAGGATCATGGCTCAAGGCCCAAGGCGCAATGTTCAAGGCTCAAGGCTCAAGGCTAGAGGATCAAGGCTCAAGGCCCAAGGCGCAATGCTCAAGGGTCAAGGCTCAAGGCGCAAGGCTCAAAGCTCAAGGCGTAATGCTCAAGGCTCATGGCTCAAGGCTCAAGGCTCAAGGCTCAAGGCTCAAAGCTCAAGGCTCAAAGCTCAAGGCTCAAGGCTCAAGGCTAAAGGCTCAAGGGTCAATGCTCAAGGGTCAATGCTCAAGGGTCAATGCTCAAGGGACAAGGCTCGAGGATCAAGGCTCAAGGCTCAAGGCTTAAGGCTCCAGGCTCAAGGCTCAAGGCTCAGGACGCAAGGCTCAAGGCGCAAGGGTCAAGTGTTAAGGCTCAAGTCTCAAGTTTTAAGGCTCAAGGATCATGGCTCAAGGCTCAAGGCGCAATGCTCAAGGCTCAAGGCTAGAGGATCAAGGTTCAAGGCTCAAGGCGCAATGCTCAAGGGTCAAGGGTCAAGGCTCAAGGCTCAAGGCCCAAGGCTCAAGGCTTAACGCTGAACGCTCAAGGATCAAGGCTCAAGGCGCAAGGCTCAAGGCTCAAGGCTCCAGGCGCAAGGCTCAAGGCTCAAAGGCTCAAGGCTCAAAGGCTCAAGGCTCCAGGCTCAAGGCTCCAGGCTCGACGCTCAAGGCTCCAGGCTCAAAGGCTCAAGGCTTAAGGATCAAGGCTCAAGGCTCAAGGCTCAAGGCTTAAGGCTCAAGGCTCACGGCTCAAGGGTCAAGGCTCAAGGCTCAAGGCTCAACGCTCATGGGTCAACGCTCAAGGGTCAAGGCTCGAGGCTCAAGGCTCAAGTCCAAGGCTCAAGGCTCAAGGCTCAAGGCTCAAGGTTCAAGGCTCAAGGCTCAAGGCTCAAGGCTCAAGGCTAAAGGCTCAAGGCGCAATGCTCAAGGCTCAAGGCTAGAGGATCAAGGTTCAAGGCTCAAGGCGCAATGCTCAAGGGTCAAGGCCCAAGGCTCAAGGCTCAACGCTGAACGCTCAAGGCTCAAGGCTCAAGGTACAAGGCTCAAGGCTCAAGGCTCCAGACGCAAGGCTCAAGGCTCAAAGGCTCAAGGCTCCAGGCTCAAGGCTTCAGGCTCGACGCTCAAGGCTCCAGGCTCAAAGGCTCAAGTCTCAAGTTTTAAGGCTCAAGGACCATGGCTCAAGGCTCAAGGCGCAATGCTCAAGGCGCAATGCTCAAGGCTCAAGGCTCAAGGCTAGAGGATCAAGGTTCAAGGCTCAAGGCGCAATGCTCAAGGCTCAAGGCTCAAGGCCCAAGGCTCAAGGCTCAACGCTGAACGCTCCAGGCTCAAGGGTCAAGGCGCAAGGCTCAAGGATCAAGGCTCCAGGCGCAAGGCTCAAGGCTCAAAGGCTCAAGGCTCCAGGCTCAAGGCTCCAGGCTCGACGCTCAAGGCTCCAGGCTCAAAGGCTCAAGGATCAAGGCTCAAGGCTTAAGGCTCAAGGCTCACGGCTCAAGGGTCAAGGCTCCAGACTCAAGGGTCAAGGCTCAACGCTCAACGATCAACGCTCAACGCTCATGGGTCAACGCTCACGGGTCAAGGCTCAAGGGACAAGGCTCGAGGCTCGAGGCTCAAGTCCAAGGCTCCAGGCTCAAGGCACAAGGCTCAAGGCTCAAGGCTCAAGGCGTAAGGGTCAAGAGTCAAGGCTCAAGGCTGAAGGCGCAAGGCTCAAGTCTGAAGGCTCAAGGCTCAAGTTTCAACGCTCAAGGCTCAAGGCTCAAGGTTCAAGTAACAAGGCTCAAGGCTCAAGGCTCAATGCACAAGGCTCAATGCACAAGGCTCAAGGCTCAAGGCTCAAGGGTCAACGCTCAAGGGTCAATGCTCAACGCTCAACGCTCAAGGCTCAAGGCTCAAGGCTCAAGGCTCAAGGCTCAACGCACAACGCTTCATGGTCAAGGCTCAAGGCTCAATGATCAAGGCTCAAGGGTCAATGCTCAAAGGTCATGGCTCAAGGCTCAAGGCTCAAGGCTCAAGGCTCAAGGATCAAGGATCAAGGCTCAAGGCTCAAGGCGCAAGGCTCAAGGCTCAAGGCTCCAGGCGCAAGGCTCAAGGCTCAAAGGATCAAGGCTCCAGGCTCAAGGCTCCAGGCTCGACGCTCAAGGCTCCAGGCTCAAAGGCTCAAGGCTTAAGGATCAAGGCTCAAGGCTCAAGGCTTAAGGCTCAAGGCTCACGACTCAAGGGTCAAGGCTCCAGGCTCAAGGCTCAAGGCTCAAGGCTCAACGCTCATGGGTCAACGCTCAAGGGTCAAGGCTCGAGGCTCAAGGCTCAAGTCCAAGGCTCAAGGCTCAAGGCTCAAGGCTCAAGGCTCAAGGCTCAAGGCTCAAGGCGCAATGCTCAAGGCTCAAGGCTAGAGGATCAAGGTTCAAGGCTCAAGGCGCAATGCTCAAGGGTCAAGGCTCAAGGCTCAAGGCCCAAGGCTCAAGGCTCAATGCTGAACGCTCAAGGCTCAAGGCTCAAGGCGCAAGGCGCAAGGCTCAAGGCTCAAGGCTCCAGACGCAAGGCGCAAAGCTCAAAGGCTCAAGGCTCAAGGCTAGAGGATCAAGGTTCAAGGCTCAAGGTGCAATGCTCAAGGGTCAAGGCTCAAGGCTCAAGGCCCAAGGCTCAAGGCTCAACGCTGAACGCTCAACGCTCAAGGCTCAAGGCGCAAGGCGCAAGGCTCAAGGCTCAAGGCTCCAGACGCAAGGCGCAAAGCTCAAAGGCTCAAGGCTCCAGGCTCAAGGCTCCAGGCTCGACGCTCAAGGCTCCAGGCTCAAAGGCTCAAGTCTCAAGTTTTAAGGCTCAAGGATCATGGCTCAAGGCTCAAGGCGCAATGCTCAAGGCTCAAGGCTCAAGGCTAGAGGATCAAGGTTCAAGGCTCAAGGCGCAATGCTCAAGGCTCAAGGCTCAAGGATCAAGGCCCAAGGATCAAGGCTCAACGCTGAACGCTCAAGGCTCAAGGCTCAAGGCGCAAGGCTCAAGGATCAAGGCTCCAGGCGCAAGGCTCAAGGCTCAAAGGCTCAAGGCTCAAGGCTCCAGGCTCAACGCTCAAGGCTCCAGGCTCAAAGGCTCAAGGCTCAAGGATCAAGGATCAAGGCTCAAGGCTCAAGGCTTAAGGCTCAAGGCTCACGGCTCAAGGGTCAAGGCTCCAGGCTCAAGGGTCAAGGCTCAACGCTCATGGGTCAATGCTCAAGGGTCAAGGCTCAAGGGACAAGGCTCGAGGCTCGAGGCTCAAGTCCAAGGCTCCAGGCTCAAGGCACAAGGCTCAAGGCTCAAGGCGTAAGGGTCAAGAGTCAAGGCTCAAGGCTGAAGGCGCAAGGCTCAAGGCTGAAGGCTCAAGGCTCAAGTTTCAACGCTCAAGGCTCAAGGCTCAAGGTTCAAGTAACAAGTCTCAAGGCTCAAGGCTCAATGCACAAGGCTCAAGGCACAAGGCTCAAGGCTCAAGGCTCAAGGGTCAACGCTCAATGGTCAATGCTCAAGGCTCAACGCTCAAGGCTCAAGGCTCCAGGCTCAAGGATCAAGGCTCAAGGCTCAACGCACAACGCTTCATGGTCAAGGCTCAAGGCTCAAGGGTCAAGGCTCGAGGCTCGAGGCTCAAGTCCAAGGCTCCAGGCTCAAGGCTCAAGGCTCAAGGCTCAAGGCTCAAGGCTCAAGGCGCAATGCTCAAGGCTCAAGGCTAGAGGATCAAGGTTCAAGGCTCAAGGCGCAATGCTCAAGGGTCAAGGCTCAAGGCTCAAGGCCCAAGGCTCAAGGCTCAACGCTGAACGCTCAAGGCTCAAGGCTCAAGGCGCAAGGCTCAAGGATCAAGGCTCCAGGCGCAAGGCTCAAGGCTCAAAGGCTCAAGGCTCCAGGCTCAAGGCTCCAGGCTCAAAGGCTCAAGGCTCAAGGATCAAGGCTCAAGGCTCAAGGCTTAAGGCTCAAGGCTCACGGCTCAAGGGTCAAGGCTCCAGGCTCAAGGGTCAAGGCTCAACGCTCAACGATCAACGCTCAACGCTCATGGGTCAACGCTCAAGGGTCAAGGCTCAAGGGACAAGGCTCGAGGCTCGAGGCTCAAGTCCAAGGCTCCAGGCTCAAGGCACAAGGCTCAAGGCTCAAGGCTCAAGGCGTAAGGGTCAAGAGTCAAGGCTCAAGGCTGAAGGCGCAAGGCTCAAGGCTGAAGGCTCAAGGCTCAAGTTTCAACGCTCAAGGCTCAAGGCTCAAGGTTCAAGTAACAAGGCTCAAGGCTCAAGGCTCAATGCACAAGGCGAGAGGCACAAGGCTCAAGGCTCAATGGTCAATGCTCAAGGCTCAACGCTCAAGGCTCAAGGCTCCAGGCTCAAGGCTCAAGGCTCAAGGCTCAAGGCTCAAGGCTCAAGGCTCAACGCACAACGCTTCATGGTCAAGGCTCACGGCTCAAGGATCAAGGCTCAAGGGTCAATGCTCAAGGGTCATGGCTCAAGGCTCAAGGCTCAAGGCTCAAGGCTCAAGGCTCAAGGATCAAGGCTCAAGGCTCAAGGCTCACGACTCAAGGCTTAAGGCTCAAGGCTCAACGCTCAAGGCTCAACGCTCAAGGCTCAACGCTCAATGCTCAAGGGTCAAGGCTCAAGGGACACGACTCTAGGCTAAAGGCTCAATGCTCAAGGCTCAAGGCTCAAGGCTCAAGGCTCAAGGCTCAAGGCTCAAGGCTCAAGGCTCAAGGCTCAAGGCTCAAGGCTCAATGCTCAAGGCTCAAGGCTTAAGGCTCAAGGCTCAAGGCTCAACGCTCAAGGCTCAATGCTCAAGGCTGAAGGCTGAAGGCTCATGGCTCAAGTCTCAAGGCTCAAGGCTCAAGGCTCATGGCTCAAGGCTCAAGGCTCAAGGCCTGAGGCGTAAGGGTCAAGAGTCAAGGCTCAAGGCTGAAGGCGCAAGGCTCAAGGCTGAAGGCTCAAAGCTCAAGTTTCAACGCTCAAGGCTCAAGGCTCAAGGTTCAAGTAACAAGGCTCAAGGCTCAAGGCTCAATGCACAAGGCTCAAGGCTCAAGGCTCAAGGGTCAACACTCAAGGGTCAATGCTCAAGGGTCAACGCTCAAGGCTCAAGGCTCAGGCTCAAGGCTCAGGCTCAAGGCTCAAGGCTCAACGCACAACGCTTCATGGTCAAGGCTCAAGGCTCAAGGATCAAGGCTCAAGGGTCAATGCTCAAGGGTCATGGCTCAAGCCTCAAGGATCAAGGCTCAAGGATCAAGGCTCAAGGCTCCAGGCTCAAGGCTCAAGGCTCAAGGCTCACGGCTTAAGGTTCAAGGCTCAAGGCTCAACGCTCAAGGCTCAACGCTCAAGGGTCAAGGCTCAAGGGACAAGGCTCTAGGCTCAATGCTCAAGGCTCAAGGCTCAAGGATCAAGGCTCGAGGCTCAAGGCTCAAGGCTCAAGGCTCAAGGCTCAATGCTCAAGGCTCAATGCTCAAGGCTCAAGGCTCAACGCTCAAGGCTCAACGCTCAAGGGTCAAGGGTCAAGGCTCAATGTTCAAGGCTGAAGGCTCAAGGCTCATGGCTCAAGGATCAAGGCTCAAGGCTCATGGCTCCAGGCTCAACGCTCAAGGGTCAAGGGTCAAGGCTCAATGTTCAAGGCTGAAGGCTCAAGGCTCATGGCTCAAGGCACAAGGCTCAAGGCTCAATGCTCAAGGCTCAAGGCTCAAGGCTCAAGGCTCAACGCTCAAGGCTCAACGCTCAAGGGTCAAGGGTCAAGGCTCAATGTTCAAGGCTGAAGGCTCAAGGCTCAAGGCTCAAGGCTCAAGGCTCATGGCTCAAGGCTCAAGGCTCGAGGTTCAAGGCTCAAGGCTCAAGGCTCATGGCTCAAGGCTTCAGGCTCGAGGCTCGAGGCTCAAGGCTCCAGGCTCAACGCTCAAGGCTCAAGGCTCGAGGCTCGAGGCTCGAGGCTCGAGGCTCAAGGCTCAAGGCTCAACACTCAACGCTCAATGCTCAAGGGTCAAGGGTCAAGGCTCAACGGTCAAGGCTCAAGGGACAAGGCTCGAGGCTCAAGGCTCAAGGCTCAAGAGTCAAGGCTCAAGGCTCAAGGCTCAAGGCTCAAGGCTCAAGGCTCAAGGCTTAAGGCTCAAGGCTCAAGGCTCAAGGCGTAAGCGTCAAGAGTCAAGGCTCAAGTCTCAAGTTTTAAGGCTCAAGGCTCATGGCTTAAGGCTCAAGGCTCAAGGCTCAAGTTTCAACTTTCAAAGCTCAAGGTTCAAGTAACAAGCCTGAAGGCTCAAGGCTCAAGGCTCAATGCACAAGGCTCAAGGCTCAAGGCTCAAGGATCAATGCTCAAGGGTCAAGGCTCAAGGCTCAATGCTCAAGGCTCAAGGCTCAAGGCTCAAGGCTCAAGGCTCCAGGCTCAACGCTCAACGCTCAAGGGTCAACGCTCAAGGGTCAACGCTCAAGGGTCAAGGCTCAAGGGACAAGGCTCGAGGCTCAAGGCACAATGCTCAAGGCTCAATGCTCAAGGCTCAAGGCTCAAGGCTGAAGGCTCAAGGCTGAAGGCTCAAGGCTCAAAGCTCAAGGCTCAAGGCTCACGGCTCACGGCTCAAGGCTCAAGGCTCAAGGCGTAAGGGTCAAGAGTCAAAGCTCAAGTCACAAGTTTTAAAGCTAAAGGCTCATGGCTCAAGGCTCAAGGCTCAAGGCTCAAGGCTCAAGGCTCGAGGCTCGAGGCTCAAGGCTCAAGGCTCAAGGCTCAAGGCTCAAGGCTCAAGGTGTCAGGGTCAAGTGTTAAGGCTCAAGGATCATGGCTCAAGGCTCAAGGCGCAATGCCCAAGGCTCAAGGCTCAAGGCTCAAGGCTCAAGGCTCAAGGCTCAAGTCTCAAGGCTTAAGGCTCAAAGCTCAAGACGCAAGGCTCAAGGTGCAAGGGTCAAGTGTTAAGGCTCAAGTGTCAAGTTTCAAGGCACAAGGATCATGGCTCAAGGCCCAAGGCACAATGCTCAAGGCTCAAGGCTCAAGGCTAGAGGATCAAGGCTCAAGGCCCAAGGCGCAATGCTCAAGGGTCAAGGCTCAAGGCGCAAGGCTCGAAACTCAAGGCGTAATGCTCAAGGCTCAAGGCTCAAGGCTCAAGGCTCAAGGCTCAAGGTTCAAGGCTCAAAGCTCAAGGCTCAAGGCTCATGGCTCAAGGCTCAAGGCTCAAGGCTCAAGGGTCAATGCTCAATGGTCAATGCTCAAGGGACAAGGCTCGAGGATCAAGGCTCAAGGCTCAAGGCTTAAGGCTCAAGGCTCAAGGCTCAAGACGCAAGGCTCAAGGCACAAGGGTCAAGTGTTAAGGCTCAAGTCTCAAGTTTTAAGGCTCAAGGATCATGGCTCAAGGCTCAAGGCGCAATGCTCAAGGCTCAAGGCTAGAGGATCAAGGTTCAAGACTCAAGGCGCAACGCTCAAGGGTCAAGGCTCAAGGCACAAGGCTCAAGGCTCAAGGCTCAACGCTGAACGCTCAAGGCTCAAGGCTCAAGGCGCAAGGCTCAAGGATCAGGGCTCCAGACGCAAGGCTCAAGGCTCAAAGGCTCAAGGCTCCAGGCTCAAGGCTCCAGGCTCGACGCTCAAGGCTCCAGGCACAAAGGCTCAAGGCTCAAGGATCAAGGCTCAAGACTCAATGCTTAAGGCTCAAGGCTCACGGCTCAAGGGTCAAGGCTCCAGGCTCAAGGCTCAAGGCTCAACGCTCAACGATCAACGCTCATGGGTCAACACTGAAAGGTCAAGGCTCAAGGGACAAGGCTCGAGGCTCGAGGCTCAAGTCCAAGGCTCCAGGCTTAAGGCACAAGGCTCAAGGCGTAAGGGTCAAGAGTCAAGGCTCAAGGCTCAAGGCGCAAGGCTCAAGGCTGAAGGGTGAAGGCTCAAGGCTCAACGCTCAAGGCTCAAGGCTCAAGGTTCAAGTAACAAGGCTCAAGGCTCAAGGCTCAATGCACAAGGCTCAAGGCTCAAGGCTCAAGGCTCAAGGGTCAACGCTCAAGGGTCAATGCTCAAGGGTCAACGCTCAAGGCTCAAGGCTCAAGGCTCAACGCACAACGCTTCATGGTCAAGGCTCAAGGCTCAAGGATCAAGGCACAAGGGTCAATGCTCAAGGTTCATGGCTCAAGGCTCAAGGCTCAAGGCTCAAGGCTCAAGGATCAAGGCTCAAGGCTCAAGGCTCAAGGCTCACGACTCAAGGCTTAAGGCTCAAGGCTCAACGATCAAGGCTCAACGCTCAACGCTCAAGGCTCAAGGGACAAGGCTCTAGGCTAAAGGCTCAATGCTTAATGCTCAAGGCTCAAGGCTCATGGCTCAAGGCTCAAGGCTCAAGGATCAAGGCTCAAGGCTCAAGGCTCAAGGCTCAAGGCTCAAGGCTCAAGGCTCAAGGCTCAAGGCTCAATGCTCAAGGCTCAAGGCTCAAGGCTCAACGCTCAAGGCTCAACGCTCAAGGGTCAAGGGCCAAGGCTCAATGTTCAAGGCTGAAGGCTCAAGGCTCATGGCTCAAGGCTCAAGGCTCAAGGCTCAAGGCTCATGGCTCAAGGCTCAAGGCTCGAGGCGTAAGGGTCAAGAGTCAAGGCTCAAGGCTGAAGGCGCAAGGCTCAAGGCTGAAGGCTCAAGGCTCAAGTTTCAACGCTCAAGGCTCAATGCTCAAGGTTCAAGCAACAAGGCTCAAGGCTCAAGGCTCAAGGCTCAATGCACAAGGCTCAAGGCTCAAGGCTCAAGGGTCAACGCTCAAGGGTCAAGGCTCAAGGCTCAAGGCTCAATGCACAAGGCTCAAGGCTCAAGGCTCAAGGGTCAACGCTCAAGGGTCAATGCTCAAGGGTCAACGCTCAAGGCTCAAGGCTCAAGGCTCAAGGCTCAACGCACAACGCTTCATGGTCAAGGCTCAAGGCTCAAGGATCAAGGCTCAAGGGTCAATGCTCAAGGGTCATGGCTCAAGGCTCAAGGCTCAAGGCTCAAGGCTCAAGGATCAAGGCTCAAGGCTCAAGGCTCAAGGCTCAAGGCTTAAGGCTAAAGGCTCAAGGCTCAACGCTCAAGGCTCAACGCTCAAGGCTCAACGCTCAACGCTCAAGGGTCAAGGCTCAAGGGACAAGGCTCTAGGCTAAAGGCTCAATGCTCAAGGCTCAAGGCTCAAGGCTCAAGGCTAAAGGCTCAAGGCGTAAGGGTCAAGAGTCAAGGCTCAAGTCTCAAGTTTTAAGGCTCAAGGCTCATGGCTGAAGGCTCAAGGGTCAAGGCTCAAGGCTCAAGACTCAAGGCTCAATGGCTCAAGGCTCAAGGCTCAAGGGTCAAGGGTCAAGGGTCAACGCTCAAGGGTCAATGCTCAAGGGTCAACGCTCAAGGGTCAAGGCTCAAGGCTCAAGGCTCAAGGCTCAAGGCTCAAGGCTCAAGGCTTAAGGCTCAAGGCTCAACGCTCAACGCTCAATGCTCAACGCTCAACGCTCAAGGGTCAAGCGTCAAGGCTCAAGGGACAAGGCTCGAGGCTCAAGGCTCAAGGCTCGAGGCTCGAGGCTCAAGGCTCAAGGCTCACGGCTCAAGGCTCAAGGCTCAAGGCTTAAGGCTCAAGGCTCAAGGCTCAAGGCGTAAGGGTCAAGAGTCAAGGCTCAAGTCTCAAGTTTTAAGGCTCAAGGCTCATGGCAGAAGGCTCAAGGCTCAAGGCTCAAGTTTCAACTTTCAAGGCTCAAGGCTCAAGGTTCAAGTAACAAGGCTCAAGGCTCAAGGCTCAAGGCTCAATGCACAAGGCTCAAGGCTCAAGGCTCAAGGTTCAAGGGTCAACGCTCAAGGGTCAACGATCAAGGGTCAACGCTCAAGGGTCAAGGCTCAAGGCTCAAGGGTCAAGGCTCAAGGGTCAAGGCTCAAGGGTCAAGGCTCAAGGGTCAAGGCTCAAGGGTCAAGGCTCAAGGGTTAAGGCTCAAGGCTCAAGGCTCCAGGCTCAACGCTCAACGCTCAAGGCTCAACGCTCAAGGGTCAACGCTCAAGGGTCAAGGATCAAGGGACAAGGCTCGAGGCTCAAGGCACAATGCTCAAGGCTCAAGGCTCAATGCTCAAGGCTCAGGGCTCAAGGCTCAAGGCTCAAGGCTCAAGGCTCACAGCTCAAGGCTTAAGGCTCAGGCGTAAGGGTCAAGAGTCAAAGCTCAAGTCTCAAGTTTTAAGGCTCAAGGCTCATGGCTCAAGGCTGAAGGCTCAAGGCTCAAGTTTCAAGGCTCAAGGCTCAAGGCTCAAGGCTGAAGGCTGAAGGCTCAAGGCTCAAGGCTCAAGGCTCAAGGCTCAAGGCTCAAGGCTCAAGGCTCAAGGCTCAAGGCGCAAGGCTCAAGGCTCAAGGCTCAAGGCTCAAGGCTCAAGGCTCAAGGCTCAAGGCTCAAGGCTCAAGGCTCAAGGCTCAAGGCTCAAGGCTCAATGCTCAAGGCTTAAGGCTCAAGGCTCTAGATGCAATGCTCAAGGTGCAAGGGTCAAGTGTTAAGGCTCAAGTCTCAAGTTTTAAGGCTCAAGGATCATGGGTCAAGGCCCAAGGCGGAATGCTCAAGGCTCAAGGCTCAAGGCTAGAGGATCAAGGCTAAAGGCTCAAGCCGCAATGCTCAAGGGTCAAGGCTCAAGGCTCAAGGCTCAAGGCTCAAGGCTCAAGGCTCAAGGCTCAAAGCACAAGGCTCAAGGCCCAAGGCTCAAGGCTCAAGGCTCAAGGCTCAAGGCTCAAGGCTCAAGGCTCAAGGCTCGAGGCTCGAGGCTAGAGGCTCAAGGCTCAAGGCTCAAGGCTCAAGGGTCAATGCTCAAGGGTCAATGCTCAAGGGTCAAGGGTCGAGGCTCAAGGCTCAAGGCTCAAGCCTCAAGGCTCAAGGCTCAAGGCTCAAGGCTCAAGACGCAAGGCTCAAGGCGAAAGGGTCTAGTGTTAAGGCTCAAGTCTCAAGTTTTAAGGCTCCAGGTTCATGGCTCAAGGCTCAAGGCGCAATGCTCAAGGCTCAAGGCTAGAGGATCAAGGTTCAAGGCTCAAGGTGCAATGCTCAAGGGTCAAGGCTCAAGGCTCAAGGCTCAAGGCCCAAGGCTCAAGGCTCAACGCTGAACGCTCAAGGCTCAAGGCTCAAGGCGCAAGGCTCAAGGCTCAAGGCTCAAGGCTCCAGGCGCAAGGCTCAAGGCTCAAAGGCTTAAGGCTCCAGGCTCAAGGCTCCAGGATCGACGCTCAAGGCTCCAGGCTCAAAGGCTCAAGGCTCAAGGATCAAGGCTCAAGGCTCAAGGCTTAAGGCTAAAGGCTCACGGCTCAAGGCTCAAGGCTCAAGTCTCAATGCTCAACGATCAACGCTCAACGCTCAAGGGTCAACGCTCAAGGGTCAAGGCTCAAGAGACAAGGCTCGAGGCTTAAGGATCAAGTCCAAGGCTCAAGGCTCAAGGCTCAAGGATCAAGGCTCAAGGCTCAAGGCTCAAGGCTCAAGGCTCAAGGCTCAAGGCTCAAGGCTCAAGGCTCAAGGCTCAAGGCTCAAGGCTCAAGGGTCAAGAGTCAAGGCTCAAGTCTCTAGTTTTGAGGCTCAAGGCGCATGGCTGAAGGCTCAAGGCTCAAGGCTCAAAGCTCAACCTTAAACGCTCAAGGTTCAAGTTTCAAGTAACAAGGCTCAAGGCTCAAGGCTCAAGGCTCAATGCACAAGTCTCAAAGCTCAAGGGTCAAGGGTCAAGGGTCAACGCTCAAGGGTCAATGCTCAAGGGTCAACGCTCAAGGGTCAATGCTCAAGGCTCAATGCTCAACGCTCAACGCTCAACGCTCAACGCTCAAGGGTCAAGGGTCAAGGCTCAAGGGTCAAGGCTCAAGGGACAAGGCTCGAGGCTCAAGGCTCAAGGCTCAAGGCTCAAGGCTCCAGGCTCAAGGCTCGAGGCTCAAGGCTCAAGGCTCACAGCTCAAGGCTTAAGGCTTAAGGCTCAAGGCCCAAGGCTCAAGGTGTATGGGTCAAGAGTCAAGGCTCAAGTCTCAAGTTTTAAGGCTGAAGGCTCATGGCTGAAGGCTCAAGGCTCAAGTTTCAACTTTCAAGGCTCAAGGCTCAAGGTTCAAGTAACAAGGCTCAAGGCTCAAGGCTCAAGGCTCAAGGCTCAATGCACAAGGCTCAATGCTCAAGGCTCAAGGCTCAAGTCCAAGGCTCCAGGCTCAAGGCACAAAGCTCAAGGCGTAAGGGTCAAGAGTCAAGGCTCAAGGCTCAAGGCGCAAGGCTGAAGGCTCAAGGCTGAAGGCTGAAGGCTCAACGCTCAACGCTCAAGGCTCAAGGTTCAAGTAACAAGACTCAAGGCTCAAGGCTCAAGCCTCAATGCACAAGGCTCAAGGCTCAAGGCACAATGCTCAAGGGTCAACGCTCAAGGGTCAATGCTCAAGGGTCAACGCTCAAGGCTCAAGGCTCAAGGCTCAAGGCTCAAGGCTCAAGGCTCAACGCACAACGCTTCATGGTCAAGGCTCAAGGCTCAAGGATCAAGGCTCAAGGGTCAATGCTCAAGGTTCATGGCTCAAGGCTCAAGGCTCAAGGCTCAAGGCTCAAGTATCAAGGCTCAAGGCTCAAGGCTCAAGGCTCAAGGCTCACGACTCAAGGCTTAAGGCTCAAGGCTCAACGCTCAAGGCTCAACGCTCAAGGCTCAACGCTCAACGCTCAAGGCTCAAGGGACAAGGCTCTAGGCTAAAGGCTCAATGCTCAATGCTCAAGGCTCAAGGCTCATGGCTCAAGGCTCAAGGCTCAAGGCTCAAGGCTCAAGGCTCAAGGCTCAAGGCTCAAGGCTCAAGGCTCAAGGCTCAAGGCTCAAGGCTCAATGCTCAAGGCTCAAGGCTCAAGGCTCAACGCTCAAGGCTCAACGCTCAAGGCTCAAGGGTCAAGGCTCAATGTTCAAGGCTGAAGGCTCAAGGCTCATGGCTCAAGGCTCAAGTCTCAAGGCTCAAGGCTCATGGCTCAAGGCTCAAGGCTCGAGGCGTAAGGGTCAAGAGTCAAGGCTGAAGGTGCAAGGCTCATGGCTGAAGGCTCAAGGCTCAAGTTTCAACGCTCAAGGCTCAATGCTCGAGGTTCAAGTAACAAGGCTCAAGGCTCAAGGCTCAAGGCTCAAGGCTCAATGCACAAGGCTCAAGGCTCAAGGCTCAAGGCTCAAGGGTCAACGCTCAAGGGTCAAGGCTCAAGGCTCAAGGCTCAATGCACAAGGCTCAAGGCTCAAGGCTCAAGGGTCAACGCTCAAGGGTCCACGCTCAACGCTCAAGGGTCAACGCTCAAGGCTCAAGGCTCAAGGCTCAAGGCTCAACGCACAACGCTTCATGGTCAAGGCTCAAGGCTCAAGGATCAAGGCTCAAGGGTCAATGCTCAAGGGTGATGGCTCAAGGCTCAAGGCTCAAGGCTCAAGGATCAAGGCTCAAGGCTCAAGGCTCAAGGCTCAAGGCTTAAGGCTAAAGGCTCAAGGGTCAACGCTCAAGGCTCAACGCTTAAGGCTCAACGCTCAACGCTCAAGGGTCAAGGCTCAAGGGACAAGGCTCTAGGCTAAAGGCTCAATGCTTAAGGCTCAAGGCTCAAGGCTCAAGGCTCAAGGCTCAAGGCGTAAGGGTCAAGAGTCAAGGCTCAAGTCTCAAGTTTTGAGGCTCAAGGCTCATGGCTGAAGGCTCAAGGGTCAAGGCTCAAGGCTCAAGACTCAAGGCTCAAGGATCAAGGCTCAAGGGTCAAGGGTCAAGGGTCAACGCTCAAGGGTCAATGCTCAAGGGTCAACGCTCAAGGGTCAAGGCTCAAGGCTCAAGGCTCAAGGCTCAAGGCTCAAGGATCAAGGCTCAAGGCTTAAGGCTCAAGGCTCAACGCTCAACGCTCAACGCTCAAGGGTCAAGCGTCAAGGCTCAAGGGACAAGGCTCGAGGCTCAAGGCTCAAGGCTCGAGGCTCACGGCTCAAGGCTCAAGGCTCAAGGCTTAAGGCTCAAGGCTCAAGGCGTAAGGGTCAAGAGTCAAGGCTCAAGTCTCAAGTTTTAAGGCTCAAGGCTCATGGCTGAAGGCTCAAGGCTCAAGGGTCAATGCTCAAGGGTCAACGCTCAAGGGTCAATGCTCAAGGCTCAATGCTCAACGCTCAACGCTCAAGGGTCAAGGGTCAAGGCTCAAGGGTCAAGGCTCAAGGGACAAGGCTCGAGGCTCAAGGCTCGAGGCTCAAGGCTCAAGGCTCAAGGCTCAAGGCTCAAGGCTCAAGGCTCCAGGCTCAAGGCTCGAGGCTCAAGGCTCAAGGCTCACAGCTCAAGGCTTAAGGCTTAAGGCTCAAGGCCCAAGGCTCAAGGTGTATGGGTCAAGAGTCAAGGCTCAAGTCTCAAGTTTTAAGGCTGAAGGCTCATGGCTGAAGGCTCAAGGCTCAAGTTTCAACTTTCAAGGCTCAAGGCTCAAGGTTCAAGTAACAAGGCTCAAGGCTCAAGGCTCAAGGCTCAAGGCTCAATGCATAAGGCTCAATGCTCAAGGCTCAAGGCTCAAGTCCAAGGCTCCAGGCTCAAGGCACAAAGCTCAAGGCGTAAGGGTCAAGAGTCAAGGCTCAAGGCTCAAGGCGCAAGGCTGAAGGCTCAAGGCTGAAGGCTGAAGGCTCAACGCTCAACGCTCAAGGCTCAAGGTTCAAGTAACAAGGCTCAAGGCTCAAGGCTCAAGCCTCAATGCACAAGGCTCAAGGCTCAAGGCACAATGCTCAAGGGTCAACGCTCAAGGGTCAATGCTCAAGGGTCAACGCTCAAGGCTCAAGGCTCAAGGCTCAAGGCTCAAGGCTCAACGCACAACGCTTCATGGTCAAGGCTCAAGGCTCAAGGATCAAGGCTCAAGGGTCAATGCTCAAGGTTCATGGCTCAAGGCTCAAGGCTCAAGGCTCAAGGCTCAAGGATCAAGGCTCAAGGCTCAAGGCTCAAGGCTCAAGGCTCACGACTCAAGGCTTAAGGCTCAAGGCTCAACGCTCAAGGCTCAACGCTCAACGCTCAAGGCTCAAGGGACAAGGCTCTAGGCTAAAGGCTCAATGCTCAATGCTCAAGGCTCAAGGCTCATGGCTCAAGGCTCAAGGCTCAAGGCTCAAGGCTCAAGGCTCAAGGCTCAAGGCTCAAGGCTCAAGGCTCAAGGCTCAAGGCTCAAGGCTCAAGGCTCAAGGCTCAAGGCTCAAGGCTCAAGGCTCAAGGCTCAAGGCTCAATGCTCAAGGCTCAAGGCTCAAGGCTCAACGCTCAAGGCTCAACGCTCAAGGCTCAAGGGTCAAGGCTCAATGTTCAAGGCTGAAGGCTCAAGGCTCATGGCTCAAGGCTCAAGGCTCAAGGCTCAAGGCTCATGGCTCAAGGCTCAAGGCTCGAGGCGTAAGGGTCAAGAGTCAAGGCTGAAGGTGCAAGGCTCATGGCTGAAGGCTCAAGGCTCAAGTTTCAACGCTCAAGGCTCAATGCTCGAGGTTCAAGTAACAAGGCTCAAGGCTCAAGGCTCAAGGCTCAAGGCTCAAGGCTCAATGCACAAGGCTCAAGGCTCAAGGCTCAAGGGTCAACGCTCAAGGGTCAAGGCTCAAGGCTCAAGGCTCAATGCACAAGGCTCAAGGCTCAAGGCTCAAGGGTCAACGCTCAAGGGTCCACGCTCAACGCTCAAGGGTCAACGCTCAAGGCTCAAGGCTCAAGGCTCAAGGCTCAACGCACAACGCTTCATGGTCAAGGCTCAAGGCTCAAGGATCAAGGCTCAAGGGTCAATGCTCAAGGGTCATGGCTCAAGGCTCAAGGCTCAAGGCTCAAGGATCAAGGCTCAAGGCTCAAGGCTCAGGCTCAAGGCTTAAGGCTAAAGGCTCAAGGGTCAACGCTCAAGGCTCAACGCTTAAGGCTCAACGCTCAACGCTCAAGGGTCAAGGCTCAAGGGACAAGGCTCTAGGCTAAAGGCTCAATGCTCAAGGCTCAAGGCTCAAGGCTCAAGGCTCAAGGCTCAAGGCGTAAGGGTCAAGAGTCAAGGCTCAAGTCTCAAGTTTTGAGGCTCAAGGCTCATGGCTGAAGGCTCAAGGGTCAAGGCTCAAGGCTCAAGACTCAAGGCTCAAGGATCAAGGCTCAAGGGTCAAGGGTCAAGGGTCAACGCTCAAGGGTCAATGCTCAAGGGTCAACGCTCAAGGGTCAAGGCTCAAGGCTCAAGGCTCAAGGCTCAAGGATCAAGGCTCAAGGCTTAAGGCTCAAGGCTCAACGCTCAACGCTCAACGCTCAAGGGTCAAGCGTCAAGGCTCAAGGGACAAGGCTCGAGGCTCAAGGCTCAAGGCTCGAGGCTCACGGCTCAAGGCTCAAGGCTCAAGGCTTAAGGCTCAAGGCTCAAGGCTCAAGGCGTAAGGGTCAAGAGTCAAGGCTCAAGTCTCAAGTTTTAAGGCTCAAGGCTCATGGCTGAAGGCTCAAGGCTCAAGGCTCAAGTTTCAACTTTCAAGGCTCAAGGCTCAAGGTTCAAGTAACAAGGCTCAAGGCTCAAGGCTCAAGGCTCAATGCACAAGGCTCAAGGCTCAAGGTTCAAGGGTCAACGCTCAAGGGTCAACGCTCAAGGGTCAACGCTCAAGGGTCAAGGCTCAAGGCTCAAGGGTCAAGGCTCAAGGGTCAAGGCTCAAGGGTCAAGGCTCAAGGCTCAAGGCTCCAGGCTCAACGCTCAACGTTCAAGGCTCAACGCTCAAGGGTCAACGCTCAAGGGTCAAGGCTCAAGGGACAAGGCTCGAGGCTCAAGGCACAATGCTAAAGGCTCAAGGCTCAATGCTCAAGGCTCAGGGCTCAAGGCTCAAGGCTCAAGGCTCAAGGCTCAAGGCTCAAGGCTCACAGCTCAAGGCTCAAGGCTCAGGCGTAAGGGTCAAGAGTCAAAGCTCAAGTCTCAAGTTTTAAGGCTCAAGGCTCATGGCTCAAGGCTGAAGGCTCAAGGCTCAAGTTTCAAGGCTCAAGGCTCAAGGATCAAGGCTCAAGGCTCAAGGCTCAAGGCTCAAGGCTCAAGGCGTCAGGGTCAAGGCTCAAGGGACAAGGCTCGAGGCTCAAGGCTCAAGGCGCAATGCTCAAAGCTCAAGGGTCAAGACTCAAGGGTCAAGGCTCAAGGCTCAAGGGTCAAGGCTCAAGGCTCAAGGCTCAAGGCTCAATGCTCAAGGCTTAAGGCTCAAGGCTCAAGATGCAAGGCTCAAGGTGCAAGGGTCAAGTGTTAAGGCTCAAGTCTCAAGTTTTAAGGCTCAAGGATCATGGGTCAAGGCCCAAGGCGGAATGCTCAAGGCTCAAGGCTCAAGGCTAGAGGATCAAGGCTAAAGGCTCAAGGCGCAATGCTCAAGGGTCAAGGCTCAAGGCTCAAGGCCCAAGGCTCAAAGCTCAAGGCGTAACGCTGAAGGCTCAAGGCTCAAGGCTCAAGGCTCAAGGCTCAAGGCTCAAGGCTCAAGGCTCAAGGCTCAAGGCTCAAAGCACAAGGCTCAAGGCCCAAGGCTCAAGGCTCAAGGCTCAAGGCTCGAGGCTCGAGGCTAGAGGCTCAAGGCTCAAGGCTCAAGGCTCAAGGGTCAATGCTCAAGGGTCAATGCTCAAGGGACAAGGCTCGAGGCTCAAGGCTCAAGGCTCAAGGCTCAAGGCTCAAGGCTCAAGGCTCAAGGCTCAAGGCTCAAGGCTCAAGACGCAAGGCTCAAGGCGCAAGGGTCTAGTGTTAAGGCTCAAGTCTCAAGTTTTAAGGCTCCAGGTTCATGGCTCAAGGCTCAAGGCGCAATGCTCAAGGCTCAAGGCTAGAGGATCAAGGTTCAAGGCTCAAGGTGCAATGCTCAAGGGTCAAGGCTCAAGGCTCAAGGCCCAAGGCTCAATGCTCAACGCTGAACGCTCAAGGCTCAAGGCTCAAGGCGCAAGGCTCAAGGCTCAAGGCTCAAGGCTCCAGGCGCAAGGCTCAAGGCTCAAAGGCTTAAGGCTCCAGGCTCAAGGCTCCAGGATCGACGCTCAAGGCTCCAGGCTCAAAGGCTCAAGGCTCAAGGCTCAAGGCTCAAGGCTTAAGGCTAAAGGCTCACGGCTCAAGGCTCAAGGCTCAAGTCTCAACGCTCAACGATCAACGCTCAACGCTCAAGGGTCAACGCTCAAGGGTCAAGGCTCAAGAGACAAGGCTCGAGGATTAAGGATCAAGTCCAAGGCTCAAGGCTCAAGGCTCAAGGATCAAGGCTCAAGTCTCAAGGCTCAAGGCTCAAGGCTCAAGGCTCAAGGCTCAAGGCTCAAGGCTCAAGGCTCAAGGCTCAAGGCTCAAGGCTCAAGGCTCAAGGCTCAAGGCTCAAGAGTCAAGGCTCAAGTCTCTAGTTTTGAGGCTCAAGGCGCATGGCTGAAGGCTCAAGGCTCAAGGCTCAAAGCTCAACTTTAAACGCTCAAGGCTCAAGTTTCAAGTAACAAGGCTCAAGGCTCAATGCACAAGGCTCAAAGCTCAAGGGTCAAGGGTCAAGGGTCAACGCTCAAGGGTCAATGCTCAAGGGTCAACGCTCAAGGGTCAATGCTCAAGGCTCAATGCTCAACGCTCAACGCTCAACGCTCAACGCTCAAGGGTCAAGGGTCAAGGCTCAAGGGACAAGGCTCAAGGGACAAGGCTCGAGGCTCAAGGCTCAAGGCTCAAGGCTCAAGGCTCAAGGCTCGAGGCTCAAGGCTCAAGGCTCACAGCTCAAGGCTCAAGGCTTAAGGCTCAAGGCCCAAGGCTCAAGGTGTATGGGTAAAGAGTCAAGGCTCAAGTCTCAAGTTTTAAGGCTGAAGGCTCATGGCTGAAGGCTCAAGGCTCAAGGCTCAAGTTTCAAATTTCATGGCTCAAGGCTCAAGGTTCAAGTAACATGGCTCAAGGCTCAAGGCTCAAGGCTCAATGCACAAGGCTCAAGGCTCAAGGCTCAAGGGTCAACGCTCAAGGGTCAACGCTCAAGGGTCAACGCTCAAGGGTCAAGGCTCAAGGCTCAAGGGTCAAGGCTCAAGGCTCAAGGCTCAAGGCTCAAGGCTCCAGGATCAAGGCTCAACGCTCAAGGCTCAACGCTCAAGGGTCAACGCTCAAGGGTCAAGGCTCAAGGGACAAGGCTCGAGGCTCAAGGCACAATGCTCAAGGGTCAATGCTCAAGGCTCAGGGCTCAAGGCTCATGGCTGAAGGCTCAAGACACAAGGCTCAAGGCTCAAGACTCAAGGCTCACAGCTCAAGGCTCAAGGCTCAAGGCTCAAGGCTCAAGGCGTAAGTTTCAAGAGTCAAAGCTCAAGTCTCAAGTTTTAAGGCTCAAGGCTCATGGCTCAAGGCTGAAGGCTCAAGGCTCAAGTTTCAAGGCTCAAGGCTCAAGGATCAAGGCTCAAGGCTCAAGGCTCAAGGCTCAAGGCGTCAGGGTCAAGTGTTAAGGCTCAAGGATCATGGTTCAAGGCTCAAGGCGCAATGCTCAAGGCTGAAGGCTCAAGGCTCAAGGCTCAAGGCTCAAGGCTCAATGCTCAAGTCTTAAGGCTCAAGGCTCAAGACACAAGGCTCAAGGTGCAAGGGTCAAGTGTTAAGGTTCAAGTCTCAAGTTTTAAGGCTCAAGGATCATGGCTCAAGGCCCAAGGCGCAATGCTCAAGGCTCAAGGCTCAAGGCTAGAGGATCAAGGCTCAAGGCTCAAGGCACAATGCTAAAGGTTCAAGGCTCAAGGCCCAAGGCTCAAAGCTCAAGGCGTAACGCTGATGGCTGAAGGCTGAAGGCTCAAGGCTGAAGGCTCAAGGCTCAAAGCTCAAGGCTCAAGGCTCCAGGCTCAAGGCTCAAGGCTCGACGCTCGAGGCTAGAGGCTCAAGGCTCAAGGCTCAAGGCTCAAGGCTCAATGCTCAAGGGTCAATGCTCAAGGGTCAATGCTCAAGGGACAAGGCTCGAGGCTCGAGGCTCAAGGCTCAAGGCTCAAGGCTTAAGGCTCAAGGCTCAAGGCTCAAGGCTCAAGACGCAAGGCTCAAGGCGCAAGGGTCTAGTGTTAAGGCTCAAGTCTCAAGTTTTAAGGCTCCAGGATCATGGCTCAAGGCTCAAGGCGCAATGCTCAAGGCTCAAGGCTAGAGGATCAAGGTTCAAGGCTCAAGGCGCAATGCTCAAGGTTTAAGGCTCAAGGCTCAACGCTGAACGCTCAAGGCTCAAGGCTCAAGGCTCAAGGCTCAAGGCTCCAGGCGCAAGGCTCAAGGCTCAAAGGCTTAAGGCTCCAGGTTCGACGCTCAAGGCTCCAGGCTCAAAGGCTCAAGGCTCAAGGATCAATGCTCAAGGCTCAAGGCTCACGGCTCAAGGCTAAAGGCTCAAGGCTCAAGTCACAACGCTCAACGATCAACGCTTAAGGGTCAACGCTCAAGGGTCAAGGCTCAAGGGACAAGGCTCGAGGCTTAAGGCTCAAGTCCAAGGCTCAAGGCTCAAGGCTCAAGGATCAAGGCTCAAGGCTCAAGGCTCAAGGCTCAAGGCTCAAGGCTCAAGGCACAAGGTGTAAGGGTCAAGAGTCAAGGCTTAAGTCTCAAGTTTTGAGGCTCAAGGCTCATGGCTGAAGGCTCAAGGCTCAAGGCTCAAGGCTCAAGGCTCAATGCACAAGGCTCAAGGCTCAAGGGTCAAGGGTCAACGCTCAAGGGTCAATGCTCAAGGGTCAACGCTCAAGGGTCAAGGCTCAAGGCTCAAGGCTCAAGGCTCAAGGCTCAAGGCTCAAGGCTCAAGGCTCAAGGCTCAAGGCTCAAGGCTCACGGCTCAAGGGTCATGGCTCAAGGCTCAAGGCTCAAGGCTCAAGGCTCAAGGCTCAAGGCTCAAGGCTCAAGGATCAAGGCTCAAGGCTCAAGGCTCAAGGCTCAAGGCTCACGGCTCAAGGCTCAAGGCTTAAGGCTTAAAGCTCAAGGCTCACGGCTCAATGCTCAAGGCTCAAGGCTCCAGGCTCAAGGCTCATGGATCAAGGCGCAAGGATCAAGGCTCAAGGCTCAATGCTCAAGGCTCAAGGCTCAAGGCTCAAGGCTCAACGCTAAACGCTTAACGCTTCATGGTCAAGGCTCAAGGCTTAAGGATCAAGGCTCAAGGCTCAAGGCTCAAGGCTCACGGCTGAAGGCTCAAAAGTTTCAAGACTCAAGGCTCAAGGCTCAAGGTTCAAGTAACAAGGCTCAAGGCTGAAGGCTCAAGGCTCAAGTTTCAAGGTTCAAGGCTCAAGGCTCAAGGTTCAAGTTTCAAGGCTCAAGGCTCAAGGCTCAAGGCTCAAGGCTCAAGGCTCAAGGCTCAAGGCTCAAGGCTCAAGGCTCAAGGCTCAAGGCTCAAGGCTCAAGGCGTAAGGGTCAAGAGTCAAGGCTCAAGTCTCAAGTTTTGAGGCTCAAGGCTCATGGCTGAAGGCACAAGGCTCAAGGCTCAAGGCTCAAGTTTAAACGCTCAAGGCTCAAGGTTCAAGTAACAAGGCTCAAGGCTCAAGGCTCAAGGCTCAATGCACAAGGCTCAAGGCTCAAGGGTCAAGGGTCAAGGGTCAACGTTCAAGGGTCAATGCTCAAGGGTCAACGCTCAAGGGTCAAGGTTCAAGGCTCAAGGCTCAAGGGTCAAGGCTCAAGGCTCAAGGCTCAAGGCTCAACGCTCAACGCTCAAGGGTCAATGCTCAAGGGTCATGGCTCAAGGCTCAAGGCTCAAGGCTCAAGGCTCAAGGATCAAGGCTCAAGGCTCAAGGCTCACGGCTCAAGGCTTAAGGCTTAATGCTCAAGGCTCAAGGCTCAAGGCTCATGGATCAAGGCGCAAGGCTCAAGGCTCAAGGCTCAAGGCTCAAGAGTCAGGGCTCAAGTCTCAAGGCTGAATGGTCAAGGCTCAAGGCTTAAGGATCAAGGCTCAAGGCTCAAGGCTCAAGGCTCACAGCTGAAGGCTCAAAAGTTTCAAGGCTCAAGGCCCAAGGCTCAAGGTTCAAGTAACAAGGCTCAAGGCTGAAGGCTCAAGGCTCAAGTTTCAAGGCTCAAGGCTCAAGGTTCAAGTAACTAGGCTCAACGCTCAAGGGTCAAGGCTCAAGGCTCAATGCACAAGGCTCAAGGCTCAAGGCTCAAGGGTCAACGCTTAAGGGTCAACGCTCTAGGCTCAAGGGTCAACGCTCAAGGGTCAAGGCTCAAGGCTTAAGGCTCCAGGCTCAAGGCTCAAGGCTCAAGGCTCAAGGCTCAAGGCTCAAGGCTCAAGGCTCAAGGCTCAAGGCTCAAGGCTCAAGGCTCAAGGCTCAAGGCTCAAGGCTCAAGGCTCAACGCTCAACGCTCAAGGCTGAAGGCTGAAGGCTCAAGGCTGAAGGCTGAAGGCTCAAGGCTCCAGGCTCAAGGCTCCAAGCTCAAAGGCTCAAGGCTCAAGGCTCAAGGCTCAAGGCTCAAGGCTCAAGGCCCAAGGCTCAAGGCTCAAGGCTCAAGGCTCGAAGGTCAACCCTCAAGGCTCAATGCACAAGGCTCAAGGCTCAAGGGTCAACGCTCAAGGATCAAGGCTCAAGGGTAAACGCTCAAGGGTCAAGGCTCAAGGGTCAAGGGTCACGGCTCAAGGCTCAAGGCTCAAGGCTCCAGACTCCAGACTCAAGGCTCAAGGCTCAACGCTCAAGGCTCAACGCTCAAGGGTCAACGCTCAAGGGTCAAGGCCCAAGGGACAAGGCTCGAGGCTCAAGGCTCAATGCTCAAGGCTCAAGGATCAAGGCGTAAGGGTCAAGAGTCAAAGCTCAAGTCTCAAGTTTTAAGGCTCAATGCTCATGGCTCAAGGCTGAAGGCTCAAGGCTCAAGGCTCAAGGCTCAAGGCTCAAGGCTCAAGGGTCAATGCTCAAGGGACAAGGCTCGAGGCTCAAGGCTCAAGGCTCAAGGCTCAAGGCTCAAGGCTCAAGGCTTAAGGCTCAAGGCTTAAGGCTCAAGGCTCAAGACGCAAGGCTCAAGGCGCAAGGGTCTAGTGTTAAGGCTCAAGTCTCAAGTTTAAGACTCAAGGGTCATGGCTCAAGGCTCAAGGCGCAATGCTCAAGGCTCAAGGCTAGAGGATCAAGGTTCAAGGCTCAAGGCGCAATGCTCAAGGGTCAAGCCTCAAGGCCCAAGGCTCAAGGCTCAACGCTGAACGCTCAAGTCTCAAGGCTTAAGGCGCAAGGCTCAAAGGCTTAAGGCTCCAGGCTCAAGGCTCCAGGATCGACGTTCAAGGCTCCAGGCTCAAAGGTTCAAGGCTCAAGGATCAAGGCTCAAGGCTCAAGGCTAAAGGCTCAAGGCTCACAACTCAAGGCTCAAGGCTCAAGGCTCAAGTCTCAACGCTCAACGATCAACGCTCAACGCTCAACGCTCAAGGGTCAACGCTCAAGGGTCAAGGCTCAAGGGACAAGGCTCGAGGCTAAAGGCTCAAGTCCAAGGCTCAAGGCTCAAGGCTCAAGGCTCAAGGCTCAAGGCTCAAGGGTCAAGAGTCAAGGGTCAATGCTCAATGGTCATGGCTCAAGGCTCAAGGCTCAAGGCTCAAGGCTCAAGGATCAAGGCTCAAGGCTCAAGGCTCAAGGCATAAGGCTCAAGGCTAACGGCTGAAGGCTCAAGGCTTAAGGCTTAAGGCTCAAGGCTCAAGGCTCAAGGCTCATGGATCAAGGCGCAAGGATCAAGGCTCAAGGCTCAATGCTCATGGCTCAAGGCTGAAGGCTCAAGGCTCAAGGTTGAAGGCTCAAGGCTCAAGGCTCAAGGCTCAAGGCTCAAGGCTCAAGGCTCAACGCTCAACGCTCAACGCTTCATGGTTAAGGCTCAAGGCTTAAGGATCAAGGCTCAAGGCTCAAGGCTTAAGGATCAAGGCTCAAGGCTGAAGGCTCAAGGCTCAAGTTTCAAGGCTCAAGGCTCAAGGCTCAAGGTTCAAGTAACAAGGCTCAACGCTCAACGGTCAAGGCTCAAGGCTCAAGGCTCAAGGCTCAAGGCTCAAGGCTCAAGGCTGAAGGCTCAACGCTCAAGGCTCAACGCTTAAGGCTGAATGCTCAAGGCTCAAGGCTCCAAGCTCAAAGGCTCAAGGCGCAAGTCTCCAGGCTCCAGGCTCAAGGCTCAAGGCTCAAGGCTCAAGTCTCAACGCTCAACGATCAACGCTCAACGCTCAAGGGTGAAGGCTCAAGGGACAAGGCTCGAGGCTCAAGGCTCAAGTCCAAGGCTCAAGGCTCAAGGCTCAAGGCTCAAGGCTCAAGGCTCAAGAGTCAAGGCTCAAGTCTCAAGTTTTGAGGCTCAAGGCTCATGGCTGAAGGCTCAAGGCTCAAGGCTCAAGGCTCAAGTTTCAACGCTCCAGGCTCAAGGTTCAAGTAACAAGGCTCAAGGCTCAAGGCTCAAGGGTCAACGCTCAAGGGTCAATGCTCAAGGGTCAACGCTCAAGGGTCAAGGGTCAAGGCTCAAGGCTCAAGGGTCAAGGCTCAAGGCTCAAGGCTCAAGGCTCAAGGCTCGAGGCTCAACGCTCAAGGGTCAATGCTCAATGGTCATGGCTCAAGGCTCAAGGCTCAAGGATCAAGGCTCAAGGCTCAAGGCTCAAGGCTCAAGGCTAACGGCTCAAGGCTCAAGGATCAAGGCTCAAGGCTCAAGGCTCAAGGCTCAAGGCTAACGGCTCAAGGCTCAAGGCTTAAGTCTCAAGGCTCAAGGCTTAAGTCTTAAGGCTCAAGGCTCAAGGCTTAAGGCTCAAGGCTTAAGGCTTAAGGCTTAAGGATCAAGGCTCAAAGCTCACGGCTAAAGGCTCAAAAGTTTCAAGGCTCAAGGCTTAAGGCTCAAGGTTCAAGTAACAAGGCTCAAGTTTCAAGGCTCAAGGCTCAAGGCTAAAGGTTCAAGTAACAAGGCTCAATGCTCAACGGTCAAGGCTCAAGGCACAAGGCACAAGGCTCAAGGCTCAAGGCTCAAGGCTGATGGCTCAACGCTCAAGGCTCAACGCTCAAGGCTGAAGGCTCAAGGCTCAAGGCTCCAAGCTCAAAGGCTCAAGGCGCAAGTCTCCAGGCTCCAGGCTCAAGGCTCAAGGCTCAAGGCTCAAGGCTCAAGGCTCAAGGCTAGAGGCTCAAGGCTCAAGGGTCAATGCTCAAGGGTCAATGCTCAAGGGACAAGGCTCGAGGCTTGAGGCTCAAGGTTCTAGGCTCAAGGCTCAAGGCTTAAGGCTCAAGGCTCAAGGCTTAAGGCTCAAGACGCAAGGCTCAAGGCGCAAGGGTCTAGTGTTAAGGCTCAAGTCTCAAGTTTTAAGGCTCAAGGATCATGGCTCAAGGCTCAAGGCGCAATGCTCAAGGCTCAAGGCTAGAGGATCAAGGTTCAAGGCTCAACGCGCAATGCTCAAGGGTCAAGGCTCAAGGCCCAAGGCTCAAGGCTCAACGCTAAACGCTCAAGGCTCAAGGCTCAAGGCTCAAGGATAGAGGATCAAGGCTCAAGGATCAAGGCTCAAGGCTCAAGGCTCAAGGCTCAATACTCAAGGCTCAAGGCTCAACGCTCAACGCTCAGCGCTTCATGGTCAACGCTCAAGGCTCAAGGATCATGGCTCAAGACTCGAGGCTCAATGCTCAAGGCTTAAGGCTCAAGGCGCCAGGCTCAAGGCTCAAGGCTCAAGGCACAAGGCTCAAGGCTCAAGGCTCAAGGCTCAAGGCTCAAGACTCAAGGCTCAAGGCTCAAGCCTCAAGACTCAACGCTCCAGACTCAATGCTCATGGGTCAACGCTCCAGGCTCAACGCTCATGGCTCAAGGCTCAAGGCTCAAGGCTCAAGGCTCAAGGCTCAAGGGTTAAGGCTCAAGGCTCAAGTTTCAAGGCTCAAGGCTCAAGGCTCCAGGCTCAAGGCTCAAGGCTTAAGGCTCGTTCAAGGCTCAAGGCTCAAGGCTCAAGGTTCAAAGATCAAGGCTCAAGGGTCAATGCTCAAGTGTCAAGGCTCAAGGGTCATGGCTCAAGGGACAAGGCTCAAGGGTCAAGGCTCAAGGCTTAAGATGCAAGGCTTAAGAGTCAAGGATCAAGTCTCCAATTTCAAGGCTCATGGCTCAAGGCTCAAGGCTCAAGGGTCAAGGGTCAAGGCTCAAGGGTCAAGGCTCAAGGGTCAAGGCTCAAGGCTCAAGGCTCAAGGCTCAAGGATCAAGGCTCAAGGCTCAAGGCTCAAGGCTCAAGGCTCAAGGCTCAAGGCTCAAGGCTCATGGCTCAAGGCTCAAGGCTCAAGGCTCACGGCTCAAGGCTCAAGGCTCGAGGCTCAAAGCTCGAGGCTCGAGGCTCAAGGATCGAGGCTCCAGGCTCCAGGCTCAAGGCTCAAGGCTCAAGGGTCAAGCTTCAAGGCAAAAGGCTCCAGGCTCAAGGATAAAGGCTCAAGGCTAAAGGCTCAACGCTAAAGGCTCAAGGCTAAAGGCTCAACGCTCAAGGCTCAAGGCTCAATGCTCAATGCTCAAGGCTCAATGCTCAAGGCTCAAGGCTCAAGGCTCAACGCTCAAGGCTCGAGGCTCAAGGCTCAAGGCTCCAGGCTCAAGTCTCAAGGCTCGAGGCTCGAGGCTCGAGGTCGAGGCTCGAGGCTCGAGGTCGAGGTCGAGGCTCGAGGCTCGAGGTCGAGGTCGAGGCTCGAGGCTCCAGGCTGGAGGCTCCAGCTCCAGGCTCAAGGCTCTAAGCTCAACGCTCAACGCTCAATGCTCAAGGCCAAGTTTCAAGGCTCAAGGCCCAAGTCTCAGGGCTCAGGGCTCAGGGCTCAAGGCTCAAGGCCCAAGGCTCAAGGCTCAAGGCTCAAGGCTCAAGGCTCATGGCTCAAGGATCAAGGATCAAGGCTCAAGGCTCAAGGCTCAAGGCTGGCTCAAGGCTCAAGGCGCGAGGCTCAAGGCTCAAGATTTAAGGCTCAAGACTCAAGGCTCAATGCTCAAGGCTCAAGGCTCAAGGCTCAACGCTCAAGGCTCAAGGCTCAACGCTGATGGGTCAAGGCTCAAGGCTTAAGGCCCAAGGCTCAAGGCTCAAGGCTCGAGGCTCGAGGCTCAAGGCTCAAGGCTAAACGCTGAACGCTCCATGGTCAACGCTCAAGGCTCAACGATCAAGACTCAAGGGTCAATGCTCAAGGGCCAAGGCTCAAGACTCAAGGGCCAAGGCTCAAGGCTCAAGGAACAAGGCTCAAGGCTCAAGGCTCAAGACCAGAGGCTCAAGGCTTAAGGCACAAGGCTCAAGGCTCAAGGCTAACGGCTCAAGGCTCAAGGCTCGAGGCTCAAGTCTCAAGGCTCAAGGGTCAAGGCTCAAGGGTCAAGACTCAAGTCTCAAGTGTCAAGACGCATGGCTCAAGGCTCAAGGCTTAAGGCTCAAGGTTCAAGGAACAAGGCTCAAGGCTCAAGGCTTAAGGCACATGGCTTCAGGGTCAAGGCTCAAGGGTCAAGGCTCAAGGCTCAAGGATCAAGAATCAAGGCTCAAGGCTCAGAACTTAAGGCTCAAGGCTCAGAACTCGAGGCTCGAGGCTCAAGGCTCAAGGCTCAACGCTCAACGCTCAAGGCTCAAGACTCAAGGCTCAAGGCTCAAGGCTCAGGGCTCAAGGCTCAAGGCTCAAGGCTCAAGGCTCAAGACGCAAGGCTCAAGGCGCAAGGGTCTAGTGTTAAGGCTCAAGTCTCAAGTTTTAAGGCTCAAGGATCATGGCTCAAGGCTCAAGGCGCAATGCTCAAGGCTCAAGGCTAGAGGATCAAGGTTCAAGGCTCAACGCGCAATGCTCAAGGGTCAAGGCTCAAGGCCCAAGGCTCAAGGCTCAACGCTGAACGCTCAAGGCTCAAGGCTCAAGGCTCAAGGCTCAAGGCTAGAGGATCAAGGCTCAAGGATCAAGGCTCAAGGCTCAAGGCTCAAGGCTCAAGGCTCAATACTCAAGGCTCAACGCTCAACGCTCAACGCTCAGTGCTTCATGGTCAAGGCTCAAGGCTCAAGACTCGAGGCTCAAGGCTCAAGGCTCAAGGCACAAGGCTCAAGGCTCAAGGCTCAAGGCTCAAGGCTCAAGACTCAAGACTCAAGGCTCAAGGCTCAAGCCTCAAGACTCAACGCTCTAGGCTCAAGGCTCATAGCTCAAGGCTCAAGGCTCAAGGGTCGCTCAAGGCTCAACGCTTAAGGGTTAAGGCTCAAGGCTCAAGTTTCAAGGCTCAAGGCTCAAGGCTCCAGGCTCAAGGCTCCAGGCTCAAGGCTCAAGGCTCGTTCAAGGCTCAAGGCTCAAGGCTCAAGGTTCAAAGATCAAGGCTCAATACTCAAGGCTCAAGGCTCGAGGCTCGAGGCTCGAGGCTCGAGGCTCGAGGCTCGAGGCTCAAGGCTCAAGGCTAAACGCTGAACGCTCCATGGTCAACGCTCAAGGCTCAACGATCAAGACTCAAGGGTCAATGCTCAAGGGCCAAGGCTCAAGACTCAAGGGCCAAGGCTCAAGGCTCAAGGAACAAGGCTCAAGGCTCAAGGCTCAAGACCAGAGGCTCAAGGCTCAAGGCACAAGGCTCAAGGCTCAAGGCTAACGGCTCAAGGCTCAAGGCTCGAGGCTCAAGTCTCAAGGCTCAAGGGTCAAGGCTCAAGGGTCAAGACTCAAGTCTCAAGTGTCAAGACGCATGGCTCAAGGCTCAAGGCTTAAGGCTCAAGGTTCAAGGAACAAGGCTCAAGGCTCAAGGCTTAAGGCACATGGCTTCAGGGTCAAGGCTCAAGGGTCAAGGCTCAAGGCTCAAGGATCAAGAATCAAGGCTCAAGGCTCAGAACTTAAGGCTCAAGGCTCAGAACTCGAGGCTCGAGGCTCAAGGCTCAAGGCTCAAGGCTCAAGGCTCAAGGCTCAACGCTCAAGGCTCAAGACTCAAGGCTCAAGGCTCAAGGCTCAGGGCTCAAGGCTCAAGGCTCAAGGCTCAAGGCTCATGACGCAAGGCTCAAGGCGCAAGGGTCTAGTGTTAAGGCTCAAGTCTCAAGTTTTAAGGCTCAAGGATCATGGCTCAAGGCTCAAGGCGCAATGCTCAAGGCTCAAGGCTAGAGGATCAAGGTTCAAGGCTCAACGCGCAATGCTCAAGGGTCAAGGCTCAAGGGTCAAGGCTCAAGGCCCAAGGCTCAAGGCTCAACGCTGAACGCTCAAGGCTCAAGGCTCAAGGCTCAAGGCTAGAGGATCAAGGCTCAAGGATCAAGGCTCAAGGCTCAAGGCTCAAGGCTCAAGGCTCAATACTCAAGGCTCAAGGCTCAACGCTCAACGCTCAGTGCTTCATGGTCAAGGCTCAAGGCTCAAGACTCGAGGCTCAAGGCTCAAGGCTCAAGGCTCAAGGCACAAGGCTCAAGGCTCAAGGCTCAAGACTCAAGACTCAAGGCTCAAGGCTCAAGCCTCAAGACTCAACGCTCTAGGCTCAACGCTCATAGCTCAAGGCTCAAGGCTCAAGGGTCGCTCAAGGCTCAACGCTCAAGGGTTAAGGCTCAAGGCTCAAGTTTCAAGGCTCAAGGCTCAAGGCTCAAGGCTCCAGGCTCAAGGCTCAAGGCTCGTTCAAGGCTCAAGGCTCAAGGCTCAAGGTTCAAAGATCAAGGCTTATGGGTCAATGCTCAAGTGTCAAGGCTCAAGGGTCATGGCTCAAGGGACAAGGCTCAAGGCTCAAGGCTCAAGATGCAAGGCTCAAGATGCAAGGCTCAAGTCTCCAGTTTCAAGGCTCATGGCTCAAGGGTCAAGGGTCAAGGCTCAAGGCTCAAGGCTCAAGGCTCAAGGCTCAAGGCTCAAGGCTCAAGGCTCAAGGCTCAAGGCTCAAGGCTCAAGGCTCATGGCTCAAGGCTCAAGGCTCAAGGCTTACAGCTCAAGGCTCAAGGCTCGAGGCTCAAAGCTCGTGGCTCGAGGCTCAAGGCTCGAGGCTCGAGGCTCAAGGCTCCAGGCTCAAGGCTCAAGGGTCAAGCCTCAAGGCTAAAGGCTCCAGGCTCAAGGCTAAAGGCTCAAGGATAAAGGCTCAACGCTAAAGGCTCAAGGCTAAAGGCTAAAGGCTCAACGCTCAAGGGATAAGGCTCAAGGCTCAATGCTCAATGCTCAAGGCTCAAGGCTCAAGGCTCAAGGCTCAAGGCTCAAGGCTCAAGGCTCAATGCTCAAGGCTCAAGGCGCAAGGCTCGAGGCTCAAGGCTCAAGGCTCAAGGCTCAACGCTCAAGGCTCAAGGCTCAAGGCTCGAGGCTCGAGGCTCGAGGTCGAGGTCGAGGCTCCAGGCTTGAGGCTCCAGCTCCAACTCCAGGCTCAAGGCTCAAGGCTCCAGGCTCAACGCTCAACGCTCAAGGCCAAGTTTCAAGGCTCAAGGCCTAAGTCTCAGGGCTCAGGGCTCAGGGCTCAAGGCTCAAGGCCCAAGGCTCAAGGCTCAAGGCTGGCTCAAGGCTCAAGGCGCGAGGATCAAGGCTCAAGATTTAAGGTTCAAGACTCAAGGCTCAATGCTCAAGGCTCAAGGCTCAAGGCTCAACGCTCAAGACTCAAGGCTCAACGCACAACGCTGATTGGTCAAGGCTCAAGGCTTAAGGCCCAAGGCTCAAGGCTCAAGGCTTGAGGCTCGAGGCTCAAGGCTCAAGGCTAAACGCTGAACGCTCCATGGTCAACGCTCAAGGCTCAACGATCAAGACTCAAGGGTCAATGCTCAAGGGCCAAGGCTCAAGACTCAAGGGTCAAGGCTCAAGGCTCAAGGAACAAGGCTCAAAGCTCAAGGCTCAAGGCTCTAGGCACAAGGCTCAAGGCTCAAGGCTAACGGCTCAAGGCTCAAGGCTCGAGGCTCAAGTCTCAAGGCTCAAGGGTCAAGGCTCAAGGCTCAAGGGTCAACGCTCAAGGGTCAAGGGTCATGTCTCAAGGGTCAAGACGCATGGCTCAAGGCTCAAGGCTTAAGGCTCAAGGCTCAAGGCTCAAGGCTCAAGTCTCAAGGCTCAAGGCTCAAGGCTCAAGGCTCAAGGCTCAAGGAACAAGGCTCAAGGCTCAAGGCTTAAGGCACGTGGCTTCAGGGTCAAGACTCAAGGGTCAAGGCTCAAGGCTCAAGGATCAAGAATCAAGGCTCAAGGCTCAGAACTTAAGGCTCAAGGCTCAGAACTCGAGGCTCGAGGCTCCAGGCTCAACGCTCAAGGCTCAAGACTCAAGGCTCATGGCTCAAGGCTCAGGGCTCAGGGCTCAAGGCTCAAGGCTCAAGGCTCAAGGCTCAAGGCTCAAGGCTCAAGGCTCATGGCTCAAGGCTCAAGGCTCAAGGCTCAAGGCTTACGGCTCAAGGCTCAAGGCTCGAGGCTCAAAGCTCGTGGATCGAGGCTCAAGGCTCGAGGCTCGAGGCTCAAGGCTCCAGGCTCAAGACTCAAGGGTCAAGCCTCAAGGCTAAAGGCTCCAGGCTCCAGGCTCAAGGCTAAAGGCTCAAGGCTAAAGGCTCAACGCTCAAGGGATAAGGCTCAAGGCTCAATGCTCAATGCTCAAGGCTCAAGGCTCAAGGCTCAAGGCTCAAGGCTCAAGGCTCAAGGCGCAAGGCGCAAGGCTCGAGGCTCAAGGCTCAAGGCTCAACGCTCAAGGCTCAAGGCTCAAGGCTCGAGGCTGGAGGCTCGAGGTCGAGGTCGAGGCTCCAGGCTTGAGGCTCCAGCTCCAGCTCCAGGCTCAAGGCTCAAGGCTCCAGGCTCAACGCTCAACGCTAAAGGCCAAGTTTCAAGGCTCAAGGCCCAAGTCTCAGGGCTCAGGGCTCAAGGCTCAAGGCCCAAGGCTCAAGGCTCAAGGCTGGCTCAAGGCTCAAGGCGCGAGGATCAAGGCTCAAGATTTAAGGTTCAAGACTCAAGGCTCAATGCTCAAGGCTCAAGGCTCACACTCAAGACTCAAGGCTCAACGCTCAACGCTGATTGGTCAAGGCTCAAGGCTTAAGGCCCAAGGCTCAAGGCTCAAGGCTTGAGGCTCGAGGCTCAAGGCTCAAGGCTAAACGCTGAACGCTCCATGGTCAACGCTCAAGGCTCAACGATCAAGACTCAAGGGTCAATGCTCAAGGGCCAAGGCTCAAGACTCAAGGGTCAAGGCTCAAGGCTCAAGGAACAAGGCTCAAAGCTCAAGGCTCAAGGCTCAAGGCTCAAGGCACAAGGCTCAAGGTTCAAGGCTAACGGCTCAAGGCTCAAGGCTCGAGGCTCAAGTCTCAAGGCTCAAAGGTCAAGGCTCAAGGCTCAAGGGTCAACGCTCAAGGGTCAAGGGTCATGTCTCAAGGGCCAAGACGCATGGCTCAAGGCTCAAGGCTTAAGGCTCAAGGCTCAAGGCTCAAGGCTCAAGTCTCAAGGCTCAAGGCTCAAGGCTCAAGGAACAAGGCTCAAGGCTCAAGGCTTAAGGCACGTGGCTTCAGGGTCAAGACTCAAGGGTCAAGGCTCAAGGCTCAAGGATCAAGAATCAAGGCTCAAGGCTCAGAACTTAAGGCTCAAGGCTCAGAACTCGAGGCTCGAGGCTCAAGGCTCAACGCTCAAGGCTCAAGACTCAAGGCTCATGGCTCAAGGCTCAGGGCTCAGGGCTCAAGGCTCAAGGCTCAAGGCTCAAGGCTCAAGGCTCAAGGCTCAAGGCTCAAGGGTCAAGACGCAAGGCTCAAGACTCAAGGCTCAAGGCTCAAGGCTCAAGGCTCAAGGCTCAACACTCAAGGCTCAAGGCTCAAGGCTCAAGGCTTAACGCTCAAGGCTCAACGCTCAACGCTCAAGGCTCAACGCTCAAGGCCCAAGGCTCAAGGCTCAAGGCTCAAGGCTCAAGGCTCAAGGCTCAAGGCTCAACGCTCAACGCTCAACGCTCAACGCTCAAGGGTCAACGCTCAAGGGTCAAGGCTCAAGGCTCAAGGATCAAGGGTCAAGGCTCAAGTGTCAAGGCTCAAGGCTCAAGGCTCAAGGCTCAAGGCTCAAGGTTCAAAGAACAAGGCTCAAGGCTTAAGGCTTAAGGGTAAAGGCTCAAGGGTCCAAGCTCAAGGATCAATGATCAAGGCTCAGAACTCAAGGCTCCAGGCTCAAGGCTCAACGCTAAAGGCTCAATGCTCAACGCTCAACGCTCAACGCTCAGGCTCAAGGCTCAAGGCTCAAGGCTCAAGGCTCAAGGCTCAAGGCTCAAGGCTCAAGGCTCAAGGCTCAAGGCTCAAGGCTCAAGGCTCAGGGCTCAGGGATCAAGGCTCATGGCTCGAGGCTCGAGGCTCAAGGCTCAAGGCTCAACGCTCAAGTCTCAAGGCTCAAGGCTCAAGGCTCAAGGCTCATGGCTCATGGCTCAAGGATCAAGGCTCAAGGCTCAAGGCTCAATGCTCAAGGCTGGCTCAACGCTCAAGGCGCAAGGCTCAAGGCTCACGATTTAAGGCTCAAGGCTCGAGGCTCCTGGCTCCAGGCTCCAGGCTCCAGGCTCAAAGGCTCAAGGCTCAAGGCTCAAGGATCAAGGGTCAAGGCTCATGGGTCAAGGGTCAAGGCTCAAGGGTCAAGGCTCAAGGCTCAAGGCTCAAGGCTCAAGGCTCAAGGCTCAAGGCTCATGGTTCAAGGATCAAGGCGCAAGGTTCAAGGTGCAAGGCTCAAAGCTCAAGATTTAAGGCTCAAGGCTCGAGGCTCGAGGCTCGACGCTCCACGCTCCAGGCTCAAAGGGTCAAGGCTCGAGGCTCGAGGTTCAAGGCTCAAGGCTCCAGGTTCAAACGCTCAAGGCTCAGGGCTCAAGGCTCATGGCTCGAGGCTCCAGGCTCAAGGCTCAAGGCTCAAGGCTCAAAACTCAAGGCTCAAGGCTCAAGGCTCAAGGCTCAAGGCTCATGGCTCAAGGATCAAGGCTCAAGGCTCAAGGCGCAAGGCTCAAGGTTCAAGATTTAAGGCTCAAGGCTCAAGATTTAAGGCTCAAGGCTTGAGGCTCCAGGCTCCAGGCTCCGGGCTCAAAGGCTCGAGGCTCGAGGCTCGAGGCTCAAGGCTCGAGGCTCAAGGCTCCAGGTTCAAAGGCTCAAGGCTCAAGGCTCGGGGCTCAAGGCTCAAGGCTCAAGGGTCGAGTCTCGAGGCTCAAGGCTCAAGGCTCAAGGCTCAAGGCTCAAGGCTCAAGGCTCAAGGCTCCAGCCTCAAGGCTCAAGGCTTAAGGCTCAAGACTCAAGGCTCAAGGCTCAACGCTCCATGGTCAAGGCTCAAGGCTCAAGGATCAAGTCTTAAGGGTCAATGCTCAAGGGTCAAGGCTCAAGGCTAAAGGCTTAAGGCTGGCTCAAGGCTCAAGGCGCAAGGCTCAAGGCTCAAGATTTAAGGCTCGAGGCTCAAAGACTCAAGACTCTAGGCTCAAGGGTCGAGGGTCGAGGCTCAAGGCTCGAGGGTCGAGGCTCGAGGCTCCAGGTTCAAAGGATCAGGGCTCAAGGCTGAAGGCTCAAGGCTCAAGGCTCGGGGCTCAAGGCTTAAGGCTCAAGGCTCCAGGCACAAGAATCAAGTGTCAAAGCTCAAGGGTCAACGCTGATGGGTCAAGGCTCAAGGCCCAAGGCTCAAGGCTCGAGGCCCAAGGCTCAAGGCTGAAGGCTCAACGCTCAACGCTCCATGGTCAAGGCTTAAGGATCAAGTCTCAAGGGTCAATGCTCAAGGGTCAAGGCTCAAGACTCAAGGCTCAAGGCTCGAGGCTCAAGGCTCAAGACGCAAGGCTCAAAGCGCAAGGGTCAAGAGTAAAGGCTCAAGGCGCCAGGCTCAAGGCTCAAGGCTCAAGTTTCAAGGCGCAAGGTTCAAGGCTCAAGGCTCAAGGCTCAAGGCTCGAGGCTCGAGGCTCGAGGCTCGAAGGCTCAAGGCTCAACGCTCAACGCTCAAGGCTCAAGGCTCAAGGCTCAAAGGCTCAAGGCTCAAGGCTCAAGGCTCAAGGCTCAAGGCTCAAGGCTCAAGGCTCAACGCTCAACGCTCAAGGCTCAAGGCTCAACGCTCAAGGCTCAAGGCTCAAGGCTCAAGGAACAAGGCTCAAGGCTCAACGCTCAAGGCTTAAAGGTACATGGCTTAAGGGTCAAGGCTCAAGGGTCAAGGGTCAAGGTTCAAGGCTCAAGGATCAAGGCTCAAGGATCAAGGCTCAAGGCTCAGATCTCAAGGCTCAAGGCTCAAGGCTCAAGGCTCAAGGCTCAAGGCTCAAGGCTCAAGGCTCAAGGCTCAAGGCTCAAGGCTCAAGGCTCAAGGAACAAGGCTCAAGGCTCAAAGCTTAAGGCACATGGCTTCAGGGTCAAGGCTCAAGGCTCAGGGATCAAGAATCAAGGCTCAAGGCTCAGAACTTAAGGCTCAAGGCTCAGAACTCAAGGCTCAAGGCTCAACGCTCAAGGCTCAAGACTCAAGGCTCAAGGCTCAAGACTCAAGGCTCAAGGTTCAAGGCTCAAGGTTCAAAGGCTCAGGGATTAAGGCTAAAGGCTCAAGGCTCAAGGCTCGGAGCTCAAGGCTCAAGGCTTAAGGCTCCAGGCTCAAGACTCAAGTGTCAAAGCTCAAGGGTCAATGTTGATGGGTCAAGGCCTAAGGCTCAAGGCTTAAGGCTCGAGGCTCAAGGCTCAAGGCTCAAGGCTCAACGCTCAACGCTCAACGCGCTACGCTCCATGGTCAAGGCTTAAGGATCAAGTCTCAAGGGTCAATGCTCAAGGGTCAAGGCTCAAGACTCAAGGCTCAAGGCTCGAGGCTCAAGGCTCAAGACGCAAGGCTCAAAGCGCAAGGGTCAAGAGTAAAGGCTCAAGGCGCCAGGCTCAAGGCTTAAGGCTCAAGTTTCAAGGCGCAAGGTTCAAGGCTCGAGGCTCGAGGCTCAAAGGCTCAAGGCTCAAGGCTCAAGGATCAAGGCTAGAGGCTCAAGGCTCAACGCTCAAGGCTCAACGCTCAACGCTCAAGGCTCAATGCTCAAGGCTTAACTCTCAAGGCTCCAGGCTCAAGGCTCAAGGCTCCAGGCTCAAGGCTCCAGGCTCAAGGCTCAAGGCTCAAGGCTCAAGGCTCAAGGCTCAAGGCTCAAGGCTCAAGGCTCAAGGCCCAAGGCTCAAGGCTCAAGGGTCAAGGCTCAAGGCTCAAGGCTCAAGGCTCAAGGCGGCTTAACTCACATGGCTTCAGGGTCAAGGCTCAAGGGTCAAGGCTCAAGGCTCAAGGATCAAGAATCAAGGCTCAAGGCTTAAGGCTAAAGGCTCAAGGCTCAACGCTCAAGGCTCAAGGCTCGAGGCTCAAGTCTCAAGTCTCAAGGCTCAAGGCTCAACGCTCCATGGTCAAGGCTCAAGGCTCAAGGATCAAGTCTCAAGGGTCAATGCTTAAGGGTCAAGGGTCAAGGCTTAAGGCTGGCTCAAGGCTCAAGGCGCAAGGCTCAAGGCTCAAGATTTAAGGCTCGAGGCTCGAGGTTCAAAGGCTCAAGACTCAAGGCTCCAGGGTCGAGGCTCGAGGCTCAAGGCTCGAGGCTCGAGGCTCAAGGCTCCAGGTTCAAAGGCTCAGGGCTCAAGGCTGAAGGCTCAAGGCTCCAGGATCAAGACTCAAGTGTCAAAGCTCAAGGGTGAACACTGATGGGTCAAGGCTCAAGGCCCAAGGATCAAGGCTCGAGGCTCAAGGCTCAAGGCTCAAGGCTGAAGGCTCAACGCTCAACGCTCCATGGTCAAGGCTTAAGGATCAAGTCTCAAGGGTCAATGCTCAAGGGTCAAGGCTCAAGACTCAAGGCTCAAGGCTCGAGGCTCAAGGCTCAAGACGCAAGGCTCAAAGCGCAAGGGTCAAGAGTAAAGGCTCAAGGCGCCAGGCTCAAGGCTCAAGTCTCAAGGCGCAAGGCTCAAGGCTCAAGGCTTGAGGCTCGAGGCTCGAGGCTCAAAGGCTCAAGGCTCAAGGCTCAAGGCTCAAGGCTCAAGGCTCAAGGGCTCAAGGCTCAACGCTCAAGGCTCAAGGCTAAAGGCTCAACACTCAACGCTCAAGGCTTAACGCTCAAGGAATAAGGCTCAAGGCTCAACGCTCAAGGCTTAAGGCACATGGCTTAAGGATCAAGGCTCAAGGATCAAGGCTCAAGGCTCAGATCTCAAGGCTCAAGGCTCAAGGCTCAAGGCTCAAGGCTCAATGCTCAAGGCTCAAGGCTCAACGCTCAAGGCTCAAGGCTCCAAGCTCCAGGCTCAAGGCTCAAGGCTCAACGCTCAAGGCTCAAGGCTCCAGGCTCAAGGCTTAAGGCTCAAGGCTCAAGGCTTAAGGCTCAACGCTCAAGGGTCAAGGCTCAAGGGTCAAGGCTCAAGGCTCAAGGGTCAAGCCGCAAGGCTCAAGGCTCAAGGCTCAAGGCTCAAGGTTCAAGGAACAAGGCTCAAAGCTTAAGGCACATGGCTTCAGGGTCAAGGGTCAAGGCTCAAGGCTCAAGGATCAAGAATCAAGGCTCAAGGTTCAGAACTTAAGGCTCAAGGCTGAGAACTCAAGGCTCAAGGCTCAATGCTCAAGGCTCAAGCCTCAAGGCTCAAGGCTCAACGCTCAAGGCTCAAGGCTCAAGGCTCAAGGCTCAAGGCTCAAGGCTCAAGGCTCAAGGCTCAAGGCTCAAGGCTCAAGGCTCAAGGCTCAACGCTCAAGGCTTACCGCTCAACACTCAACGCTCACCGCTCAAGGGTCAAGGCTCAAGGCTCAAGGATCAAGGGTCAAGGCTCAAGTTTTAAAGCTCAAGGCTCAGGGCTCAAGGCTCAAGGCTCAAGGTTCAAAGAACAAGGCTCAAGGCTCAAGGCTCAAGGCTCAAGGCTTAAGGGTAAAGGATCAAGGGTCCAGGCGCAAGGATCAATGATCAAGGCTCAAGGCTCAGAACTCAAGGCTCCAGGCTCAAGGCTCAACGCTCAACGCTCAAGGCTCAATGCTCAACGCTCAACGCTCAACACTCAACGCTCAGGCTCAAGGCTCAAGGCACAAGGCACAAGGCTCAAGGCTCAAGGCTCAAGGCTCAAGGCTCAAGGCTCAAGGCTCAAGGCTCAAGGCTCAAGGCTCAAGGCTCAAGGCTCAAGGCCCAAGGCTCAAGGCTCGAGGCTCAAGGCTCAAGGCTCAAGGATCAAGACTCAAGGCTCAAAGCTAAAGGCTCTAGGCTCAAGGCTCCAGGCTCCAGGCTCCAGGCTCGAGGTTCCAGGATCAAGACTCGAGGCTCAAAGGATCCAGGCTCAAGGCTCAAGGCTCCGGGCTCAAGGCTCAAGGCTCGAGGCTCAAGGATCAAGGCTCAAGGCTCAAGGCTCAAGGCTCAAGGCCCAAGGCTCAAGGCTCAAGGCTCAAGGCTCAAGGCTCAAGGCTCAAGGCGCAAGGGTCAAGATGCAAGCCTCAAGGCTCAAGGCTCAAGGCTCAAGGCTCAAGGCTCAAGGCTCAAGGCTCAAGGCTCAAGGCTCAAGGCTTAAGGCTCAAGGCTCAAGGCTCAAGGGTCAAGGGTCAACGCTCAAGGGTCAAGGGTCAAGGCTCAAGTTTCAAGGCTCAAGGCTCAAGGCTCAAGGTTCAAGGAACAAGGCTCAAGGCTTATGGCACATGGCTTAAGGGTCAAGGCTCAAGGGGAAGGCTCAAGGCTCAAGGATCAAGAATCAAGGCTCAAGGTTCAACGCTCAAGGCTCAACGCTCAAGGCTCAAGGCTCAAGGCTCAATGCTCAAGGCTCAAGGCGCAAGGGTCAAGACACAAGGCTCAAGGCCTATGGTTCAAAGCTCAAGGCTCAAGGCTCAAGGCTCAAGGCTCAAGGCTCAAGGCTCAAGGCTCAAGGCTCAAGGATCAAGGCTCAAGGCTCAACGCTCAACGCTCAGGGCTCAATGCTCAAGGCTCAAGGCTCAACGCTCAATGCTCAAGGCTCAAGGCTCAAGGCTCAAGGCTCAAGGCTCAAGGCTCAAGGCTCAAGGCTCAAGACTCAAAGCTCAAGGCTCAAGGCTCAAGGGTCAAGACGCAAGGCTCAAGGCTCAAGGCTCAAGGCTCAAGGCTCAAGGCTCAAGGATCAAGGCTCAAGGCTCAACGCTCAACGCTCAGGGCTCAAGGCTCAAGGCTCAACGCTCAACGCTCACGGCTCAAGGCTCAAGGCTCAAGGCTCAAGGCTGAAGGCTCAAGGCTCAAGCCTCAAGGCTCAAGGCTCAAGGCTCAAGGCTCAAGACGCAAGGCTCAAGGCTCAAGGCTCAAGGCTCAAGGCGGCTTAAGGCACATGACTTCAGGGTCAAGGCTCAAGGGTCAAGGGTCAAGGCTCAAGGATCAAGAATCAAGTCTCAAGGCTCAGAACTTAAGGCTCAAGGCTCATAACTCAAGGCTCAAGACTCAAGGCTCTAGGGTCGAGGCTCGAGGCTCAAGGCTCTAGATTCAAAGGCTCAGGGCTCAAGGCTGAAGCCTCAAGGCTCAAGGCTCCAGGATCAAGACTCAAGTGTCAAAGCTCAAGGGTCAACGCTGATGGGTCAAGGCTCAAGGCTCAAGGCTCGAGGCTCAAGGCTCAAGGCTCAAGGCTGAAGGCTCAACGCTCAACGCTCCATGGTCAAGGCTTAAGGATCAAGTCTCAAGGGTCAATGCTCAAGGGTCAAGGTTCAAGACTCAAGGCTCAAGGCTCGAGGCTCAAGGCTCAAGACGCAAGGCTTAAAGCGCAAGGGTCAAGAGTAAAGGCTCAAGGCGCCAGGCTCAAGGCTCAAGTCTCAAGGCGCAAGGCTCAAGGCTCGAGGCTCGAGGCTCGAGGCTCAAAGGCTCAAGGCTCAAGGCTCAACGCTCAAGGCTCAAGGCTCAAGGCTCAAAGGCTCAAGGCTCAACGCTCAACGCTCAAGGCTCAAGGCTAAAGGCTCAACGCTCAACGCTCAAGGCTTAACGCTCAACGCTCAAGGAACAAGGCTCAAGGCTCAACGCTCAAGGCTTAAGGCACATGGCTTAAGGGTCAAGGCTCAAGGGTCAAGGGTTAAGGGTCAAGGCTCAAGGATCAAGGCTCAAGGCTCAGATCTCAAGGCTCAAGGGTCAAGGGTCAAGGCTCAACGCTCAACGCTTAAGGCTCCAAGCTCCAGGCTCAAGGCTCAAGGCTCAACGCTCAACGCTCAAGGCTCCAGGCTCAAGGGTCAAGCCGCAAGGCTCAAGGCTCAAGGCTCTAGGCTCAACGCTCAAGGCTCAAGGCTCAAGGCTCAAGGCTCAGGCTCAAGGTTCAAGGAACAAGGCTCAATGCTCAAAGCTTAAGGCACATGGCTTAAGGGTCAAGGGTCAAGGCTCAAGGCTCAAGAATCAAGGCTCAAGGCTCAGAACTTAAGGCTCAAGGCTCAGAACTCAAGGCTCAAGGCTCAACGCTCAAGACTCAAGCCTCAAGGCTCCAGGCTCAAGGCTCAAGGCTCAAGGCTCAAGGCTCAAGGCTCAAGGCTCAAGGCTCAAGGCTCAAGGCTCAAGGCTCAAGGGTTAAGGCTCAAGGCTTAAGGCTCAAGGCTCAAGGCTCAAGGCTCAAGGCTCAAGGCTCAAGTCTCAACGCTCAAGGCTTACCGCTCAACACTCAAGGCTCAAAGCTCAAGGCTTAAGGCTCAAGGCCTAAGGCTCAAGGGTCAAGGCTCAAGGCTCAAGGCTCAAGGCTCAAGGCTCAAGGCTCAAGGCTCAAGGCTCAAGGCTCAAGGCTCAAGGCTCAAGGCTCAAGGCTCAAGGCTCAAGGCTCAAGGCTCAAGGCTCAAGGCTCAAGGCTCAAGGCTCAAGGCTCAAGGCTCAAGGCTCAAGGCTCAAGGCTCAAGGCTCAAGGCTCAAGGCAAAAGGCAAAAGCTCAAGGCTCAACGCTCAACGCTCAAGGGTCAAGGCTCAAGGCTCAAGGATCAAAGGTCAAGGCTCAAGTTTCAAGGCTCAAGGCTCAGGGCTCAAGGCTCAAGGTTCAAAAAACAAGGCTCAAGGCTCAAGGCTTAAGGGTAAAGGATCAAGGGTCCAGGCTCAAGGATCAATGATCAAGGCTCAAGGCTCAGAACTCAAGGCTCCAGGCTCAAGGCTCAACGCTCAACGCTCAAGGCTCAATGCTTAACGCTCAACGCTCAATGCACATGCTCAAGGCTCAAGGCTCAAGGCTCAAGGCTCAAGGCTCAAGGCTCAAGGCTCAAGGCTCAAGGCTCCAGGCTCAAGTCTCCAGGCTCGAGGCTCCAGGCTCAAGCCTCCAGGCTCAAGGCTCCAGGCTCAAGGCTCAAGGCTCCAGGCTCCAGGCTCAAGGCTCAAGGCTCAAGGCTCAAGGCTCAAGGCTCAAGGCTCAAGGCTAAATGATCCAGGCTCAAGGCTCAAGGCTCAAGGCTCGAGGCTCAAGGCTCAACGCTCATAGCTCAAGACTCAAGGCTCAACGCTCAAGGCTCAAGGCGCAAGGCGCAAGGCTCAAGGCGCAAGGCGCAAGGCTCATGGCTCAAGGATCATGGCTAATGACTCAAGAAGCAAGGCTCAAGGCGCAAGGGTCAAGGCTAGAGGATCAAGGCTCAAGGCTCAAGGCTCAAAGCGCAAGGCTCAAGGCTAGAGGATCCAGGCTCAAGGCTTAAGGCTCAAGGCTCAAGGCTTAAGGCTCAAGGCCCATGGCTCAAGGCTCAAGGCTCAAGGCTCAAGGCTCAAGGCTCAAGGCTCAAGGCTCGAGGCTCAAGGCTCGAGGCTCAAGGCTCGAGGCTCAAGGCACAAGGCTCGAGGCTCGAGGCTCCAGGCTCAAAGGCTCAAGGCTCAAGGCTCAAGGCTCAAGGCTCATGGCCCAAGGCTCAAGGCTCATGGCCCAAGGCTCAAGGCTCAAGGCTCAAGGCTCAAGGATCAAGGCTCAAGGCTCAACGCTCAACGCTCAGGGCTCAATGCTCAAGGCTCAAGGCTCAACGCTCAATGCTCAAGGCTCAAGGCTCAAGGCTCAAGGCTCAAGGCTCAAGGCTCAAGGCTCAAGGCTCAAGACTCAAGGCTCAAGGCTCAAGGCTCAAGGGTCAAGACGCAAGGCTCAAGGCTCAAGGCTCAAGGCTCAAGGCTCAAGGCTCAAGGATCAAGGCTCAAGGCTCAACGCTCAACGCTCAGGGCTCAAGGCTCAAGGCTCAAGGCTCAAGGCTCAAGGCTCAAGGCTCAAGGCTCAAGCCTCAAGGCTCAAGGCTCAAGGCTCAAGGCTCAAGACGCAAGGCTCAAGGCTCAAGGCTCAAGGCGGCTTAAGGCACATGGCTTCAGGGTCAAGGCTCAAGGGTCAAGGGTCAAGGCTCAAGGATCAAGAATCAAGTCTCAAGGCTCAGAACTTAAGGCTCAAGGCTCATAACTCAAGGCTCAAGACTCAAGGCTCTAGGGTCGAGGCTCGAGGCTCAAGGCTCTAGATTCAAAGGCTCAGGGCTCAAGGCTGAAGCCTCAAGGCTCAAGGCTCCAGGATCAAGACTCAAGTGTCAAAGCTCAAGGGTCAACGCTGATGGGTCAAGGCTCAAGGCTCGAGGCTCAAGGCTCAAGGCTCAAGGCTGAAGGCTCAACGCTCAACGCTCCATGGTCAAGGCTTAAGGATCAAGTCTCAAGGGTCAATGCTCAAGGGTCAAGGTTCAAGACTCAAGGCTCAAGGCTCGAGGCTCAAGGCTCAAGACGCAAGGCTTAAAGCGCAAGGGTCAAGAGTAAAGGCTCAAGGCGCCAGGCTCAAGGCTCAAGTCTCAAGGCGCAAGGCTCAAGGCTCGAGGCTCGAGGCTCGAGGCTCAAAGGCTCAAGGCTCAAGGCTCAACGCTCAAGGCTCAAGGCTCAAGGCTCAAAGGCTCAAGGCTCAACGCTCAACGCTCAAGGCTCAAGGCTAAAGGCTCAACGCTCAACGCTCAAGGCTTAACGCTCAACGCTCAAGGAACAAGGCTCAAGGCTCAACGCTCAAGGCTTAAGGCACATGGCTTAAGGGTCAAGGCTCAAGGGTCAAGGGTTAAGGGTCAAGGCTCAAGGATCAAGGCTCAAGGCTCAGATCTCAAGGCTCAAGGGTCAAGGGTCAAGGCTCAACGCTCAACGCTCAAGGCTCCAAGCTCCAGGCTCAAGGCTCAAGGCTCAACGCTCAACGCTCAAGGCTCCAGGCTCAAGGGTCAAGCCGCAAGGCTCAAGGCTCAAGGCTCTAGGCTCAACGCTCAAGGCTCAAGGCTCAAGGCTCAAGGCTCAGGCTCAAGGTTCAAGGAACAAGGCTCAATGCTCAAAGCTTAAGGCACATGGCTTAAGGGTCAAGGGTCAAGGCTCAAGGCTCAAGAATCAAGGCTCAAGGCTCAGAACTTAAGGCTCAAGGCTCAGAACTCAAGGCTCAAGGCTCAACGCTCAAGACTCAAGCCTCAAGACTCCAGGCTCAAGGCTCAAGGCTCAAGGCTCAAGGCTCAAGGCTCAAGGCTCAAGGCTCAAGGCTCAAGGCTCAAGGCTCAAGGCTCAAGGCTCAAGGGTTAAGGCTCAAGGCTCAAGGCTCAAGGCTCAAGGCTCAAGGCTCAAGGCTCAAGGCTCAAGGCTCAAGGCTCAAGTCTCAACGCTCAAGGCTTACCGCTCAACACTCAAGGCTCAAAGCTCAAGGCTCAAGGCTCAAGGCCTAAGGCTCAAGGGTCAAGGCTAAAGGCTCAAGGCTCAAGGCTCAAGGCTCAAGGCTCAAGGCTCAAGGCTCAAGGCTCAAGGCTCAAGGCTCAAGGCTCAAGGCTCAAGGCTCAAGGCTCAAGGCTCAAGGCTCAAGGCTCAAGGCTCAAGGCTCAAGGCTCAAGGCTCAAGGCTCAAGGCTCAAGGCTCAAGGCTCAAGGCAAAAGCTCAAGGCTCAACGCTCAACGCTCAAGGGTCAAGGCTCAAGGCTCAAGGATCAAAGGTCAAGGCTCAAGTTTCAAGGCTCAAGGCTCAGGGCTCAAGGCACAAGGTTCAAAAAACAAGGCTCAAGGCTCAAGGCTTAAGGGTAAAGGATCAAGGGTCCAGGCTCAAGGATCAATGATCAAGGCTCAAGGCTCAGAACTCAAGGCTCCAGGCTCAAGGCTCAACGCTCAACGCTCAAGGCTCAATGCTCAACGCTCAACGCTCAATGCACATGCTCAAGGCTCAAGGCTCAAGGCTCAAGGCTCAAGGCTCAAGGCTCAAGGCTCAAGGCTCAAGGCTCCAGGCTCAAGTCTCCAGGCTCGAGGCTCCAGGCTCAAGCCTCCCGGCTCAAGGCTCCAGGCTCAAGGCTCAAGGCTCCAGGCTCCAGGCTCAAGGCTCAAGGCTCAAGGCTCAAGGCTCAAGGCTCAAGGCTCAAGGCTAAATGATCCAGGCTCAAGGCTCAAGGCTCAAGGCTCGAGGCTCAAGGCTCAACGCTCATAGCTCAAGACTCAAGGCTCAACGCTCAAGGCTCAAGGCGCAAGGCGCAAGGCTCAAGGCGCAAGGCGCAAGGCTCATGGCTCAAGGATCATGGCTAAAGACTCAAGAAGCAAGGCTCAAGGCGCAAGGGTCAAGGCTAGAGGATCAAGGCTCAAGGCTCAAGGCTCAAAGCGCAAGGCTCAAGGCTAGAGGATCCAGGCTCAAGGCTTAAGGCTCAAGGCTCAAGGCTTAAGGCTCAAGGCCCATGGCTCAAGGCTCAAGGCTCAAGGCTCAAGGCTCAAGGCTCAAGGCTCAAGGCTCGAGGCTCAAGGCTCGAGGCTCAAGGCACAAGGCTCGAGGCTCGAGGCTCCAGGCTCAAAGGCTCAAGGCTCAAGGCTCAAGGCTCAAGGCTCATGGCCCAAGGCTCAAGGCTTAAGGCTCAAGGCTCAAGGCTCAAGGCTCAAGGCTCAAGGCTCAAGGCTCAAGGCTCAAGGCTCAAGGCTCAAGGCTCAAGTCTCAACGCTCAAGGCTTACCGCTCAACACTCAAGGCTCAAAGCTCAAGGCTCAAGGCTCAAGGCCTAAGGCTCAAGGGTCAAGGCTCAAGGCTCAAGGCTCAAGGCTCAAGGCTCGAGGCTCAAGGCTCAAGGCTCAAGGCTCAAGGCTCAAGGTTCAAGGCAAAAGCTCAAGGCTCAACGCTCAACGCTCAAGGGTCAAGGCTCAAGGCTCAAGGATCAATGGTCAAGGCTCAAGTTTCAAGGCTCAAGGCTCAGGGCTCAAGGCTCAAGGTTCAAAAAACAAGGCTCAAGGCTCAAGGCTTAAGGGTAAAGGATCAAGGGTCCAGGCTCAAGGATCAATGATCAAGGCTCAAGGCTCAGAACTCAAGGCTCCAGGCTCAAGGCTCAACGCTCAACGCTCAAGGCTCAATGCTCAACGCTCAACGCTCAACGCTCAATGCACATGCTCAAGGCTCAAGGCTCAAGGCTCAAGGCTCAAGGCTCAAGGCTCAAGGCTCAAGGCTCAAGGCTCAAGGCTCCAGGCTCAAGGCTCCAGGCTCAAGGCTCCAGGCTCAAGCCTCCAGGCTCAAGGCTCAAGGCTCAAGGCTCAAGGCTCCAGGCTCAAGGCTCAAGGCTCAAGGCTCAAGGCTAAATGATCCAGGCTCAAGGCTCAAGGCTCAAGGCTCGAGGCTCAAGGCTCAACGCTCATAGCTCAAGACTCAAGGCTCAACGCTCAAGGCTCAAGGCTCAAGGCGCAAGGCTCAAGGCTCAAGGAACAAAGCTCATGGCTCAAGGATCATGGCTAAAGACTCAAGACGCAAGGCTCAAGGCGCAAGGGTCAAGGCTAGAGGATCAAGGCTCAAGGCTCAAAGCGCAAGGCTCAAGGCTCAAAGCGCAAGGCTCAAGGCTAGAGGATCAAGGCTCAAGGCTTGAGGCTCAAGGCTCAAGGCTCAAGGCTCAAGGCTCAAGGCTCAATGCTCAAGGCTCAAGGCTCAAGGCTCGAGGCTCGAGGCTCGAGGCTCGAGGCTCGAGGCTCGAGGCTCGAGGCTCAAGGCTCAAGGCTCAAGGCTCAAGGCTCCAGGCTCAAGGCTCAAGGCTCAAGGCTCAAGGCTCAAGGCTCAAGGCTCAAGGCTCAAGGCTCAAGGCTCAAGTCTCAACGCTCAAGGCTTACCGCTCAACACTCAAGGCTCAAAGCTCAAGGCTCAAGGCTCAAGGCCTAAGGCTCAAGGGTCAAGGCTCAAGGCTCAAGGCTCAAGGCTCAAGGCTCAAGGCTCAAGGCTCGAGGCTCAAGGCTCAAGGCTCAAGGCTCAAGGCTCAAGGCAAAAGCTCAAGGCTCAACGCTCAAGGGTCAAGGCTCAAGGCTCAAGGATCAATGGTCAAGGCTCAAGTTTCAAGGCTCAAGGCTCAGGGCTCAAGGCTCAAGGTTCAAAAAACAAGGCTCAAGGCTCAAGGCTTAAGGGTAAAGGATCAAGGGTCCAGGCTCAAGGATCAATGATCAAGGCTCAAGGCTCAGAACTCAAGGCTCCAGGCTCAAGGCTCAACGCTCAACGCTCAAGGCTCAATGCTCAACGCTCAACGCTCAACGCTCAATGCACATGCTCAAGGCTCAAGGCTCAAGGCTCAAGGCTCAAGGCTCAAGGCTCAAGGCTCAAGGCTCAAGGCTCCAGGCTCAAGGCTCCAGGCTCAAGGCTCCAGGCTCAAGCCTCCAGGCTCAAGGCTCAAGGCTCAAGGCTCCAGGCTCAAGGCTCAAGGCTCAAGGCTCAAGGCTAAATGATCCAGGCTCAAGGCTCAAGGCTCAAGGCTCAACGCTCATAGCTCAAGACTCAAGGCTCAACGCTCAAGGCTCAAGGCGCAAGGCGCAAGGCTCAAGGCTCAAGGAACAAAGCTCATGGCTCAAGGATCATGGCTAAAGACTCAAGACGCAAGGCTCAAGGCGCAAGGGTCAAGGCTAGAGGATCAAGGCTCAAGGCTCAAAGCGCAAGGCTCAAGGCTCAAAGCGCAAGGCTCAAGGCTAGAGGATCAAGGCTCAAGGCTTAAGGCTCAAGGCTCAAGGCTTAAGGCTCAAGGCCCATGGCTCAAGGCTCAAGGCTCAAGGCTCAAGGCTCAAGGCTCAAGGCTCGAGGCTCAAGGCTCGAGGCTCAAGGCACAAGGCTCCAGGCTCGAGGCTCGAGGCTCCAGGCTCAAAGGCTCAAGGCTCAAGGCTCAAAGCTTAATGCTCAAGGCTCAACGCGCAAGGGTCAAGGCGCAAGGCTCAAGTCTCAAAGCGCAAGGCTCAAGGCTAGAGGATCAAGGCTCAAGGCTTAAGGCTCAAGGCTCAAGGCTTAAGGCTCAAGGCTCATGGCTCAAGGCTCAAGGCTCAAGGCTCAAGGCTCAAGGCTCAAGGCTCGAGGCTCAAGGCTCAAGGCACAAGGCTCCAGGCTCGAGGCTCGAGGCTCCAGGCTCAAAGGCTCCAGGCTCAAGGCTCAACGCTTAATGCTCAAGGCTCAAGGCGCAAGGGTCAAGGCGCAAGGGTCAAGGCGCAAGGCTCAAGGCTCAAGGCTCAAGACTCAAGGGGCAAGGGTCAAGGGGCAAGGGTCCAGAGTCAAGTTTCAAGGCTCATGGGTCAAGGCTCAAGGCTCAAGGCTAGAGGATCAAGGCTCAAGGTTCAAGGCGCAAGGCTCAATGTCAAAGCACAAGGCGCAAGGCGGAAGGGCAAGAATCAAGGGTCAAGGCTCAAGGGTCAAGGCTCAAGGCTCAAGGGTCAAGGCTCAAGGCTCAAGGCTCAAGACTCAAGGCTCAAGGCTCGAGGCTCGAGGCGCAAGGCTCCAGGCTCCAGGCTAGAGGCTCAAGGCTCCAGGCTCCAGGCTCCAGGCTCCAGGCTCAAGGCTCAAGGCTCAAGGCTCAAGGCTCAACGCTCAACGCTCAAGGCTCAAGACTCAAGACTCAAGGCTCAAGGCTCAAGGCTCAAGGCTCAAGGCTCAAGGCTCAAGGCTAAATGATCAAGGCTCAAGGCTCAAGGCTCAAGGCTCGAGGCTCGAGGCTCAAGGCTCAAGGCTCAAGGCTCAACGCTCAACGCTCATAGCTCAAGACTCAAGGCTCAACGCTCAAGGCTCAAGGCGCAAGGCTCAAGGCTCAAGGAACAAGGCTCATGGCTCAAGGCTCATGGCTAAAGACTCAAGACGCAAGGCTCAAGGCGCAAGGCTCAAGGCACAAGGCTCAAGGCTCCAGGCTCAAGGCTCAAGGCTCAAGGCTCAAGGCTCAAGGCTAAATGATCCAGGCTCAAGGCTCAAGGCTCAAGGCTCAAGGCTCGAGGCTCAAGGCTCAACGCTCATAGCTCAAGACTCCAGGCTCAACGCTCAAGGCTCAAGGCGCAAGGCTCAAGGCTCAAGGAACAAAGCTCATGGCTCAAGGATCATGGCTAAAGACTCAAGACGCAAGGCTCAAGGCGCAAGGGTCAAGGCTAGAGGATCAAGGCTCAAGGCTCAAAGCGCAAGGCTCAAGGCTCAAAGCGCAAGACTCAAGGCTAGAGGATCAAGGCTCAAGGCTTAAGGCTCAAGGCTCAAGGCTTAAGGCTCAAGGCCCATGGCTCAAGGCTCAAGGCTCAAGGCTCAAGGCTCAAGGCTCGAGGCTCAAGGCTCGAGGCTCAAGGCACAAGGCTCCAGGCTCGAGGCTCGAGGCTCCAGGCTCAAAGGCTCAAGGCTCAAGGCTCAAGGCTCAAGGCTCAAGGCTCAAGGCTCAAGGCTCAAGGCTCAAGGCTCAAGGCTCAAGGCTCAAGTCTCAACGCTCAAGGCTTACCGCTCAACACTCAAGGCTCAAAGCTCAAGGCTCAAGGCTCAAGGCCTAAGGCTCAAGGGTCAAGGCTCAAGGCTCAAGGCTCAAGGCTCAAGGCTCAAGGCTCAAGGCTCAAGGCTCAAGGCTCAAGGCTCAAGGCAAAAGCTCAAGGCTCAACGCTCAACGCTCAAGGGTCAAGGCTCAAGGCTCAAGGATCAAAGGTCAAGGCTCAAGTTTCAAGGCTCAAGGCTCAGGGCTCAAGGCTCAAGGTTCAAAAAACAAGGCTCAAGGCTCAAGGCTTAAGGGTAAAGGATCAAGGGTCCAGGCTCAAGGATCAATGATCAAGGCTCAAGGCTCAGAACTCAAGGCTCCAGGCTCAAGGCTCAACGCTCAACGCTCAAGGCTCAATGCTCAACGCTCAACGCTCAACGCTCAATGCACATGCTCAAGGCTCAAGGCTCAAGGCTCAAGGCTCAAGGCTCAAGGCTCAAGGCTCAAGGCTCAAGGCTCAAGGCTCCAGGCTCAAGGCTCCAAGCTCAAGGCTCCAGGCTCAAGCCTCCAGGCTCAAGGCTCAAGGCTCAAGGCTCAAGGCTCCAGGCTCAAGGCTCAAGGCTCAAGGCTCAAGGCTCAAGGCTAAATGATCCAGGCTCAAGGCTCAAGGCTCAAGGCTCGAGGCTCAAGGCTCAACGCTCATAGCTCAAGACTCAAGGCTCAACGCTCAAGGCTCATAGCTCCAGGCTCCAGGCTCAAGGCTCAAGGCTCAAGGCTCAAGGCTCAACGCTCAACGCTCAACGCTCAAGACTCAAGACTCAAGGCTCAAGGCTCAAGGCTCAAGGCTCAAGGCTCAAGGCTCAAGGCTAAATGATCAAGGCTCAAGGCTCAAGGCTCAAGGCTCGAGGCTCGAGGCTCAAGGCTCAAGGCTCAAGGCTCAACGCTCAACGCTCATAGCTCAAGACTCAAGGCTCAACGCTCAAGGCTCAAGGCGCAAGGCTCAAGGCTCAAGGAACAAGGCTCATGGCTCAAGGCTCATGGCTAAAGACTCAAGACGCAAGGCTCAAGGCGCAAGGCTCAAGGCACAAGGCTCAAGGCTCCAGGCTCAAGGCTCAAGGCTCAAGGCTCAAGGCTCAAGGCTAAATGATCCAGGCTCAAGGCTCAAGGCTCAAGGCTCGAGGCTCAAGGCTCAACGCTCATAGCTCAAGACTCAAGGCTCAACGCTCAAGGCTCAAGGCGCAAGGCTCAAGGCTCAAGGAACAAAGCTCATGGCTCAAGGATCATGGCTAAAGACTCAAGACGCAAGGCTCAAGGCGCAAGGGTCAAGGCTAGAGGATCAAGGCTCAAGGCTCAAAGCGCAAGGCTCAAGGCTCAAAGCGCAAGACTCAAGGCTAGAGGATCAAGGCTCAAGGCTTAAGGCTCAAGGCTCAAGGCTTAAGGCTCAAGGCCCATGGCTCAAGGCTCAAGGCTCAAGGCTCAAGGCTCAAGGCTCGAGGCTCAAGGCTCGAGGCTCAAGGCACAAGGCTCCAGGCTCGAGGCTCCAGGCTCAAAGGCTCAAGGCTCAAGGCTCAAGGCTCAAGGCTCAAGGCTCAAGGCTCAAGGCTCAAGGCTCAAGGCTCAAGGCTCAAGGCTCAAGGCTCAAGGCTCAAGGCTCAAGGCTCAAGGCTCAAGGCTCAAGGCTCAAGTCTCAACGCTCAAGGCTTACCGCTCAACACTCAAGGCTCAAAGCTCAAGGCTCAAGGCTCAAGGCCTAAGGCTCAAGGGTCAAGGCTCAAGGCTCAAGGCTCAAGGCTCAAGGCTCAAGGCTCAAGGCTCAAGGCTCAAGGCTCAAGGCAAAAGCTCAAGGCTCAACGCTCAACGCTCAAGGGTCAAGGCTCAAGGCTCAAGGATCAAAGGTCAAGGCTCAAGTTTCAAGGCTCAAGGCTCAGGGCTCAAGGCTCAAGGTTCAAAAAACAAGGCTCAAGGCTCAAGGCTTAAGGGTAAAGGATCAAGGGTCCAGGCTCAAGGATCAATGATCAAGGCTCAAGGCTCAGAACTCAAGGCTCCAGGCTCAAGGCTCAACGCTCAACGCTCAAGGCTCAATGCTCAACGCTCAACGCTCAACGCTCAATGCACATGCTCAAGGCTCAAGGCTCAAGGCTCAAGGCTCAAGGCTCAAGGCTCAAGGCTCAAGGCTCAAGGCTCAAGGCTCCAGGCTCAAGGCTCCAAGCTCAAGGCTCCAGGCTCAAGCCTCCAGGCTCAAGGCTCAAGGCTCAAGGCTCAAGGCTCCAGGCTCAAGGCTCAAGGCTCAAGGCTCAAGGCTCAAGGCTCAAGGCTAAATGATCCAGGCTCAAGGCTCAAGGCTCAAGGCTCGAGGCTCAAGGCTCAACGCTCATAGCTCAAGACTCAAGGCTCAACGCTCAAGGCTCAAGGCGCAAGGCGCAAGGCTCAAGGCTCAAGGAACAAAGCTCATGGCTCAAGGATCATGGCTAAAGACTCAAGACGCAAGGCTCAAGGCGCAAGGGTCAAGGCTAGAGGATCAAGGCTCAAGGCTCAAAGCGCAAGGCTCAAGGCTCAAAGCGCAAGGCTCAAGGCTAGAGGATCAAGGCTCAAGGCTTAAGGCTCAAGGCTCAAGGCTTAAGGCTCAAGGCCCATGGCTCAAGGCTCAAGGCTCAAGGCTCAAGGCTCAAGGCTCAAGGCTCGAGGCTCAAGGCTCGAGGCTCAAGGCACAAGGCTCCAGGCTCGAGGCTCGAGGCTCCAGGCTCAAAGGCTCAAGGCTCAAGGCTCAACGCTTAATGCTCAAGGCTCAAGGCGCAAGGGTCAAGGCGCAAGGCTCAAGGCTCAAAGCGCAAGGCTCAAGGCTAGAGGATCAAGGCTCAAGGCTTAAGGCTCAAGGCTCAAGGCTTAAGGCTCAAGGCTCATGGCTCAAGGCTCAAGGCTCAAGGCTTAAGGCTCAAGGCTCAAGGCTCGAGGCTCGAGGCTCAAGGCTCAAGGCACAAGGCTCCAGGCTCGAGGCTCGAGGCTCGAGGCTCAAAGGCTCCAGGCTCAAGGCTCAAGGCTCAAGGCTCAACGCTTAATGCTCAAGGCTCAAGGCGCAAGGGTCAAGGCGCAAGGGTCAAGGCGCAAGGCTCAAGGCTCAAGACTCAAGGGGCCGTCAAGGGGCAAGGGTCCAGAGTCAAGTTTCAAGGCTCATGGGTCAAGGCTCAAGGCTCAAGGCTAGAGGATCAAGGCTCAAGGTTCAAGGCGCAAGGCTCAATGTCAAAGCACAAGGCGCAAGGCGGAAGGGCAAGAATCAAGGGTCAAGGCTCAAGGCTCAAGGCTCAAGGCTCAAGGGTCAAGGATCAAGGGTCAAGGCTCAAGTCTCAAGGCTCAAGGCTCGAGGCTCGAGGCGCAAGGCTCCAGGCTACAGGCTAGAGGCTCAAGGCTCCAGGCTCCAGGCTCCAGGCTCAAGGCTCAAGGCTCAAGGCTCAAGGCTCAAGGCTCAAAGCTCAAGGCTCAAGGCTCAAGACTCAAGGCTCAAGGCTCAAGGCTCAAGGCTCAAGGCTCAAGGCTCAAGGCTCAAGGCTCAAGGCTCAAGGCTCAAGGCTAAATGATCCAGGCTCAAGGCTCAAGGCTCAAGGCTCAAGGCTCGAGGCTCGAGGCTCAAGGCTCAAGGCTCCAGGCTCAACGCTCAACGCTCATAGCTCAAGACTCAAGGCTCAACGCTCAAGGCTCAAGGCGCAAGGCTCAAGGCTCAAGGAACAAGGCTCATGGCTCAAGGCTCATGGCTAAAGACTCAAGACGCAAGGCTCAAGGCGCAAGGCTCAAGGCTCAAGGCTCAAGGCTCAAGGCTCAAGGCTCAAGGCTCAAGGCTCCAGGCTCAAGGCTCCAGGCTCAAGGCTCCAGGCTCAAGCCTCCAGGCTCAAGGCTCAAGGCTCAAGGCTCCAGGCTCAAGGCTCAAGGCTCAAGGCTCAAGGCTCAAGGCTAAATGATCCAGGCTCAAGGCTCAAGGCTCAAGGCTCGAGGCTCAAGGCTCAAGGCTCGAGGCTCAAGGCACAAGGCTCCAGGCTCGAGGCTCGAGGCTCCAGGCTCAAAGGCTCAAGGCTCAAGGCTCAACGCTTAATGCTCAAGGCTCAAGGCGCAAGGGTCAAGGCGCAAGGCTCAAGGCTCAAAGCGCAAGGCTCAAGGCTAGAGGATCAAGGCTCAAGGCTTAAGGCTCAAGGCTCAAGGCTCAAGGCTTAAGGCTCAAGGCTCAACGCTCAATGCACATGCTCAAGGCTCCAGGCTCAAGGCTCAACGCTCAACGCTCAATGCACATGCTCAAGGCTCAAGGCTCAAGGCTCAAGGCTCAAGGCTCAAGGCTCAAGGCTCCAGGCTCAAGGCTCCAGGCTCAAGGCTCCAGGCTCAAGCCTCCAGGCTCAAGGCTCAAGGCTCAAGGCTCCAGGCTCAAGGCTCAAGGCTCAAGGCTCAAGGCTAAATGATCCAGGCTCAAGGCTCAAGGCTCAAGGCTCGAGGCTCAAGGCTCAAGGCTCGAGGCTCAAGGCACAAGGCTCCAGGCTCGAGGCTCGAGGCTCCAGGCTCAAAGGCTCAAGGCTCAAGGCTCAAGGCTCAACGCTTAATGCTCAAGGCTCAAGGCGCAAGGGTCAAGGCGCAAGGCTCAAGGCTCAAAGCGCAAGGCTCAAGGCTAGAGGATCAAGGCTCAAGGCTTAAGGCTCAAGGCTCAAGGCTCAAGGCTTAAGGCTCAAGGCTCATGGCTCAAGGCTCAAGGCTCAAGGCTTAAGGCTCAAGGCTCGAGGCTCGAGGCTCAAGGCTCAAGGCACAAGGCTCCAGGCTCGAGGCTCGAGGCTCCAGGCTCAAAGGCTCCAGGCTCAAGGCTCCAGGCTCGAGGCTCGAGGCTCAACGCTTAATGCTCAAGGCTCAAGGCGCAAGGGTCAAGGCGCAAGGCTCAAGGCTCAAGACTCAAGGGGCCATCAAGGGGCAAGGGTCCAGAGTCAAGTTTCAAGGCTCATGGGTCAAGGCTCAAGGCTCAAGGCTAGAGGATCAAGGCTCAAGGTTCAAGGCGCAAGGCTCAATGTCAAAGCACAAGGCGCAAGGCGGAAGGGCAAGAATCAAGGGTCAAGGCTCAAGGGTCAAGGCTCAAGGCTCAAGGGTCAAGGATCAAGGGTCAAGGCTCAAGACTCAAGGCTCAAGGCTCGAGGCTCGAGGCGCAAGGCTCCAGGCTACAGGCTAGAGGCTCAAGGCTCCAGGCTCCAGGCTCCAGGCTCAAGGCTCAAGGCTCAAGGCTCAAGGCTCAAGGCTCAAGGCTCAAGGCTCAAGGCTTAAGACTCAAGGCTCAAGGCTCAAGGCTCAAGGCTCAAGGCTCAAGGCTCAAGGCTCAAGGCTCAAGGCTAAACGATCCAGGCTCAAGGCTCAAGGCTCAAGGCTCAAGGCTCGAGGCTCAAGGCTCAAGGCTCAAGGCTCAACGCTCAACGCTCATAGCTCAAGACTCAAGGATCAACGCTCAAGGCTCAAGGCGCAAGGCTCAAGGCTCAAGGAACAAGGCTCATGGCTCAAGGCTCATGGCTAAAGACTCAAGACGCAAGGCTCAAGGCGAAAGGCTCGAGGCTCAAGGCTCAAGGCTCAAGGCTCCAGGCTCAAGGCTCAAGGCTCAAGGCTAAATGATCCAGGCTCAAGGCTCAAGGCTCAAGGCTCGAGGCTCAAGGCTCAATGCTCATAGCTCAAGACTCAAGGCTCAACGCTCAAGGCTCAAGGCGCAAGGCTCAAGGCTCAAGGAACAAAGCTCATGGCTCAAGGATCATGGCTAAAGGCTCAAGACGCAAGGCTCAAGGCGCAGGGGTCAAGGCTAGAGGATCAAGGCTCAAGGCTCAAAGCGCAAGGCTCAAGGCTCAAAGCGCAAGGCTCAAGGCTAGAGGATCAAGGCTCAAGGCTTAAGGCTCAAGGCTCAAGGCTTAAGGCTCAAGGCCCATGGCTCAAGGCTCAAGGCTCAAGGCTCAAGGCTCAAGGCTCAAGGCTCGAGGCTCAAGGCTCGAGGCTCAAGGCACAAGGCTCCAGGCTCGAGGCTCGAGGCTCGAGGCTCAAGGCTCAAGGCTCAAGGCTCAAGGCTCAAGGCTCAAGGCTTAAGGCTCAAGGCTCAAGGCTCAAGGCTCAAGGCTCAAGGCTCAAGGCTCAAGGCTCAAGGCTCAAGGCTCAAGGCTCAAGGCTCAAGGCTCAAGTCTCAACGCTCAAGGCTTACCGCTCAACACTCAAGGCTCAAAGCTCAAGGCTCAAGGCTCAAGGCCTAAGGCTCAAGGGTCAAGGCTCAAGGCTCAAGGCTCAAGGCTCAAGGCTCAAGGCTCAAGGCTCAAGGGTCAAGGCTCAAGGCTCAAGGCTCAAGGCAAAAGCTCAAGGCTCAACGCTCAACGCTCAAGGGTCAAGGCTCAAGGCTCAAGGATCAAAGGTCAAGGCTCAAGTTTCAAGGCTCAAGGCTCAGGGCTCAAGGCTCAAGGTTCAAAAAACAAGGCTCAAGGCTCAAGGCTTAAGGGTAAAGGATCAAGGGTCCAGGCTCAAGGATCAATGATCAAGGCTCAAGGCTCAGAACTCAAGGCTCCAGGCTCAAGGCTCAACGCTCAAGGCTCAATGCTCAACGCTCAACGCTCAACGCTCAATGCACATGCTCAAGGCTCAAGGCTCAAGGCTCAAGGCTCAAGGCTCAAGGCTCAAGGCTCAAGGCTCAAGGCTCCAGGCTCAAGGCTCAAGGCTCCAGGCTCCAGCCTCCAGGCTCAAGGCTCAAGGCTCAAGGCTCCAGGCTCAAGGCTCAAGGCTCAAGGCTCAAGGCTCAAGGCTAAATGATCCAGGCTCAAGGCTCAAGGCTCGAGGCTCAAGGCTCAACGCTCATAGCTCAAGACTCAAGGCTCAACGCTCAAGGCTCAAGGCGCAAGGCGCAAGGCTCAAGGCTCAAGGAACAAAGCTCATGGCTCAAGGATCATGGCTAAAGACTCAAGACGCAAGGCTCAAGGCGCAAGGGTCAAGGCTAGAGGATCAAGGCTCAAGGCTCAAAGCGCAAGGCTCAAGGCTCAAAGCGCAAGGCTCAAGGCTAGAGGATCAAGGCTCAAGGCTTAAGGCTCAAGGCTCAAGGCTTAAGGCTCAAGGCCCATGGCTCAAGGCTCAAGGCTCAAGGCTCAAGGCTCAAGGCTCGAGGCTCAAGGCTCGAGGCTCAAGGCACAAGGCTCCAGGCTCGAGGCTCGAGGCTCCAGGCTCAAAGGCTCAAGGCTCAAGGCTCAACGCTTAATGCTCAAGGCTCAAGGCGCAAGGGTCAAGGCGCAAGGCTCAAGGCTCAAAGCGCAAGGCTCAAGGCTAGAGGATCAAGGCTCAAGGCTTAAGGCTCAAGGCTCAAGGCTTAAGGCTCAAGGCTCATGGCTCAAGGCTCAAGGCTCAAGGCTCAAGGCTCAAGGCTCAAGGCTCGAGGCTCGAGGCTCAAGGCACAAGGCTCCAGGCTCGAGGCTCGAGGCTCCAGGCTCAAAGGCTCCAGGCTCAAGGCTCAACGCTTAATGCTCAAGGCTCAAGGCGCAAGGGTCAAGGCGCAAGGTTCAAGGCGCAAGGCTCAAGGCTCAAGGCTCAAGACTCAAGGGGCAAGGGTCAAGGGGCAAGGGTCCAGAGTCAAGTTTCAAGGCTCATGGGTCAAGGCTCAAGGCTCAAGGCTAGAGGATCAAGGCTCAAGGTTCAAGGTGCAAGGCTCAATGTCAAAGCACAAGGCGCAAGGCGGAAGGGCAAGAATCAAGGGTCAAGGCTCAAGGGTCAAGGCTCAAGGCTCAAGGCTCAAGGCTCAAGGGTCAAGGCTCAAGACTCAAGGCTCAAGGCTCGAGGCGCAAGGCTCCAGGCTCCAGGCTCCAGGCTCAAGGCTCAAGGCTCAAGGCTCAAGGCTCAAGGCTCAAGGCTCAAAGCTCAAGGCTCCAGGCTCAAGACTCAAGGCTCAAGGCTCAAGGCTCAAGGCTCAAGGCTCAAGGCTCAAGGCTCAAGGCTAAATGATCCAGGCTCAAGGCTCAAGGCTCAAGGCTCAAGGCTCAAGGCTCAAGGCTCGAGGCTCGAGGCTCAAGGCTCAAGGCTCAAGGCTCCACGCTCAACGCTCATAGCTCAAGACTCAAGGCTCAACGCTCAAGGCTCAAGGCGCAAGGCTCAAGGAACAAGGCTCATGGCTAAGACTCATGGCTAAAGACTCAAGACGCAAGGCTCAAGGCGCAAGGCTCAAGGCTAGAGGATCAAGGCTCAAGGCTCAAAGCGCAAGGCTCAAGGCTAGAGGATCAAGGCACAAGGCTTAAGGCTCAAGGCTCAAGGGTTAAGGCTCAAGGCTCATGGCTCAAGTCTCAAGGCTCAAGTCTCGAGGCTCAAGGCTCCAGGGTCAAGGCTCCAGGCTCCAGGCTCCAGGCTCAAGGCTCCAGGCTCAAGGCTCGAGGCTCAAGGCTCGAGGCTCGAGGCTCGAGGCTCAAAGGCTCAAGGCTCAAGGCTCAACGCTTAATGCTCAAGGCTCAAGGCGCAAGGGTCAAGGCGCAAGGCTCAAGGCTCAAAGCGCAAGGCTCAAGGCTAGAGGATCAAGGCTCAAGGCTTAAGGCTCAAGGCTCAAGGCTTAAGGCTCAAGGCTCATGGCTCAAGGCTCAAGGCTCAAGGCTCAAGGCTCAAGGCTCAAGGCTCGAGGCTCAAGGCTCGAGGCTCAAGGCTCGAGGCTCAAGGCACAAGGCTCGAGGCTCCAGGCTCAAAGGCTCGAGGCTCCAGGCTCAAAGGCTCAAGGCTAAAGGCTCAACGCTTAATGCTCAAGGCTCAAGGCGCAAGGGTCAAGGCGCAAGGGTCAAGGCGCAAGGCTCAAGGCTCAAGACTCAAGGGGAAAGGGTCAAGGGGCAAGGGTCCAGAGTCAAGTTTCAAGGCTCATGGGTCAAGGCTCAAGGCTCAAGGCTAGAGGATCAAGGCTCAAGGTTCAAGGCGCAAGGCTCAATGTCAAAGCACAAGGCGCAAGGCGGAAGGGCAAGAATCAAGGGTCAAGGCTCAAGGGTCAAGGCTCAAGGCTCAAGGGTCAAGGCTCAAGGGTCAAGGCTCAAGACTCAAGGCTCAAGGCTCGAGGCTCGAGGCGCAAGGCTCCAGGCTCCAGGCTAGAGGCTCAAGGCTCCAGGCTCAAGGCTCAAGGCTCAAGGCTCAAGGCTCAAGGTTCAAGGCTCAAGGCTCAAGGCTCAAGGCTCAAGGCTCAAGACTCAAGGCTCAAGGCTCAAGGCTCAAGGCTAAATGATCCAGGCTCAAGGCTCAAGGCTCAAGGCTCAAGGCTCGAGGCTCAAGGCTCAAAGCTCAAGGCTCAACGCTCATAGCTCAAAACTCAAGGCTCAACGCTCAAGGCTCAAGGCGCAAGGCTCAAGGCTCAAGGAACAAGGCTCATGGCTCAAGGCTCATGGCTAAAGACTCAAGACGCAAGGCTCAAAGCGCAAGGGTCAAGGCTAGAGGATCAAGGCTCAAGGCTCAAAGCGCAAGGCTCAAAGCGCAAGGCTCAAGGCTAGAGGATCAAGGCTCAAGGCTTAAGGCTCAAGGCTCAAGGCTTAAGGCTCAAGGCTCATGGCTCAAGTCTCAAGGCTCAAGTCTCGAGGCTCGAGGCTCCAGGCTCCAGGCTCGAGGCTCCAGGCTTGAGGCTCAAGGCTCGAGGCTCGAGGCTCGAGGCTCAAGGCTCCAAGCTCAAAGGCTCTAGGCTCAACGCTGAAGGCTCAAGGCTCAACGCTCAAGGCTCAAGGCTGAAGGCTCAACACTCAAGGCTCAAGGCGCAAGGCTAAAGGCTCAAGACTCAAGACTCAATGCTCGAGGCTCGAGGCTCAAGACTCCCGGCTCCAGGCACAAAGGCTCCAGGCTCAAGGCTCAAGGCTAAGGCTCAAGGCTCATGGCTCATGGCTCGAGGCTCCAGGATCAAGGGTCCAGGCTCAAGGCTCAAGGCTCAAGGCTCGAGGCTCGAGGCTCGAGGCTCGAGGCTCAAGGCTCCTGGCTCGAGGCTCCAATTTCAAAGGCTCAAGGCTCCAGGCTCAAGGCTCGAGGCTCAAGGCACAACGCTCAAGGGTCAAGGGTCAAGGCTCAAGGGAGAAGGCTCTAGGGTCAAGGCTCGAGGCTCAAGGCACAATGCTCAAGGGTCAAGGGTCAAGGCTCAAGGGAGAAGGCTCAAGGGTCAAGGCTCAAGGGTCAAGACTCAAGGGTCAAGACTCAAGGGTCAAGGCTAGAGGCTCGAGGCTCAAGGCTCATGACTCAACGATCAACGCTCAAGGCTCAAGGAAAAGGCTCAAGGCTCAAGGCTCAAGGCTCAAGGCTCAAGGCTCAAGGAAAAGGCTCAAGGCTCAAGGCTCAAGGCTCCAGGCTCAAGACGCAAGGCTCAAGGCGCAAGGGTAAAGAGTCAAGGCTCAAGTCTCATGTTTTTAGGCTCAAGGCTCAAAGCTCATGGCTCAAGGCTAGAGGATCAAGGGTCAACGCTTAAAGCGCAAGGCTCAAGGCTAGAGGATCAAGGCTCAAGGCTCAAGGCTCGAGGCTCAAGGCTCAAGGCTCAAAACTCAAGCCTCAAGGCTCCGGGCTCCAGCCTCAAGCCTCAAGCCTCAAGGCTCAAGGCTCAAGGCTCAAGGCTCTAGGCTCCAGGCTCAAGCCTCAAGCCTCCAACCTCAAGGCTCATAGCTCAAGGCTCAAAACTCAAGGCTCAAGGCTAGAGGATCAAGGCTCAAGTCTCATGTTTTAAGGCTCAAGCTCATGGCTCAAGGCTCAAGGCTCAAGACTCAATGCTAAAGGATCAAGGCTCAAGGCTCAAGGCTCAAGGCACAAGGCTCAAGGCTAGAGGATCAAGGCTCAAGGCTCAAGGCTCAAGGCTCAAGGGTAGAGGCTCAAGGCTCAAGGCATAAGGATCATGGCGCAAGGGTAAAGAGTCAAGGCACAAGTCTCATGTTTTAAGGTTCAAGGCTCAAGGATCAAAGCTCAAGGATCAAGGCTCAAGGCTCAAGGCTCAAGGCTCAAGGCTCAAGGCTCAAGGCTCAAGGCTCAAGGCTCAAGGCTCAAGACTCAAGGCTCAAGGCTCAAGGCTCAAGGCTCAAGGCTCAAGGCTAAATGATCCAGGCTCAAGGCTCAAGGGTCAAGGCTCAAGGCTCAAGGCTCGAGGCTCGAGGCTCGAGGCTCAAGGCTCAAGGCTCAAGGCTCAAGGCTCAAGGCTCAAGGCTCCAGGCTCAAGGCTCAAGGCTCAAGGCTCAAGGCTCAAGGCTCAAGGCTCAAGGCTCAAGGCTCAAGGCTCTAGGCTCAAGGCTCAAGGCTCAAGGCTCAAGGCTCCAGGCTCAAGGCTCAACGCTCAAGGCTCAACGCTCAACGCTCATAGCTCAAGACTCAACGCTCAACGCTCAACGCTCAACGCTCAACGCTCAAGGCGCAAGGCTGAAGGCTCAAGAAACAACGCTCATGGCTAAAGGCTCAAGACGCAAGGCTCAAGGCGCAAGGGTCAAGGCTAGAGGATCAAGGCTCAAGGCTTAAGGCTCAAGGCTCAAGGCTTAAGGCTCACGGCTCAAGGCTTAAGGCTCAAGGCTCAAGGCTCATGGCTAAAGGCTCGAGGCTCGAGGCTCCAGGCTCGAGGCTCCAGGCTCCAGGCTCCAGTCTCAAGGCTCAAGGCTCGAGGCTCAAGGCTCGAGGCTCAAGGCTCGAGGCTCCAGGCTCGAGGCTCGAGGCTCAAGGCTCGAGGCTCCAGGCTCAAGGGTCAAGGCTCCAGGCTCAAAGGCTCAAGGCTCAAGGCTCACCGCTCAAGGCTCAACGCTCAAGGCTCAAGGCTCAACGCTCAAGGCTCAACGCTCAACACTCAAGGCTCAAGGCGCAAGGCTAAAGGCTCAAGGCTCAAGACTCAAGGCTCGAGGCTCGAGGCTCAAGACTCCAGGCTCAAGGCTCAAGGCTAAGGCTCAAGGCTCATGGCTCATGGCTCATGGCTTGAGGCTCCAGGATCAAGGGTCCAGGCTCAAGGGCTCAAGGCTCAAGGCTCGAGGCTCGAGGCTCAAGGCTCAAGGCTCAGGGCTCAAGGCTCAAGGCTCAAGGATCAAGGCTCAAGGCTCAAGGCTTAAGGCTCAAGGCTCAAGGCTCAAGGCTCAAGGCTCAAGGCTCAAGGCTCAAGGCTCAAGGCTCAAGGCTCAAGGCTCAAGGCTCAAGGCTCCAGGCTCCAGGCTCAAGGCTCAAGGCTCAAGGCACAACACTCAAGGGTCAAGGCTCAAGGCTCAAGGGACAAGGCTCAAGAGTCAAGGCTCAAGGCTCAAGGCTCAAGGGTCAAGGCTCAAGGCTCAAGGGACAAGGCTCAAGGGTCAAGGCTCAAGGCTCGAGGCTCAAGGCTCCAGGCTCCAAGTTCAAAGGCTCCAGGCTCAAGGCTCAAGGCTCAAGGCTCAAGGCTCATGGCTCAAGGCTCGAGGCTCGAGGCTTAAGGCTCAAGGCTCAAGGCTCAAGGCTCAAGGCTTAAGGATCAAGGCTCCAGGCTCAAGGCTCAAGGCTCAAGGCTCAAGGCTCAAGGCTCTAGGCTCAAGGCTCAAGGCTCAAAACTCAAGCCTCAAGGCTCCGGGCTCCAGCCTCAAGCCTCAAGCCTCAAGGCTCAAGGCTCAAGGCTCAAGGCTCAAGGCTCAAGGCTCTAGGCTCCAGGCTCAAGCCTCAAGCCTCCAACCTCAAGGCTCATAGCTCAAGGCTCAAAACTCAAGGCTCAAGGCTAGAGGATCAAGGCTCAAGTCTCATGTTTTAAGGCTCAAGCTCATGGCTCAAGGCTCAAGGCTCAAGACTCAATGCTAAAGGATCAAGGCTCAAGGCTCAAGGCTCAAGGCACAAGGCTCAAGGCTAGAGGATCAAGGCTCAAGGCTCAAGGCTCAAGGCTCAAGGGTAGAGGCTCAAGGCTCAAGGCATAAGGATCATGGCGCAAGGGTAAAGAGTCAAGGCACAAGTCTCATGTTTTAAGGTTCAAGGCTCAAGGATCAAAGCTCAAGGATCAAGGCTCAAGGCTCAAGGCTCAAGGCTCAAGGCTCAAGGCTCAAGGCTCAAGGCTCAAGACTCAAGGCTCAAGGCTCAAGGCTCAAGGCTCAAGGCTCAAGGCTAAATGATACAGGCTCAAGGCTCAAGGGTCAAGGCTCAAGGCTCAAGGCTCGAGGCTCGAGGCTCGAGGCTCAAGGCTCAAGGCTCAAGGCTCAAGGCTCAAGGCTCAAGGCTCCAGGCTCAAGGCTCAAGGCTCAAGGCTCAAGGCTCAAGGCTCAAGGCTCAAGGCTCAAGGCTCAAGGCTCAAGGCTCAAGGCTCTAGGCTCAAGGCTCAAGGCTCAAGGCTCAAGGCTCCAGGCTCAAGGCTCAACGCTCAAGGCTCAACGCTCAACGCTCATAGCTCAAGACTCAACGCTCAACGCTCAACGCTCAACGCTCAAGGCGCAAGGCTGAAGGCTCAAGAAACAACGCTCATGGCTAAAGGCTCAAGACGCAAGGCTCAAGGCGCAAGGGTCAAGGCTAGAGGATCAAGGCTCAAGGCTTAAGGCTCAAGGCTCAAGGCTTAAGGCTCACGGCTCAAGGCTTAAGGCTCAAGGCTCAAGGCTCATGGCTAAAGGCTCGAGGCTCCAGGCTCCAGGCTCGAGGCTCCAGGCTCCAGGCTCCAGTCTCAAGGCTCAAGGCTCGAGGCTCAAGGCTCGAGGCTCAAGGCTCGAGGCTCAAGGCTCGAGGCTCGAGGCTCAAGGCTCGAGGCTCCAGGCTCAAGGGTCAAGGCTCCAGGCTCAAAGGCTCAAGGCTCAAGGCTCACCGCTCAAGGCTCAACGCTCAAGGCTCAAGGCTCAACGCTCAAGGCTCAACGCTCAACACTCAAGGCTCAAGGCGCAAGGCTAAAGGCTCAAGGCTCAAGACTCAAGGCTCGAGGCTCGAGGCTCAAGACTCCAGGCTCAAGGCTCAAGGCTAAGGCTCAAGGCTCATGGCTCATGGCTCATGGCTTGAGGCTCCAGGATCAAGGGTCCAGGCTCAAGGGCTCAAGGCTCAAGGCTCGACGCTCGAGGCTCAAGGCTCAAGGCTCAGGGCTCAAGGCTCAAGGCTCAAGGATCAAGGCTCAAGGCTCAAGGCTTAAGGCTCAAGGCTCAAGGCTCAAGGCTCAAGGCTCAAGGCTCAAGGCTCAAGGCTCCAGGCTCCAGGCTCAAGGCTCAAGGCTCAAGGCACAACACTCAAGGGTCAAGGCTCAAGGCTCAAGGGACAAGGCTCAAGAGTCAAGGCTCAAGGCTCAAGGCTCAAGGGTCAAGGCTCAAGGCTCAAGGGACAAGGCTCAAGGGTCAAGGCTCAAGGCTCGAGGCTCAAGGCTCCAGGCTCCAAGTTCAAAGGCTCCAGGCTCAAGGCTCAAGGCTCAAGGCTCAAGGCTCATGGCTCAAGGCTCGAGGCTCGAGGCTTAAGGCTCAAGGCTCAAGGCTCAAGGCTCAAGGCTTAAGGATCAAGGCTCCAGGCTCAAGGCTCAAGGCTCAAGGCTCAAGGCTCAAGGCTCTAGGCTCAAGGCTCAAGGCTCAAAACTCAAGCCTCAAGGCTCCGGGCTCCAGCCTCAAGCCTCAAGCCTCAAGGCTCAAGGCTCAAGGCTCAAGGCTCAAGGCTCAAGGCTCTAGGCTCCAGGCTCAAGCCTCAAGCCTCCAACCTCAAGGCTCATAGCTCAAGGCTCAAAACTCAAGGCTCAAGGCTAGAGGATCAAGGCTCAAGTCTCATGTTTTAAGGCTCAAGCTCATGGCTCAAGGCTCAAGGCTCAAGACTCAATGCTAAAGGATCAAGGCTCAAGGCTCAAGGCTCAAGGCACAAGGCTCAAGGCTAGAGGATCAAGGCTCAAGGCTCAAGGCTCAAGGCTCAAGGGTAGAGGCTCAAGGCTCAAGGCATAAGGATCATGGCGCAAGGGTAAAGAGTCAAGGCACAAGTCTCATGTTTTAAGGTTCAAGGCTCAAGGATCAAAGCTCAAGGATCAAGGCTCAAGGCTCAAGGCTCAAGGCTCAAGGCTCAAGGCTCAAGGCTCAAGGCTCAAGGCTCAAGGCTCAAGGCTCAAGGCTCAAGACTCAAGGCTCAAGGCACAAGGCTCAAGGCTCAAGGCTCAAGGCTAAATGTTCCAGGCTCAAGGCTCAAGGGTCAAGGCTCAAGGCTCAAGGCTCGAGGCTCAAGGCTCAAGGCTCAAGGCTCAAGGCTCAAGGCTCAAGGCTCCAGGCTCAAGGCTCAAGGCTCTAGGCTCAAGGCTCAAGGCTCAAGGCTCAAGGCTCCAGGCTCAAGGCTCAACGCTCAAGGCTCAACGCTCAACGCTCATAGCTCAAGACTCAACGCTCAACGCTCAACGCTCAACGCTCAAGGCGCAAGGCTGAAGGCTCAAGAAACAACGCTCATGGCTAAAGGCTCAAGACGCAAGGCTCAAGGCGCAAGGGTCAAGGCTAGAGGATCAAGGCTCAAGGTTTAAGGCTCAAGGCTCAAGGCTCAAGGCTCAAGGCTTAAGGCTCACGGCTCAAGGCTTAAGGCTCAAGGCTCAAGGCTCATGGCTAAAGGCTCGAGGCTCGAGGCTCCAGGCTCGAGGCTCCAGGCTCAAGGCTCCAGTCTCAAGGCTCAAGGCTCAAGGCTCAAGGCTCGAGGCTCGAGGCTCAAGGCTCGAGGCTCAAGGCTCGAGGCTCGAGGCTCAAGGCTCCAGGCTCGAGGCTCCAGGCTCAAGGGTCAAGGCTCCAGGCTCAAAGGCTCAAGGCTCAAGGCTCACCGCTCAAGGCTCAACGCTCAAGGCTCAAGGCTCAACGCTCAAGGCTCAATGCTCAACACTCAAGGCTCAAGGCGCAAGGCTAAAGGCTCAAGGCTCAAGACTCAAGGCTCGAGGCTCGAGGCTCAAGACTCCAGGCTCAAGGCTCAAGGCTAAGGCTCAAGGCTCATGGCTCATGGCTCATGGCTCGAGGCTCCAGGATCAAGGGTCCAGGCTCAAGGGCTCAAGGCTCAAGGCTCGAGGCTCGAGGCTCAAGGCTCAAGGCTCAGGGCTCAAGGCTCAAGGTTCAAGGCTCAAGGATCAAAGCTCAAGGATCAAGGCTCAAGGCTCAAGGCTCAAGGCTCAAGGCTCAAGGCTCAAGGCTCAAGGCTCAAGGCTCAAGGCTCAAGGCTCAAGGCTCAAGACTCAAGGCTCAAGGCACAAGGCTCAAGGCTCAAGGCTCAAGGCTCAAGGCTAAATGATCCAGGCTCAAGGCTCAAGGGTCAAGGCTCAAGGCTCAAGGCTCGAGGCTCAAGGCTCAAGGCTCAAGGCTCAAGGCTCAAGGCTCAAGGCTCCAGGCTCAAGGCTCAAGGCTCAAGGCTCAAGGCTCAAGGCTCAAGGCTCAAGGCTCAAGGCTCAAGGCTCTAGGCTCAAGGCTCAAGGCTCAAGGCTCAAGGCTCCAGGCTCAAGGCTCAACGCTCAAGGCTCAACGCTCAACGCTCATAGCTCAAGACTCAACGCTCAACGCTCAACGCTCAACGCTCAAGGCGCAAGGCTGAAGGCTCAAGAAACAACGCTCATGGCTAAAGGCTCAAGACGCAAGGCTCAAGGCGCAAGGGTCAAGGCTAGAGGATCAAGGCTCAAGGTTTAAGGCTCAAGGCTCAAGGCTCAAGGCTCAAGGCTTAAGGCTCACGGCTCAAGGCTTAAGGCTCAAGGCTCAAGGCTCATGGCTAAAGGCTCGAGGCTCGAGGCTCCAGGCTCGAGGCTCCAGGCTCAAGGCTCCAGTCTCAAGGCTCAAGGCTCAAGGCTCAAGGCTCGAGGCTCGAGGCTCAAGGCTCGAGGCTCAAGGCTCGAGGCTCGAGGCTCAAGGCTCCAGGCTCGAGGCTCCAGGCTCAAGGGTCAAGGCTCCAGGCTCAAAGGCTCAAGGCTCAAGGCTCACCGCTCAAGGCTCAACGCTCAAGGCTCAAGGCTCAACGCTCAAGGCTCAACGCTCAACACTCAAGGCTCAAGGCGCAAGGCTAAAGGCTCAAGGCTCAAGACTCAAGGCTCGAGGCTCGAGGCTCAAGACTCCAGGCTCAAGGCTCAAGGCTAAGGCTCAAGGCTCATGGCTCATGGCTCATGGCTCGAGGCTCCAGGATCAAGGGTCCAGGCTCAAGGGCTCAAGGCTCAAGGCTCGAGGCTCGAGGCTCAAGGCTCAAGGCTCAGGGCTCAAGGCTCAAGGCTCAAGGATCAAGGCTCAAGGCTCAAGGCTTAAGGCTTAAGGCTCAAGGCTCAAGGCTCAAGGCTCAAGGCTCAAGGCTCAAGGCTCAAGGCTCCAGGCTCCAGGCTCAAGGCTCAAGGCTCAAGGCACAACACTCAAGGGTCAAGGCTCAAGGGACAAGGCTCAAGAGTCAAGGCTCAAGGGTCAAGGCTCAAGGCTCAAGGGACAAGGCTCAAGGGTCAAGGCTCAAGGCTCGAGGCTCAAGGCTCCAGGCTCCAAGTTCAAAGTCTCCAGGCTCAAGGCTCAAGGCTCAAGGCTCAAGGCTCAAGGCTCAAGGCTCGAGGCTCGAGGCTCGAGGCTTAAGGCTCAAGGCTCAAGGCTCAAGGCTCAAGGCACAACGCTCAAGGGTCAAGGGTCAAGGCTCAAGGGACAAGGCTCAAGGGTCAAGGCTCAAGGGTCAAGGCTCAAGGCTCAAGGGATAAGGCTCAAGGGTCAAGGCTCAAGGGTCAAGGCTCAAGGGTCAAGGCTTGAGGCTCGAGGCTCGAGTCTCGAAGTTCCAGTCTCCAGGCTTAAAGGCTCCAGGCTCCAGGCTCAAGGCTCAAGGCGAGTCTCCAGGCTCAAGGCTCAAGGCTCAACGAGCAAGGCTCGATGTTCTAAGGCTCAAGACTCAAGGATCAAGGCTCAAGGCTCAAGGCTCAAGGCTCAAGGCTCAAGGCTCAAGGCTCAAGGCTCAAGGCTCAAGGCTCAAGGGTCAAGGCTCAAGGCTCAAGGCTCAAGCTCAAGGCTCAAGGCTCAACGCTCAAGGCTCAACTCTCAAGGGTCAACGCTCAAGCGTCAACGCTCAAGGGTCAAGGGTCAGGGCTCAAGTTTCAAGGCTCAGGGCTCAAGGCTCAAGGCTCAAGGCTCAAGGCTCAAGGCTCAAGGATGAAGGCTGAAGGCTCAAGGCTCAAGGCTCAAGGCTCAAGGCTCAAGGTACAAGGCTCTAGGTTCAAGGAACAAGGCTCAAGGCTCAAGGCTCAAGGGTCAAGGCTCAAGGGTCAAGGGTCAAGGCTCAAGGCTCAAGGCTCAAGGCACAGAACTCAAGGCTCAAGGCTCAAGTCTCAAGGCTCAACGCTCAAGGCTCAATGCTCAACGCTCAACGCTCAAGGTTCAAGGCTCAAGGCTCAGGCTCAAGGCTGAAGGCTTAAGGCTCAAGGCTCAAGGCTCAAGGCTCAAGGCTCAAGGCTCAAGGCTCAAGGCCCAAGGCTCAAGGCTCACGGCTCAAGGATCCAGGCTCCAGGCTCGAGGCTCAAGGCTCCAGGCTCCAGGCTCAAGACTCAAGGCTCAAAGGCTCAAGGCTCAAGGCTCAAGGCTCAAGGCTCAAGGCTCAAGGCTCAATATGAGTTATGGACTTGCATGTAGTGGTTATAATGGTTCAATGGCCTTGGTTATGGGTTATGCACACCTATTACTTGTAAAATGGTTATCTATAGGCTATTGGTCATGGCTAGTAGTTATAATGGTTCAAGGGCCATCAGTATCAGTTATGGACATCTAGTGGTTATAAAGGTTCAAGGACCATGGTTATGGGTTATGTACACCTATTACTTGTAAAATGGATATTAATAGGCTATTGGTCATGGCTAGTAGTTATAATGGTTTAAGGGCCATCAGTATCAGCTATGGACATCTAGTGGTAATAATGTTCAAGGACCATGGTTATGGGTTATGGACACCTATTACTTGTAAAATGGATATCTATAGGCTATTGGTCATAGCTAGTAGTTATAATGGTTCAAGGGCCAGCGATATGAGTTATGGACATGCATGTAGTGGTTATAATGGTTCAATGGCCTTGGTTATGGGTTATGCACACCTATTACCTGTAAAATGGATATCTACAGGCTATTGGTCATGGCTAGTAGTTATAATGGTTCAAGGGCCATCAATATCAGTTATGGACATCTATAGGTTATAATGGTTCAAGGACCATGGTTATGGGTTATGGACACCTATTACTTGTAAAATGGATATCTATTGGCTATTGGTCATGGCTAGTAGTTATAATGGTGCAAGGGCCATCAGTATCAGTTATGGACATCTAGTAGTTATAATGGTTCAAGGACCATGGTTATGGGTTATGGACACCTACTACTTGTAAAATGGATATCTATAGGCTATTGATCATGCCTAGTAGTTATAATGGTTTAAGGGCCATCAGTATCAGTTATGGACATCTAGTGGTTATAATGTTCAAGGACCATGGTTATGGGTTATGGACACCTATTACTTGTAAAATGGATATCTATAGGCTATTGGTCATGGCTAGTATTTATAATGGTTCAAGGGCCATCGATATGAGTAATGGACATGCATGTAGTGGATATAATGGTTCAATGGCCTTGGTTACGGGTTATGTACACCTATTACTTGTAAAATAGATATCTATAGGCTATTGGTCATCGCTAGTAGTTATAATGGTTTAAGGGACATGAGTATCAGTTATGGACATCTAGTGGTTATAATGTTCAAGGACCATTGTTATGGGTTATGGACACCTATTACTTGTAAAATGGATAAATATAGGCTATTTGTCATGGCCAGTAGTAATAATGGTTCAAGGGCCATCGATATGAGTTATGGACATGCATGTAGTCGTTATAATGGTTCAATGGCTTTGGTTATGGTTTATGCACACCTATTACTTGTAAAATGGATATCTATAGGCTATTGGTCATGGCTAGTAGTTATAATGGTTCAATGGCCATCGAGTATCAGTTATGGACATCTAGTTGTTATAATGGTTCAAGGACCACCGTTATGGGTTATGGACACCTATTACTTGTAAATGGATATCTATAGGCTATTGGTCATGGCTAGTAGTTATAATGGTCCAAGGGCCATCGATATGAGTTATGGACATGTAGTGGTTATAATGGTTCAATGGCCTTGATTATGGGTTATGCACACCTATTACTTGCAAAATGGATATCTATAGGCTATCGGTCATGGCTACTAGTTATAATGGTTCAAGGGCCATCAGTATCAGGTATGGACATCTAGTGGTTATAATGGTTCAAGGACCATGGTTATGGGTTATGCAAACCTATTACTTGTAAAATGCATATCTATACGCTATTGCGCATGGCTAGTAGCTATAATGGTTCAAGGGCCATCAGTATCAGTTATGGATATCTAGTGGTTATAATGGTTCAAGAACCATGGTTGTGGGTTATGCACACCTATTATTTGTAAAATGGATTTCTATAAGCTATTGGTCATGGCTAGTAGTTATAATGGTTCAAGGTCCATCGATATGAGTTATGGACATGTAGTGGTTATAATGGTTCAATGGCCTTAGTTATGGGTTATGGACACCTATTACTTGTAAAATGGATATCTATAGGCTATCGGTCATGGTTACTAGTTATAATGGTTCAAGGGCCATCAGTATCAGTTATGGACATCTAGTGGTTATAATGGTTCAAGGGCCATCAGTATCAGTTATGGAAATCTAGTTGTTATAATGGTTCAAGAACCATGGTTATGGGTTATGGACACCTATTACTTGTAAAATGGACATCTGTAGGCTATTGGTCATGGCTAGAAGTTATAATGGTTCATGGGCCATCAGTATCAGTTATGGACATCTAGTTGTTATAATGGTTCAAGGACCATGGTTATGGGTTACGGACACCTATTACTTGTAAATGGATATCTATAGGCTATTGGTCATGGCTAGTAGTTATAATGGTTCAAGGGCCATCAGTATCAGTTATGGACATCTAATTGTTATAATGGTTCAAGGACCATGGTTACGAGTTATGGACACCTATTACTTGTAAAATGGATATCTATTGGCTATTGGTCATGGCTAGTAGTTATAATGGTGCAAGGGCCATCAGTATCAGTTATGGACATCTAGTAGTTATAATGGTTCAAGGACCATGGTTATGGGTTATGGACACCTACTACTTGTAAAATGGATATCTATAGGCTATTGATCATGCCTAGTAGTTATAATGGTTTAAGGGCCATCAGTATCAGTTATGGACATCTAGTGGTTATAATGTTCAAGGACCATGGTTATGGGTTATGGACACCTATTACTTGTAAAATGGATATCTATAGGCTATTGGTCATGGCTAGTATTTATAATGGTTCAAGGGCCATCGATATGAGTAATGGACATGCATGTAGTGGATATAATGGTTCAATGGCCTTGGTTACGGGTTATGTACACCTATTACTTGTAAAATGGATATCTATAGGCTATTGGTCATCGCTAGTAGTTATAATGGTTTAAGGGACATGAGTATCAGTTATGGACATCTAGTGGTTATAATGTTCAAGGACCATTGTTATGGGTTATGGACACCTATTACTTGTAAAATGGATAAATATAGGCTATTTGTCATGGCCAGTAGTAATAATGGTTCAAGGGCCATCGATATGAGTTATGGACATGCATGTAGTCGTTATAATGGTTCAATGGCTTTGGTTATGGTTTATGCACACCTATTACTTGTAAAATGGATATCTATAGGCTATTGGTCATGGCTAGTAGTTATAATGGTTCAATGGCCATCGAGTATCAGTTATGGACATCTAGTTGTTATAATGGTTCAAGGACCACCGTTATGGGTTATGGACACCTATTACTTGTAAATGGATATCTATAGGCTATTGGTCATGGCTAGTAGTTATAATGGTCCAAGGGCCATCGATATGAGTTATGGACATGTAGTGGTTATAATGGTTCAATGGCCTTGATTATGGGTTATGCACACCTATTACTTGCAAAATGGATATCTATAGGCTATCGGTCATGGCTACTAGTTATAATGGTTCAAGGGCCATCAGTATCAGGTATGGACATCTAGTGGTTATAATGGTTCAAGGACCATGGTTATGGGTTATGCAAACCTATTACTTGTAAAATGCATATCTATACGCTATTGCGCATGGCTAGTAGCTATAATGGTTCAAGGGCCATCAGTATCAGTTATGGATATCTAGTGGTTATAATGGTTCAAGAACCATGGTTGTGGGTTATGCACACCTATTATTTGTAAAATGGATATCTATAAGCTATTGGTCATGGCTAGTAGTTATAATGGTTCAAGGTCCATCGATATGAGTTATGGACATGTAGTGGTTATAATGGTTCAATGGCCTTAGTTATGGGTTATGGACACCTATTACTTGTAAAATGGATATCTATAGGCTATCGGTCATGGTTACTAGTTATAATGGTTCAAGGGCCATCAGTATCAGTTATGGACATCTAGTGGTTATAATGGTTCAAGGGCCATCAGTATCAGTTATGGAAATCTAGTTGTTATAATGGTTCAAGAACCATGGTTATGGGTTATGGACACCTATTACTTGTAAAATGGACATCTGTAGGCTATTGGTCATGGCTAGAAGTTATAATGGTTCATGGGCCATCAGTATCAGTTATGGACATCTAGTTGTTATAATGGTTCAAGGACCATGGTTATGGGTTACGGACACCTATTACTTGTAAATGGATATCTATAGGCTATTGGTCATGGCTAGTAGTTATAATGGTCCAAGGGCCATCGATATGAGTTATGGACATGTAGTGGTTATAATGGTTCAATGGCCTTGGTTATGGGTTATGGACACCTATTACTTGTAAAATGGATATCTATAGGCTATCGGTCATGGCTACTAGTTATAATGGTTCAAGGGCCATCAGTATCAGTTAAGGACATCTAGTGGTTATAATGGTTCAAGGGCCATCAGTATCAGTTATGGACATCTAGTTGTTATAATGGTTCAATGGCCTTGATTATGGGTTATGGACACCTATTAGTTGTAAAATGGATATCTATAGGCTATCGGTCATGGCTACTAGTTATAATGGTTCAAGGGCCATCAGTATCAGTTACGGACATCTAGTGGTTATAATGGTTCAAGGACCATGGTTATGGGTTATGCACACCTATTACTTGTAAAATGCATATCTATAGGCTATTGCGCATGGCTAGTAGTTATAATGGTTCAAGGACCATAGTTATAATGGCTAGTAGTTATAATGGTTCAAGGGCCGTCAGTATCAGTTATGGACATCTATTGGTTATAATGGTTCAAGGACCATGGTTGTGGGTTATGGACACCTATTACTTTTAAAATGGATATCTATAGGCTACTTGTCATTGCTAGTAGTTATAATGGTTCAAGGGCCATCAGTACCAGTGTTGTGGACATCTAGTGGTTATAATGGTTCAAGGACCATGGTTATGGGTTATGGAAACCTATTACTTATAAAATGGATATATATAGGCTATTGGTCATGGCTAGTAGTTATAATGGTTCAAGGGCCATCGATATGAGTTATGGATATCTAGTGGTTATAATGGTTCAAGGACCATGGTTATGGGTTACGCACACCTATTACTTGTAAAATGGATATCTATAGGCTATTGCTCATGGCTTGTAGTTATAATGGTTCAAGGGCCATCGATATGAGTTATAGACATCTAGTGGTTATAATGATTTAAGGACCATGGTTATGGGTTATGGACACCTATTACTTGTAAAATGGATATCTGAAGGCTATTGGTCATGGCTAGAAGTTATAATGGTTCAAGGGCCATCGGTATCAGTTATGGGCATCTAGTGGTTATAATTGTTCTAGGGCCGTGGTTATGGGTTATGGACACCTATTACTTGTAAAATGGATAACTATAAGTCATGGCTAGTAGGTATAATGGTTCAAGGGCCATCGATTTGAGTTATGGACATGTAGTGGTTATAATGGTTCAATGGCCTTGGTTATGGGTTATGGACACCTATTACTTGTAAAATGGATATCTATAGGCTATCGGTCATGGCTACTAGTTACAATGGTTCAAGGGCCATCAGTATCAGTTATGGACATCTAGTGGTTATAATGGTTCAAGGGCCATCAGTATCAGTTATGGACATCTAGTTGTTATAATGGTTCAAGGACCATGGTTATGGGTTACGGAGACCTATTACTTGTAAATGGATATCTATAGGCTATTGGTCATGGCTAGTAGTTATAATGGTCCAAGGGCCATCGATATTAGTTATGGACATGTAGTGGTTATAATGGTTCAATGGCCATGATTGTGGGTTATGGACACCTATTAGTTGTAAAATGGATATCTATAGGCTATCGGTCATGGCTACTAGTTATAATGGTTCAAGGGCCATCAGTATCAGTTATGGACATCTAGTGGTTATAATGGTTCAAGGACCATGGTTATGGGTTATGCACACCTATTACTTGTAAAATGCATATCTATAGGCTATTGCGCATGGCTAGTAGTTATAATGGTTCAAGGACCATAGTTATAATGGCTAGTAGTTATAATGGTTCAAGGGCCGTCAGTATCAGTTATGGACATCTATTGGTTATAATGGCTCAAGGACCATGGTTGTGGGTTATGGACACCTATTACTTTTAAAATGGATATCTATAGGCTACTTGTCATTGCTAGTAGTTATAATGGTTCAAGGGCCATCAGTATCAGTTATGGACATCTAGTGGTTGTAATGGTTCAAGGACCATGGTTATAGGTTATGCACATCTATTACTTTTAAAATGCATATCTATAGGCTATTGCGCATGGCTAGTAGTTATAATGGTTCAAGGGCCATCAGTACCAGTGTTGTGGACATCTAGTGGTTATAATGGTTCAAGGACCATGGTTATGGGTTATGGAAACCTATTACTTGTAAAATGGATATATATAGGCTATTGGTCATGGCTAGTAGTTATAATGGTTCAAGGGCCATCGATATGAGTTATGGATATCTAGTGGTTATAATGGTTCAAGGACCATGGTTATGGGTTACGCACACCTATTACTTGTAAAATGGATATCTATAGGCTATTGCTCATGGCTTGTAGTTATAATGGTTCAAGGGCCATCGATATGAGTTATAGACATCTAGTGGTTATAATGCTTTAAGGACCATGGTTATGGGTTATGGACACCTATTACTTGTAAAATGGATATCTGAAGGCTATTGGTCATGGCTAGAAGTTATAATGGTTCAAGGGCCATCGGTATCAGTTATGGGCATCTAGTGGTTATAATTGTTCTAGGGCCGTGGTTATGGGTTATGGACACCTATTGTGACAACCCTCGGAAATCGCATATATTTTATACTCGTCAATGGTAAGCCAAACCCACATTTTCTAATTAATCATTAATAATATTCATTTCTATCATTTTAAAAATCTAGCACACATGCAATTCATACTTGAGTCTCATATTTGATTCAAATAATTAGTTATTGTTAAATACATTAAAAACCTAACTTATCGGTGTACCGTAATCCTGACTGTTGGTGACCAAAACTTTTATATACTTCGTAGATGAACATTTATATAATTATTATATTAATAAGATATAATATAATACAATTTAAGAATTTGCAATAAAATGAAAAAGACGTCCCAAATGAGACATCTCCATACCATCACCATATATATATTTTACTAGTTTGTCTACATTTTTTTTTTTATGTACAAGACATACTTAAGTAAATAAAGGAGGATCCCTACCTATCTATTATTTCCATAAATTAGAGATGAACTAGCTAGTCACATTCACCAACCCATGTCCTAGTTAATTAAATAATAGAAATCAGAGAGTTATGGCCATGTAAAAAGAAAATACATTGTGTTCACATCATGCAGAGAAATCATTTGAAGAAGTATGGGTTTCAAATTATTATAATATAAAATATGGACAAAAATGATGGTCTTCAAAACTACTACAATCAACACCCTTGACTTAGTAGATATGGCTAATACATCTCAAAATTATGTTTAAAACAAGTTAATAGCATCATCCCAAAGAAAACCATGACTAAAAAGCTTTAAAACGTAAAAACCGAAAAATGAGACATTCGGACTATAAATCTATGATCTTGAAATTAAATGGATGAAAGACTTGGAAAAACATGTAATACATATTTTGTAATATGGTTGGAACCAATAAATAAATAAATAAATAAATAAATGAGTAACTAAAAATATATAAATATAAATATATATATATATATATATATATATATATATATATATATATATATATATATATATATATATATATATATATATATATATATATATATACTATAAATATAATAGTTTATGTTTTTCACTGTCCGTACTTTTTTATATAAGAGGAAAATAGAAATTTTGCAAGAAATAGGCTTAGCCGAGCTGGCTATCACTCTCACACGCAACCTATAGGTCGCGTGTTCGAATCTCTTCCATGCCACTTTTCCTTCATTTACCTTATTTTCCTTGACTTCTGTTTCCATACACTATATATTTTTAACGATAGAAAATGTAACAACAAGCTACATAGCGTAGCTGGTTACCTCCTTGCCTTCTGTCCGAGAGGTTTCGTGTTCGAGCCATGTGCCAGTCGTTTTCATTTATTGATTATTTTTCCTTTCCATAGAGAAATTGTTTAGACACATATAAATAAACACTAAAATATAAACAAACAGTTGGTATAAACTTTTTGATATTTTCTTTTTATGTTTGTATCCAAACTAATATTATAACTAACATATAAATTTACAATAATTAATTTCACAAAAATATTATATAATATTAAATTGTACCTCAAATTTTAGGATTGATAAATAAAATCTTTAATAGATAAAAATTTCATTTTATTTTAAAATTAATATAAAAATGAAGTATTTGATAATAAAAATATATATTTTAAACAACTTAAAGTTATATATTTAATAATGATATTTCGGCCATAAAAATGGCAATGGATCAAGACACATGTTTTCCGGGTATGAAGACGACTTTAACTATTTACGATAAATAAAGTATATTATATAAGCCTATAAAAATACGAATAAGTATAAATACAAAATAGTTATAAACTTTTATTAATAAATTGAAACCTAATACTTTTCGGTCACCAACAAGTCACTATTGCATAATAATTTTTGAAACCATTCTAGTTGAGTGAACGACTAGCATAGACAAATCGGTAAAGCTGTCTACTTATATTTATTCTCATGTGTTTAGGGTGTTAAGAGACATTTTGGACTTGCTTAATTATACTACTTTTCATTCGCTAGCTTGTGTGACTCAGGTGAGTTCACAGCCCCATTTTTACTATATTTTTACTGTTTTACTTTCGGGGTGAAAAACATATGATATTATTTATGATTATTTACGATGAAACTATTTTTTTAAAACATGACAACGAATCGTTATGCTCGAACTAGGTTTAGATGTAGTGCATGGAAGTGCGTATATGCCTACATACCATAATCATTAACTAGTTGTGACTAGGCCCTGGAAATGCAAATAGTACTATTGGCTGAGACATACCCTCCCCCGTATTTGGTTGGTCGCGCTAACTATCGATGTTTATCGAACCCGTGGAGTGTATATCCAGAAAGTGAAATACGTTTGAAAGTTGTTGTTTTGGTTATGGACTTAGGGTCGACATATTAACTCATAGGCCCTGCAAACCTATTGGGGATCATCGTCATATGTTTTCTACTTTGCGATTTTGATCGTACGTATTGCCAGTGAGGCAACTATATTAAAATGTTTCATCATCGTACAAATTATGTCAAGTTTAATATACGAAAATTTTAAATCATTAATTTATTTTAAAAACCTGTGAATTCACTCAACATTATTGTTGACGTTTTTAATCTATGTTTTTCAGGTAATTAGCCGGAGAGCTAATTTGCATTCAAGTTTTTGGAAATCGTGTCTACGTAATATAATGCCATGGATTTTGTTGTCAAGAAGGGATTTCATTAGTATTATTTAAATGTTTTGAGTTATATTTTTGAAATCCTGAACTTCGGGAATTTATATTATTTCCCAAACTTATTTGTATCACTTTTTGTAAACCATGAATGGCATTTAAATATATTTTGGTTTCACGATAATCATATGCTTGTGTTTACCCGTGACGTCCACCCCGTTCTTCCGCAAACCGTTTTGGCGGGGTGTGACAGATTGGTATCAGAGCTATTGGTTATAGTGAACTAGTGAGTCTAGTCTATAACTTGGAAGATTTTTAGGTCAAAACGTTTTCATTGCATATAGAGTTTCGTTGCATATTATTCATTAGTCTAGGCCTTTGTAGTAAATGACTCGCTTGTAGGTATATATTATATATCTTGTACACCTCATACCCTACACCGATGTTGTTACCCATACTCCACTGGTTACTCACACATAAACCTTTACTTAAGAACCGTTGCAGATGCCTCCAAAGCGTAGAAGTACGAGGAGAAAGGCCAAGACCGTTGGACCCACTCCTGAAGAAAACGCTCGAACTGATGAAAGTGTCGAGGACATGGTAGCACGTCGCATAGCCGAGGCCATCGCTCAGTATGAGGCCAGTCGTGCCCGCGACAATGGCGGAAATGGTAGCGGCATTGGCGGAAATGCCGGCGGTGAAAATGGCACCGACGAGAGACCAATAACTACTGAAGGTAACGTTAACGAGTTCATACCTTTTTAGAGAAACCTACCGTATAATTCAAAAATTCTTATTCAGCTAAAATTTCAATCCATGTGTGTTTCAGAAAACGAAACAAATCGTCGTGGATGCTCATTTAAAACGTTCTCCTCTTGTCGACCGCCAACACTTTCGGGTAACGAAGGGGCCATAGCTATTATCCACTGGATGGAGAAAATTGAATCTATTTTCAGCATTATCAACTGGCCGCCTGAAAGTATGGTTAAGTACGCTGCCAGTACACTTGCAAAAGGAGCTTTGACTTGGTGGAATTCCCAAGTGCAGACACTTGGTCTCATTACTGCAAACTCTCTCTCATGGGAATAATTCAAAACTATGTTGATGAATAAGTTTTGCCCAAGAAGGGAACTACAAAAGATTGAAAAAGATATATGGAATATATCGATGATTGGGTCGGATGTCACCGAGTACACAACTCGATTTCAGGAACTTGCTCGTTTAGTTCCACATATGGTCACACCAGAGTGCAAAAGAATTGAAATGTATACATGTGGATTGGCGCCCATGGTAAGAACATATGTCACGGCAGCTGAGCCGACCACTTTTGAACAAGTTGTGAATCTGGCACATAAAATGACGGATGATGCCATCAGAAATGGAACCCTACAAAGAAAATCTGCTCCTTCTAACTAATCGAATCATCAAAATTTTAACAATCAAAATGAAAACAACAAAAATGATTATCGAAATTCCAACAACGGTAAACGGGCATGGGAAGGAAACCGAAATGACCAACAAAACAACAAGCAAAAGAAAACCCACCAAGCGTACGCCGCAGCAACTTCAGGGCCGAAGCCTTATAATGGACACCGACCAAAATGTAACAAGTGCGAAAAGCACCATGAAGGGAAATGTGACCAATGTATACGATGCAACCGATGGGGCCACTTAGCCCAAAATTGTAGGGTAAACATGTCAAACTCAGGTACCAATGGGCAAAGAACAAGTAGTTGTTATGAGTGTGGAAATCCAGGTCATTACCGAAATCAGTGTCCAAAACTAAACAATCTCAACAACAATAACCCCAACAACAAAGATAACCGACAGCCTGCTCGTGGGAGAGCATTTGTGATTGGAGCTCAGGAAGCTCGTCAGGATCCCAACACAGTGACGGGTACGTTCCTCGTTAATAACTATTATGCTTCAGTATTATTTGATTCGGGTGCCGATTTAAGTTTTGTATCTATCGATTTTAAACCATGCTTAGAAAGGGAATCTATTAGATTAGACACTAAATACGAAATAGAACTAGCCAATGGTAAAATAATTGAATCTGGCGAAATTATTAAAGGATGTGAAATAAATCTCGAGGGCCACGCGTTCGAAATAGATCTATTGCCCGTATATTTAGGAAGTTTCGATATAGTAGTTGGAATGGACTGGTTGTCCAAGAATCGTGCTGAAATCGTATGTTATGAAAAGTTGATTCGAATTCCCCTGGAAAATGGTGAAATCCTAGTGATACAAGGTGAGAAAAGAAAAAGTACTCTCAAGATCATTAATTGTATGAAAGCGAGTAAGTACTTACGCAAAGGTTACCAAGCATTCCTAGTACACGTCGTTGACAAGAAATTCGATGAACGAAAAATTGAAGATATTCCTGTTGTATGTGATTTTCCGGGCGTTTTTCCCGAGGATCTACCGGGATTGCCACCTCAGCGACAAGTCGAGTTCCGAATTGACTTAGTCCCAGGAGCCGCACCGATCGCGCGCTCACCATATCGACTTGCACCATCTGAAATGCAAGAACTCTCTACTCAGCTTCAAGAATTGTTAGACCTTGGATTTATTCGACCGAGTTTCTCACCTTGGGGAGCTCCGGTCTTGTTTGTGAAAAAGAAAGACGGATCTATGAGAATGTGTATCGACTACCGTGAACTCAATAAGTTAACCATTAAGAATCGTTATCCACTTCCGCGTATCGACGATCTATTCGACCAATTGCAAGGGTCAAGTTTCTATTCTAAAATCGATTTGCGTTCTGGTTATCATCAATTAAAAGTTCGTGAGGAAGATGTACCCAAAACCGCGTTTAGGACCCGTTATGGTCATTATGAATTTCTTGTTATGCCATTTGGTTTGACCAATGCTCCAGCTGTATTCATGGATCTCATGAATAGATTATGTAAACCTTATCTCGATAAATTCGTCATTGTGTTCATTGACGATATTCTCATCTATTCTCGAACCAAAGCCGATCATGAAGAACATTTAAAGTTAATCCTCGAATTGCTCGAAAAGGAAAAGTTATACGCAAAATTTTCCAAGTGTGAATTTTGGATGCGTGAAGTTCAATTCTTAGGCCACGTCATTAATGCTAAAGGAATTCATGTGGATCCTGCAAAAATTGAGGCAATTAAGAATTGGGAAACCCCGAAGTCCCCAACCGAAGTTCGTCAATTTCTCGGTCTTGCCGGCTACTATAGACGATTTATTGAAAATTTCTCAAAAGTGGCCCAAGCCCTAACCATATTAACACAAAAGACAAGAAATTTGAATGGGGTGAGAAACAAGAAACTGCATTCCAAACATTGAAAACGAAACTCTGTACCGCACCAATCTTATCCCTTCCCGAAGGAACTGAAAACTTTATCGTATATTGCGATGCATCACATCAAGGACTAGGTTGTGTATTGATGCAAAATGGTAAAGTGATTGCATACGCGTCTCGACAGTTGAAAAACCATGAAAAGAATTACACCACCCATGATCTCGAGCTAGGGGCTGTCGTATTTGCTTTAAAAATTTGGCGACATTATCTCTATGGTACCAAGTGTACAATCTTCACTGATCACAAAAGTCTTCAGCACATATTTGACCAAAAGGAATTAAACATGAGACAACGACGTTGGGTCGAGTTGTTAAACGATTACGATTGTGAAATCAAGTATCATCCAGGGAAAGCCAATGTAGTGGCTGATGCTCTTAGCCGGAAAGAAAGAGTTAAACCACGCCTAGTGAGAGCGTTAGAAATGTCAATTCATTCAAATCTCACCGCCCAAATCCATATCACCCAAGTAGAAGCTTTGAAGGCCGAAAATTTAAAGGAGGAATTCCTTCGTGGAATGGAAAAACAACTGGAACCAAAAACGGATGGAACATTAAATTTTATGAATAGAATCTGGGTTCCAAGTTATGGTAATCTTCGTGAAATCATTCTTAACGAAGCCCACAAGTCCAAGTACTCTATCCACCCCGGTGCTGATAAAATGTACAAAGATGTTAAGGAAATATATTGGTGGCCGAATATGAAAAAGGAAATTGCCATTTATGTTGGTAAGTGTTTGACGTGTGCGAAGGGCAAAGCAGAATATCAAAAACCCTCCGGCCTCTTGCAGCCACCCGAAATACCTGAATGGAAATGGGAAAAGATCTCAATGGATTTTATTACCAAGTTGCCCCGAACATCGAGTGGTCATGATACGATTTGGGTAATAGTTGACCGACTCACGAAATCTGCTCATTTTATTCCCATAAAAGAGACTGATCAAATGGAGAAATTAACAAGGGTTTATCTGAAAGAAGTTGTATCCCGACATGGAGTGCCGATCTCGATTATTTCTGACAGGGATAGCAGATTCACCTCTAGATTTTGGCAATCATTACAAAAATCCCTAGGTACACGATTAGACATGAGTACCGCCTACCATCCTCAGACCGATGGTCAAACCGAAAGAACAATTCAAACATTAGAGGATATGTTGCGTGCTTGTGTGATAGACTTTGGAGGGCAGTGGGATGCTCACCTTCCGTTGGTCGAATTTTCTTATAATAATAGTTATCACACCAGTATTAAAGCCGCACCGTTTGAGGCACTATATGGTAGAAAGTGTCGGTCACCGCTTTGTTGGTCCGAAATTGGTGATCGGCAAATAACCGGTCCAGAAATTCTACAAGAGACCACAGATAAAATATCTCAAATAAAAGACCGAATAAAAGCGGCAAGAGATAGGCAAAAGAGTTACGCCGACAACAGAAGAAAACCGTTAGAATTCGCCGTAGGAGATCGAGTTCTTCTTAAATTCTCGCCTTGGAAAGGTGTAGCTCATTTTGGAAAGCGCGGGAAATTAAATCCACGGTACATTGGACCTTTTGAAATGTTAGAAAGAATCGGCCCCGTTGCTTATAAACTCCAATTGCCAAAAGAACTTAGTAGCATCCATGATACGTTTCATGTGTCGAATTTGAAGAATTGCTTATCAGATGAAACACTTATAGTACCAACCGATGAAATATGCATTGATAACCGACTTCACTTCACCGAAGAACCGATCGAAATCACGGATTGGAAGATTCATAAGCTACGAAGGAGTAAAGTCAAATTAGTTCAAGTACGTTGGAATTCAAAACGAGGTCCCGAGTTTACGTGGGAACGAGAAGACCAAATGAGAAGCAAATACCCGCAATTGTTCGCCGAGACGCAAACTAGAGATGATACATCTCAAAATTTCGGGACGAAATTTTCTTAACGGAGGGAGAATGTGACAACCCTCGGAAATCGCATATATTTTATACTCGTCAATGGTAAGCCAAACCCACATTTTCTAATTAATCATTAATAATATTCATTTCTATCATTTTAAAAATCTAGCACACATGCAATTCATACTTGAGTCTCATATTTGATTCAAATAATTAGTTATTGTTAAATACATTAAAAACCTAACTTATCGGTGTACCGTAATCCTGACTGTTGGTGACCAAAACTTTTATATACTTTGTAGATGAACATTTATATAATTCTTATATTAATAAGATATAATATAATAAAATTTAAGAATTTGCAATAAAATGAAAAAGACGTCCCAAATGAGACATCTCCATACCATCACCATATATATATTTTACTAGTTTGTCTACATTTTTTTTTATGTACAAGACATACTTAAGTAAATAAAGGAGGATCCCTACCTATCTATTATTTCCATAAATTAGAGATGAACTAGCTAGTCACATTCACCAACCCATGTCCTAGTTAATTAAATAATAGAAATCAGAGAGTTATGGCCATGTAAAAAGAAAATACATTGTGTTCACATCATGCAGAGAAATCATTTGAAGAAGTATGGGTTTCAAATTATTATAATATAAAATATGGACAAAAATGATGGTCTTCAAAACTACTACAATCAACACCCTTGACTTAGTAGATATGGCTTTGTCGTTTTTTTATTTATTTTAAAAGGACAATAAGGTGACGTGAAGCAATGAAATATGTGAAGCACCACAATATAACTAGCATGTTGAGTTGGTCATTTACCAACCAACATATCTTCAAAAAAAAAAAAAAAAAAAAAAAACTCCCTCTTATCCAAGAAATTCGGCCATGTAATCATCATCCACATTTCCAACTTCCAAATACCATATCTCACTCATTTTAGCTCCAAATGGAGTGATTCAAAGCTCGACATCATCGTGAGAACATTCTCTACCACATTCCATCATAAAAATAGCCATTTACAAGCTTAAAGATCACCGAAATCTAAGGGGAAGTGCTGCCCAAAAATTCGTTTTCACCATTCGTTTAGTGTAAGTGTTGTTCTTGAGTTCTACATCATTCCTTGCTTTCATATGTTAACATACTTGTCTTTTACTTCATTTCAAGAAGACTTCCAAGAAGATCCATCCATTTTGGTGCCTTGTAGAAGAAGGAGAGTTCATCTAAGTCACAACACACTCATATCTAAAGCATTGTGAGATTCCACTTCCTTGTTCCATACATCTCCATATTTTACATGTTTATGCTAGCCAAGCTTCACTCACTTAATACATCTCAAAATTATGTTTAAAACAAGTTAATAGCATCATCCCAAAGAAAACCATGACTAAAAAGCTTTAAAATGTAAAAACCGAAAAATGAGACATTCGGACTATAAATCTATGATCTTGAAATTAAATGGATGAAAGACTTGGAAAAACATGTAATACATATTTTGTAATATGGTTGGAACCAATAAATAAATAAATAAATAAATAAATGAGTAACTAAAAATATATAAATATATATATATATATACTATAAATATAATAGTTTCTGTTTTTCACTGTCCGTACATTTTTATATAAGAGGAAAATAGAAATTTTGCAAGAAATAGGCTTAGCCGAGCTGGCTATCACTCTCACACGCAACCTATAGGTCGCGTGTTCGAATCTCTTCCATGCCACTTTTCCTTCATTTACCTTATTTTCCTTGACTTCTGTTTCCATACACTATATATTTTTAACGATAGAAAATGTAACAACAAGCTACATAGCGTAGCTGGTTACCTCCTTGCCTTCTGTCCGAGAGGTCTCGTGTTCGAGCCATGTGCTAGTCGTTTTCATTTATTGATTATTTTTCCTTTCCATAGAGAAATTGTTTAGACACATATAAATAAACACTAAAATATAAACAAACTGTTGGTATAAACTTTTTGATATTTTCTTTTTATGTTTGTATCCAAACTAATATTATAACTAACATATAAATTTACAATAATTAATTTCACAAAAATATTATATAATATTAAATTGTACCTCAAATTTTAGGATTGATAAATAAAATCTTTAATAGATAAAAATTTCATTTTATTTTCAAATTAATATAAAAATGAAGTATTTGATAATAAAAATATATTTTTTAAACAACTTAAAGTTATATATTTAATAATGATATTTCGGCCATAAAAATGGCAATGGATCAAGACACATGTTTTCCGGGTATGAAGACGACTTTAACTATTTACGATAAATAAAGTATATTATATAAGCCTATAAAAATACGAATAAGTATAAATACAAAATAGTTATAAACTTTTATTAATAAATTGAAACCTAATACTTTTCGGTCACCAACAAGTCACTGTTGCATAATAATTTTTGAAACCATTCTAGTTGACTGAACGACTAGCATAGACAAATCGGTAAAGCTGTCTACTTATATTTATTCTCATTTGTTTAGGGTGTTAAGAGACATTTTGGACTTGCTTAATTATACTACTTTTCATTCGCTAGCTTGTGTGACTCAGGTGAGTTCACAGCCCCATTTTTACTATATTTTTACTGTTTTACTTTCGGGGTGAAAAACATATGATATTATTTATGATTATTTACGATGAAACTATTTTTTGAAAACATGACAACAAATCGTTATGCTCGAACTAGGTTTAGATGTAGTGCATGGAAGTGCGTATATGCCTACATACCATAATCATTAGCTAGTTGTGACTAGGCCCTGGATATGCAAATAGTACTATTGGCTGAGACTTACCCTCCCCCGTATTTACATTATTGTTGACGTTTTTAATCTATGTTTTTAAAAACCTGTGAATTCACTCAACATTATTGTTGACGTTTTTAATCTATGTTTTTCAGGTAATTAGCCGGAGAGCTAATTTGCATTCAAGTTTTTGGAAATCGTGTCTACGTAATATAATGCCATGGATTTTGTTGTCAAGAAGGGATTTCATTAGTATTATTTAAATGTTTTGAGTTATATTTTTGAAATCCTGAACTTCGGGAATTTATATTATTTCCCAAACTTATTTGTATCACTTTTTGTAAACCATGAATGGCATTTAAATATATTTTGGTTTCACGATAATCATATGCTTGTGTTTACCCGTGACGTCCACCCCGTTCTTCCGCAAACCGTTTTGGCGGGGTGTGACACCTATTACTTTTAAAATGGATATCTATAGGCTACTGGTCATTGCTAGTAGTTATAATGGTTCAAGGGACATCAGTATCAGTTATGGACATCTAGTGGTTGTAATGGTTCATGGACCATGGTTATGGGTCATGCACATCTATTACTTGTAAAATGCATATCTATAGGCTATTGCGCATGGCTAGTAGTTATAATGGTTCAAGGGTCATCAGTATCAGTTATGGACATCTAGTGGTTATAATGGTTCAAGGACCATGGTTATGGGTTATGGACACCTATTACTTGTAAAATGGATATCTATCGGCTATTGGTCATGGCTAGTAGTTATAATGGTTCAAGGGCCATCAGTATCAGTTATGGACATCAAGTGGTTATAATGGTTCAAGAACCATTGTTATGGGTTATGGACACCTATTACTTGTAAAATGGATAACTATAAGTCATGGCTAGTAGGTATAATGGTTCAAGGGCCATCGATTTGAGTTATGGACATGTAGTGGTTATAATGGTTCAATGGCCTTGGTTATGGGTTATGGACACCTATTACTTGTAAAATGGATATCTATAGGCTATCGGTCATGGCTACTAGTTACAATGGTTCAAGGGCCATCAGTATCAGTTATGGACATCTAGTGGTTATAATGGTTCAAGGGCCATCAGTATCAGTTATGGACATCTAGTTGTTATAATGGTTCAAGAACCATGGTTATGGGTTATGGACACCTATTACTTGTAAAATGGACATCCGTAGGCTATTGGATATGGCTAGTAGTTATAATGGTTCAACGGCCATCAGTATCAGTTATGGACATCTAGTTGTTATAATGGTTCAAGGACCATGGTTATGGGTTACGGAGACCTATTACTTGTAAATGGATATCTATAGGCTATTGGTCATGGCTAGTAGTTATAATGGTCCAAGGGCCATCGATATTAGTTATGGACATGTAGTGGTTATAATGGTTCAATGGCCATGATTATGGGTTATGGACACCTATTAGTTGTAAAATGGATATCTATAGGCTATCGGTCATGGCTACTAGTTATAATGGTTCAAGGGCCATCAGTATCAGTTATGGACATCTAGTGGTTATAATGGTTCAAGGACCATGGTTATGGGTTATGCACACCTATTACTTGTAAAATGCATATCTATAGGCTATTGCGCATGGCTAGTAGTTATAATGGTTCAAGGACCATAGTTATAATGGCTAGTAGTTATAATGGTTCAAGGGCCGTCAGTATCAGTTATGGACATCTATTGGTTATAATGGTTCAAGGACCATGGTTGTGGGTTATGGACACCTATTACTTTTAAAATGGATATCTATAGGCTACTTGTCATTGCTAGTAGTTATAATGGTTCAAGGGCCATCAGTACCAGTGTTATGGACATCTAGTGGTTATAATGGTTCAAGGACCATGGTTATGGGTTATGGAAACCTATTATCTGTAAAATGGATATATATAGGCTATTGGTCATGGCTAGTAGTTATAATGGTTCAAGGGCCATCGATATGAGTTATGGATATCTAGTGGTTATAATGGTTCAAGGACCATGGTTATGGGTTACGCACACCTATTACTTGTAAAATGGATATCTATAGGCTATTGCTCATGGCTTGTAGTTATAATGGTTCAAGGGCCATCGATATGAGTTAAAGACATCTAGTGGTTATAATGCTTTAAGGACCATGGTTATGGGTTATGGACACCTATTACTTGTAAAATGGATATCTGAAGGCTATTGGTCATGGCTAGAAGTTATAATGGTTCAAGGGCCATCGGTATCAGTTATGGGCATCTAGTGGTTATAATTGTTCTAGGGCCGTGGTTATGGGTTATGGACACCTATTACTTTTAAAATGGATATCTATAGGCTACTGGTCATTGCTAGTAGTTATAATGGTTCAAGGGACATCAATATCAGTTATGGAAATCTAGTGGTTGTAATGGTTCATGGACCATGGTTATGGGTCATGCACATCTATTACTTGTAAAATGCATATCTATAGGCTATTGGACATGGCTAGTAGTTATAATGGTTCATGGGCCATCAATATCAGTTATGGACATCTAGTTGTTATAATGGTTCAAGGACCATGGTTATGGGTTACAAACACCTATTACTTGTAAATGGATATCTATAGGCTATTGGTCATGGCTAGTAGTTATAATGGTCCAAGGGCCATCGATATGAGTTATGGACATGTAGTGGTTATAATGGTTCAATGGCCTTGGTTATGGGTTATGGATACCTATTACTTGTAAAATGGATATCTATAGGCTATCGGTCATGGCTACTAGTTATAATGGTTCAAGGGCCATCGGTATCAGTTATGGACATCTAGTGGTTATAATGGTTCAAGGGCCATCAGTATCAGTTATGGTTGTTATAATGGTTCAAGAACCATGGTTATGGGTTATGGACACCTATTACTTGTAAAATGGATATCTGTAGGCTATTGGTCATGGCTAGAAGTTATAATGGTTCATGGGCCATCAGTACCAGTTATGGACATCTAGTGGTTATAATGGTTCAAGGACCATGGTTATGGGTCATGGACACCTATTACTTGTAAATTGGATATCTATAAGTCATGGCTAGTAGTTATAATGGTTTAAGGGCCATCGATATGAGTTATAGACATGTAGTGCGTATAACGGTTCAATGGCCTTGGTTATGGGTTATGGACACCTATTACTTGTAAAATGGATATCTAAAGGCTATCGGTCATGGCTACTAGTTATAATGGTTCAAGGGCCATCAGTATCAGTTATGGACATCTAGTGGTTATAATGGTTCAAGGGCCATCGATTTGAGTTATGGACATTTAGTGGTTATAATGGTTCAAGGACCATAGTTATGGGTTATGGACACCTATTTCTTGTAAAATGGATATCTGTAGGCTATTGGTCATGGCTAGTAGTTATAATGGTTCAAGGACCATCAGTATCAGTTATGGGAATCTACTGGTTATAATTGTTCAAGGGCCGTGGGTATGGGTTATGCACACCTATTACTTGTAAAATGCATATCTATAGGCTATTGCGCATCGCTAGTAGTTATAATGGTTCAAGGGCCATCAGTATCAGTTATGGATATCTATTGGTTATAATGGTTCAGGGACCATGGTTATGGGTTATGGACACCTATTACTTGTAAAATGGAAGCTATTGGTCATGGCTAGTAGTTATAATGGTCCAAGGGCCATCGATATGAGTTACGGACATGTAGTGGTTATAATGGTTCAATGGCCTTGATTATGGGTTATGGACACCTATTACTTGTAAAATGCATATCTATAGGCTATCGGTCATGGCTACTAGTTATAATGGTTCAAGGGCCATCAGTATCAGTTATGGACATCTAGTTGTTATAATGGTTCAAGAACCATGGTTATGGGGTATGGACATGATACGAATATGGAGCACTCGTATTTCTGATTGCAGCGGAATAAAATGATTAAAACTCAATGAACTAATTTGGATAGCAAATACAGAATTTTGGGACTCTTTTTGGTATTTTCGTGTGAGTGATGAAATATAACAAAATTGGAACAAGCAACAATGAAATAAAAGGATAGATTTGATAGACAACCTAGACCTATAGATTGAATATCGATGAAAACAAGTTAAGACCTATTAACTTGAGTTCTATCAAGATCAGGAAGGCATCCTTCAAAAGATGATTGTGAGTGCAGCAACAACTCATAAAATGATGAACAAAGTTCTTCAATATTGATTAAAATTCGTTATTCCCTAATTACATGCAAGGAAATGGCTATATAAAGCCTTAAAAACGAAATCATTTACAAAAGCTCAAAGGCTTCTCATAAAACAGCAATAAAAGGAAACTAAATGCCATAAAATGGCTTATTCAAAGCTCTAAAAACGTTTCTTGCACTAAGTAGGCTCCATGCATCATTAATTCAGCCCCCATGTCATCAAACTCAAAGGATTTAACCCACATCAGCCTTATGATCAAGACACATCAACATGTAATGTGTGTCAACCTTGCATATGATTTGTAACAAATAATAAGTGTTGAAAACGTTCAAGTAATCCTTTGTTGTGTAGCCTCTTATGGCTAATAATGTCCAAAACAAGAGTACCCACACATCCCATGAACCATTCATCCAAAACGTTCCTTGGACCTTATCCGTACATGTATCAGGACACCTATTACTTGTAACATGGATATTTGTAGGCTATTGGACATGGCTAGTAGTTATAACGGTTCAAGGGCTGTCAGTATCAGTTATGGATATCTATTGGTTATAATGGTTCAAAGAACATGGTTATGGGTTATGGACACCTATTACTTGTAAAATGGATATATATAGGCTATTGGTCATGGCTAGTAGTTATAATGGTTCAAGGGCCATCGATATGAGTTATGGACGTCTAGTGGTTATAATGGTTCAAGGACCATGGTTATCGGTTATGCACACCTATTACTTGTAAATGGATATCTAAGGGTCCAAGGGCCAAGGGCCATCGATATGAGTTATGGACATGTAGTGGTTATAATGGTTCAATGGCCTTGGTAATGGGTTATGGACACCTATTACTTGTAAAATGGATATCTATAGGCTATCGGTCATGGCTACTAGTTATAATGGTTCAAGGGCCATCAGTATCAGTTATGGACATCTAGTGGTTATAATGGTTCAAAAACCATGGTTATGGGTTATGGACACCTATTACTTATAACATGGATATCTGTAGGCTATTGGACATGGCTAGTAGTTATAATGGTTCAAGGGCCCTCAGTATCAGTTATGGACATCTATTGGTTATAATGGTTCAAGGACCATGGTTATGGGTTATAGACACCCATTACTTGTAAAATGGATATATATAGGCTATTGGTCATGGCTAGTAGTTATAATGGTTCAAGGGCCATCGATATGAGTTATGGACGTCTAGTGGTTATAATGGTTCAAGGACCATGGTTATGGGTTACGCACACCTATTACTTGTAAAATGCATATCTATAGGCTATTGCTCATGGCTAGTAGTTATAATGGTTCAAGGGCCATCGATATGAGTTATGGACATTTAGTGGTTTTAATGGTTCAAGGACCATGGTTATGGGTTATGGACACCTATTTCTTGTAAAATGGGTATCTGTAGGCTATAGGTCATGGCTATTAGTTATAATGGTTCAAGGACCATCGGTATCAGTTATGGGCATCTAGTGGTTATAATTGTTCAAGGGCCGTGGGTATGGGTTATGCACACCTATTACTTGTAAAATGCATATCTATAGGCTATTGCGCATGGCCAGTAGTTATAATGGTTCAAGGGCCATCAGTATCAGTTATGGACATCTAGTGGTTATAATGATTCAAGGACCATTGTTATGGGTTATGGTCACCTATTACTTGTAAAATGGATATCTATAAGTCATGGCTAGTAGTTATAATGGTTCAAGGGCCATCGATATGAGTTATGGACATGTAGTGGTGATAATGGTTCAATGGCCTTGGTTATGGGTTATGGACACCTATTACTTGTAAAATGGATATCTAAAGGCTATCGGTCATGGCTACTAGTTATAATGGTTCAAGGGCCATCAGTATCAGTTATGGACATCTAGTGGTTATAATGGTTCAAGGGCCATCAATATCAGTTATGGACATCTAGTTGTTATAATGGTTCAAGAACCATGGTTATGGGTTATGGACACTTATTACTTGTAAAATGGATATCTGTAGGCTATCGATCATGGCTACTAGTTATAATGGTTCAAGGGCCATCAGTATAAGTTATGGACATCTATTTTTATAATGGTTCAAGGACCATGGTTATGGGTTACGGACACCTATTACTTGTAAATGGATATCTATAGGCAATTGGTCATGGCTAGTAGTTATAATGGTGCAAGGGCCATCAGTATTAGTTATGGACATTTAGCGGTTATAATGGTTCAAGGGCCTCAGTGTCAGTTATGGACATCTAGTTGTTATAATGGTTCAAGAACCATGGTTATGGGTTATGGACACCTATTACTTGTAAAATGGACATCTGTAGGCTATTGATCATGGCTAGTAGTTATAATGGTTCAAGGGCCATCAGTATCAGTTATGGACATCTAGTGGTTATAATGGTTCAAGAACCATGGTTATGGGTTATGGACACCTATTACTTGTAACATGGATATATGTAGGCTATTGGACATGGCTAGTAGTTATAATGGTTCAAGGGCCCTCAGTATCAGTTATGGACATCTATTGGTTATAATGGTTCAAGGACCATGGTTATGGGTTATGGACACCCATTACTTGTAAAATGGATATATATAGGCTATTGGTCATGGCTAGTAGTTATAATGGTTCAAGGGCCATCGATATGAGTTATGGACGTCTAGTGGTTATAATGGTTCAAGGACCATGGTTATGGGTTATGCACACCTATTACTTGTAAAATGCATATCTATAGGCTATTGCTCATGGCTAGTAGTTATAATGGTTCAAGGGCCATCAATATGAGTTATGGACATTTAGTGGTTTTAATGGTTCAAGGACCATGGTTATGGGTTATGGACACCTATTTCTTGTAAAATGGGTATCTGTAGGCTATTGATCATGGCTATTAGTTATAATGGTTCAAGGACCATCGGTATCAGTTATGGGCATCTAGTGGTTATAATTTTTCAAGGGCCGTGGGTATGGGTTATGCACACCTATTACTTGTAAAATGCATATCTATAGGCTATTGCGCATGGCCAGTAGTTATAATGGTTCAAGGGCCATCGGTATCAGTTATGGACATCTAGTGGTTATAATGGTTCAAGGACCATTGTTATGGGTTATGGTCACCTATTACTTGTAAAATGGATATCTATAAGTCATGGCTAGTAGTTATAATGGTTCAAGGGCCATCGATATGAGTTATGGACATGTAGTGGTGATAATGGTTCAATGGCCTTGGTTATGGGTTATGGACACCTATTACTTGTAAAATGGATATCTAAAGGCTATCGGTCATGGCTACTAGTTATAATGGTTCAAGGGCCATCAGTATCAGTTATGGACATCTAGTGGTTATAATGGTTCAAGGGCCATCAGTATCAGTTATGGACATCTAGTTGTTATAATGGTTCAAGAACCATGGTTATGGGTTATGGACACCTATTACTTGTAAAATGGATATCTGTAGGCTATCGATCATGGCTACTAGTTATAATGGTTCAAGGGCCATCAGTGTCAGTTATGGACATCTAGTTGTTATAATGGTTCAAGAACCATGGTTATGGGTTATGGACACCTATTACTTGTAAAATGGACATCTGTAGGCTATTGATCATGGCTAGTAGTTATAGGGCCATCAGTATCAGTTATGGACATCTAGTGGTTATAATGGTTCAAGAACCATGGTTATGGGTTATGGACACCTATTACTTGTAACATGGATATCTGTAGGCTATTGGACATGGCTAGTAGTTATAATGGTTCAAGGGCCGTCAGTACCAGTTATGGACATCTATTGGTTATAATGGTTCAAGGACCATGGTTATGGGTTATGGACACCTATTACTTGTAAAATGGATATATATAGGCTATTGGTCATGGATAGTAGTTATAATGGTTCAAGGGCCATCGATATGAGTTATGGATGTCTAGTGGTTATAATGGTTCAAGGACCATGGTTATGGGTTATGCACACCTATTACTTGTAAAATGCATATCTATAGGCTATTGCTCATGGCTAGTAGTTATAATGGTTCAAGGGCCATCAATATGAGTTATGGACATTTAGTGGTTATAATGGTTCAAGGACCATGGTTATGGGTTATGGACACCTATTTCTTGTAAAATGGATATCTGTAGGCTATTGGTCATGGCTAGTAGTTATAATGGTACAAGGACCATCGGTATCAGTTATTGGCATCTAGTGGTTATAATTGTTCAAGGGCCGTGGGTATGGGTTATGCACACCAATTACTTGTAAAATGCATATCTATAGGCTATTGCGCATGGCTAGTAGTTATAATGGTTCAAGGGCCATCAGTATCAGTTATGGACATCTAGTGGTTATAATGGTTCAAGGACCATGGTTATGGGTTATGGACACATATTACTTGTAAAATGGATATCTATAAGTCATGGCTAGTAGTTATAATGGTTCAAGGGCCATCGATATGAGTTATGGACATGTAGTGGTTATAATGGTTCAATGGCCTTGGTTATGGGTTATGGACACCTATTACTTGTAAATGGATATCTAAAGGCTATCAGTCATGGCTACTAGTTATAATGGTTCAAGGGCCATCAGTATCACTTATGGTCATCTAGTGGTTATAATGGTTCAAGGGCCATCAGTATCAGTTATGGACATCTAGTTGTTATAATGGTTCAAGAACCATGGTTATGGGTTATGGACACCTATTATTTGTAAAATGGATATCTGTAGGCTATTGGTCATGGCTAGTAGTTATAATGGTTCAAGGGCTATCAGTATCAGTTATGGACATCTAGTTGTTATAATGGTTCAAGGACCATGGTTATGGGTTATGGACACCTATTACTTGTAAAATGGATATCTATAAGCTATTGGTCATTGCTAGTAGTTATAATGGTTCAAGGGCCATCGATATGAGTTATGGATATGTACTGGTTATAATGGTTCAATGGCCTTGGTTATGGGTTATGGATACCTATTACTTGTAAAATGGATATCTATAGGCTATTGATCATGGCTACTAGTGGTTATAATGGTTCAAAGGCCATCAGTATCAGTTATGGACATCAAGTGGTTATAATGGTTCAAGAACCATGGTTATGGGTTGTGGACACCTATTACTTGTAAAATGGATATATATAAGTCATGGCTAGTAGTTATAATGGTTCAAGGGCCATCGATATGAGTTATGGACATGTAGTGGTTATAATGGTTCAATGGCCTTGGTTATGGGTTATGGACACCTATTACTTGTAAAATGGATATCCATAGGCTATCCGTCATGGCTACTAGTTACAATGTTTCAAGGGCCATCAGTATCAGTTATGGACATCTAGTGGTTATAATGGTTCAAGGGCCATCAGTATCAGTTATGGACATCCAGTTGTTATAATGGTTCAAGAACCATGGTTATGGGTTATGGACACCTATTACTTGTAAAATGGATATCTGTAGGCTATCGATCATGGCTACTAGTTATAATGGTTCAAGGGCCATCAGTATCAGTTATGGACATCTAGTTTTTATAATGGTTCAAGGACCATGGTTGTGGGTTACGGACACCTATTACTTGTAAATGGATATCTATAGGCAATTGGTCATGGCTAGTAGTTATAATGGTTCAGGGGCCATCAGTATCAGTTATGGACATCAAGTGGTTATAATGGTTCAAGAACCATGGTTATGGGTTATGGACACCTATTACTTGTAAAATGGATAACTATAAGTCATGGCTAGTAGGTATAATGGTTCAAGGGCCATCGATTTGAGTTATGGACATGTAGTGGTTATAATGGTTCAATGGCCTTGGTTATGGGTTATGGACACCTATTACTTGTAAAATGGATATCTATAGGCTATCGGTCATGGCTACTAGTTACAATGGTTCAAGGGCCATCAGTATCAGTTATGGACATCTAGTGGTTATAATGGTTCAAGGGCCATCAGTATCAGTTATGGACATCTAGTTGTTATAATGGTTCAAGAACCATGGTTATGGGTTATGGACACCTATTACTTGTAAAATGGACATCTGTAGGCTATTGGATATGGCTAGTAGTTATAATGGTTCAACGACCATCAGTATCAGTTATGGACATCTAGTTGTTATAATGGTTCAAGGACCATGGTTATGGGTTACGGAGACCTATTACTTGTAAATGGATATCTATAGGCTATTGGTCATGGCTAGTAGTTATAATGGTCCAAGGGCCATCGATATTAGTTATGGACATGTAGTGGTTATAATGGTTCAATGGCCATGATTATGGGTTATGGACACCTATTAGTTGTAAAATGGATATCTATAGGCTATCGGTCGTGGCTACTAGTTATAATGGTTCAAGGGCCATCAGTATCAGTTATGGACATCTAGTGGTTATAATGGTTCAAGGACCATGGTTATGGGTTATGCACACCTATTACTTGTAAAATGCATATCTATAGGCTATTGCGCATGGCTAGTAGTTATAATGGTTCAAGGACCATAGTTATAATGGCTAGTAGTTATAATGGTTCAAGGGCCGTCAGTATCAGTTATGGACATCTATTGGTTATAATGGTTCAAGGACCATGGTTGTGGGTTATGGACACCTATTACTTTTAAAATGGATATCTATAGGCTACTTGTCATTGCTAGTAGTTATAATGGTTCAAGGGCCATCAGTATCAGTTATGGACATCTAGTGGTTGTAATGGTTCAAGGACCATGGTTATAGGTTATGCACATCTATTACTTGTAAAATGCATATCTATAGGCTATTGCGCATGGCTAGTAGTTATAATGGTTCAAGGGCAGTCAGTACCAGTGTTATGGACATCTAGTGGTTATAATGGTTCAAGGACCATGGTTATGGGTTATGGAAACCTATTACTTGTAAAATGGATATATATAGGCTATTGGTCATGGCTAGTAGTTATAATGGTTCAAGGGCCATCGATATGAGTTATGGATATCTAGTGGTTATAATGGTTCAAGGGCCATCAGTATCAGTTATGGACATCTAGTTGTTATAATGGTTCAAGAACCATGGTTATGGGTTATGGACACCTATTACTTGTAAAATGGACATCTGTAGGCTATTGGATATGGCTAGTAGTTATAATGGTTCAACGGCCATCAGTATCAGTTATGGACATCTAGTTGTTATAATGGTTCAAGGACCATGGTTATGGGTTACGGAGACCTATTACTTGTAAATGGATATCTATAGGCTATTGGTCATGGCTAGTAGTTATAATGGTCCAAGGGCCATCGATATTAGTTATGGACATGTAGTGGTTATAATGGTTCAATGGCCATGATTATGGGTTATGGACACCTATTAGTTGTAAAATGGATATCTATAGGCTATCGGTCATGGCTAATAGTTATAATGGTTCAAGGGCCATCAGTATCAGTTATGGACATCTAGTGGTTATAATGGTTCAAGGACCATGGTTATGGGTTATGCACACCTATTACTTGTAAAATGCATATCTATAGGCTATTGCGCATGGCTAGTAGTTATAATGGTTCAAGGACCATAGTTATAATGGCTAGTAGTTATAATGGTTCAAGGGCCGTCAGTATCAGTTATGGACATCTATTGGTTATAATGGTTCAAGGACCATGGTTGTGGGTTATGGACACCTATTACTTTTAAAATGGATATCTATAGGCTACTTGTCATTGCTAGTAGTTATAATGGTTCAAGGGCCATCAGTATCAGTTATGGACATCTAGTGGTTGTAATGGTTCAAGGACCATGGTTATAGGTTATGCACATCTATTACTTGTAAAATGCATATCTATAGGCTATTGCGCATGGCTAGTAGTTATAATGGTTCAAGGGCAGTCAGTACCAGTGTTATGGACATCTAGTGGTTATAATGGTTCAAGGACCATGGTTATGGGTTATGGAAACCTATTACTTGTAAAATGGATATATATAGGCTATTGGTCATGGCTAGTAGTTATAATGGTTCAAGGGCCATCGATATGAGTTATGGATATCTAGTGGTTATAATGGTTCAAGGACCATGGTTATGGGTTACGCACACCTATTACTTGTAAAATGGATATCTATAGGCTATTGCTCATGGCTTGTAGTTATAATGGTTCAAGGGCCATCGATATGAGTTATAGACATCTAGTGGTTATAATGCTTTAAGGACCATGGTTATGGGTTATGGACACCTATTACTTGTAAAATGGATATCTGAAGGCTATTGGTCATGGCTAGAAGTTATAATGGTTCAAGGGCCATCGTTATCAGTTATGGGCATCTAGTGGTTATAATTGTTCTAGGGCCGTGGTTATGGGTTATGGACACCTATTACTTTTAAAATGGATATCTATAGGCTACTGGTCATTGCTAGTAGTTATAATGGTTCAAGGGACATCAATATCAGTTATGGACATCTAGTGGTTGTAATGGTTCATGGACCATGGTTATGGGTCATGCACATCTATTACTTGTAAAATGCATATCTATAGGCTATTGGTCATGGCTAGTAGTTATAATGGTTCATGGGCCATCAATATCAGTTATGGACATCTAGTTGTTATAATGGTTCAAGGACCATGGTTATGGGTTACAAACACCTATTACTTGTAAATGGATATCTATAGGCTATTGGTCATGGCTAGTAGTTATAATGGTCCAAGGGCCATCGATATGAGTTATGGACATGTAGTGGTTATAATGGTTCAATGGCCTTGGTTATGGGTTATGGATACCTATTACTTGTAAAATGGATATCTATAGGCTATCGGTCATGGCTACTAGTTATAATGGTTCAAGGGCCATCAGTATCAGTTATGGACATCTAGTGGTTATAATGGTTCAAGGGCCATCAGTATCAGTTATGGTTGTTATAATGGTTCAAGAACCATGGTTACGGGTTATGGACACCTATTACTTGTAAAATGGATATCTGTAGGCTATTGGTCATGGCTAGAAGTTATAATGGTTCATGGGCCATCAGTACCAGTTATGGACATCTAGTGGTTATAATGGTTCAAGGACCATGGTTATGGGTCATGGACACCTATTACTTGTAAAATGGATATCTATAAGTCATGGCTAGTAGTTATAATGGTTTAAGGGCCATCGATATGAGTTATGGACATGTAGTGCTTATAACGGTTCAATGGCCTTGGTTATGGGTTATGGACACCTATTACTTGAAAATGGATATCTAAAGGCTATCGGTCATGGCTACTAGTTATAATGGTTCAAGGGCCATCAGTATCAGTTATGGACATCTAGTGGTTATAATGGTTCAAGGGCCATCGATATGAGTTATGGACATTTAGTGGTTATAATGGTTCAAGGACCATGGTTATGGGTTATGGACACCTATTTCTTGTAAAATGGATATCTGTAGGCTATTGGTCATGGCTAGTAGTTATAATGGTTCAAGGACCATCGGTATCAGTTATGGGAATCTACTGGTTATAATTGTTCAAGGGCCGTGGGTATGGGTTATGCACACCTATTACTTGTAAAATGCATATCTATAGGCTATTGCGCATCGCTAGTAGTTATAATGGTTCAAGGGCCATCAGTATCAGTTATGGATATCTATTGGTTATAATGGTTCAGGGACCATGGTTATGGGTTATGGACACCTATTACTTGTAAAATGGAAGCTATTGGTCATGGCTAGTAGTTATAATGGTCCAAGGGCCATCGATATGAGTTACGGACATGTAGTGGTTATAATGGTTCAATGGCCTTGATTATGGGTTATGGACACCTATTACTTGTAAAATGCATATCTATAGGCTATCGGTCATGGCTACTAGTTATAATGGTTCAAGGGCCATCAGTATCAGTTATGGACATCTAGTTGTTATAATGGTTCAAGAACCATGGTTATGGGGTATGGACATGATACGAATATGGAGCACTCGTATTTCTGATTGCAGCGGAATAAAATGATTAAAACTCAATGAACTAATTTGGATAGCAAATACAGAATTTTGGGACTCTTTTTGGTATTTTCGTGTGAGTGATGAAATATAACAAAATTGGAACAAGCAACAATGAAATAAAAGGATAGATTTGATAGACAACCTAGACCTATAGATTGAATATCGATGAAAACAAGTTAAGATCTATTAACTTGAGTTCTATCAAGATCAGGAAAGCATCCTTCAAAAGATGATTGTGAGTGCAGCAACAACTCATAAAATGATGAACAAAGTTCTTCAATATTGATTAAAATTCGTTATTCCCTCATTACAAGCAAGGAAATGGCTATTTAAAGCCTTAAAAACGAAATCAGTTACAAAAGCTCAAAGGCTTCTCATAAAATAGCAATAAAAGGAAACTAAATGCCATAAAATGGCTTATTCAAAGCACTAAAAACGTTTCTTGCACTAAGTAGGCTCCATGCATCATTAATCCCCATGTCATCAAACTCACAAGATTTAACCCACATCAGCCTTATCATCAAGACACATCAACATGTAATGTGTGTCAACCTTGCATATGATTTGTAACAAATAATAAGTGTTGAAAACGTTCAAGTAATCCTTTGTTGTGTAGCCTCTTATGGCTATAATGTCCAAAACAAGACTACCCACACATCCCATGAACCATTCATCCGAAACCTTCCTTGGACCTTATCCGTACATGTATCATCCCCTCCCCCTTGAAAAGGAATTGTCCTCAATTCAGCAATTCTATCATCAACCACAAGTGATGAATTCTTTACCATGTTTACACTTGCAACCACCATTTCTTTTGTTGAGAATAAATTCCAAGCAACCTTGAAATCTCTAACTTGGTATTTGCAACCAGCAATTATGATGATCACGTCTGTCCCTTCAAAATCAGATCCAACCTCATCACGAGTGTCACGTTTCACCTCTTTATTCTTCCAGCCAATCACTTGTTTAGAAATAGCAGCCTTGGTGTTATCAACCTCAAGATTCTTTGCAATCATTGTAGTATGAACCAATAACTTCACTATTATGGACATATCACAAGAGTTTCTAGCCCCAAAACCCCATTTGTCATGCTCCCCCACATCAAATAAACCATGATTGAGATTAGTCATGTAATTGCTACGATGCAAATCTGGATCATCATCATAAGTCTTGGAGATTGTAAGACCAAATTCAAGTTTCCATAACCCTACATGCAACTCGTTAGTATGGTTCAAGAAAATCAGCAAAGAACTTGTCATGATATGAATAACATCTTGAAAAATAATCCGTTCTTCAAAAACAGTCCATGGAGTCCAATCTTCCAACTTTAGGATGAGAGACCACCCCTTTTCCTCAAATCGACCTTCTTTATACCCAAAAGCAATGTGATAATCTTCCACAACAGCCCCACGCAATTTTAAACAAGTCATAACAGCCCTTTTTAAGAATTGGTGATAATTGATACACCCCATGACCTTATGTCCCCGAATTCCTTCAATTGCAAATCTTTGTGCATGACTAATTAACATCAACCCCTCCTTGGAACAATACCATAAAAATGCTAGCACACCTCCCATTTTGTCATCCAATGTTTGTGGATAATACAAACAATGGTCATAAGTTTTTATATGAGATGTAACTTTGCAAAACTGAATTTCTCCATTAGTAGAATGCTTGATTTTCAAAAAAAATATAGGATCAAGTATTACTAACTTAGGAGCAGCCAACACACACTCTTTACTTGTCTCAAACAACCCTTTGACAACTCCCACACATACACATGTCATCTTCAAACAAATTGCTGAATTCAGCCCTTCTAATAAATCTTTTTGAGGGTAAGAAATTCTGCCATCTCCAAGAACAATCTTTCTTGGTGTTTTTGAGCCACAAACAAAACAACACCAGAAACTCCTTTTGTAAGATAATAAGCAACAAGCTCAAAGTGAGAAAGATCAAAACAAATGACAATGTAACCAATAAAATCAGAATCAATGAGATTCAATCTACCAGCACACTTCCTTATCACGTTAGTAACAAATTTGTGATGGCTCTCAATTGGCAACAAGTAGTCATTCCTTGGTCTCCAAAGTGTATAAATTTCCCACACTTTGAAACGAACATCAAGATGAAAAATGAATAAACCTTCTTGATCAATAAAGCCTTCAATTCTGATTTTTCTAAGAACTTTAGAAAATAAATCATATTTATAAAAAATAATAGAACATGAAATTTTGTGGTACTTGTAGTCATTGGTTTTTGATGTTGTAAGCTCTTGGAACAAATTTTGTTGATCAACAAAAACCACTTCTTCAATAAATTCTTCCTTACCAACAGAATCTATCTCTTCACCAATGGCATCTTCATCAACAAAACTTCTTCTTTCATCCATTACTTCAATAATTTCGTCTCCAACCACAAAATTAATTTCTTCACTAACGAGACTTTCTTTTTCAGCAACTTCATCTTCAATTTCTTCACTAATTCATCTTCCCCATCAGTATCATAGATGGGACCAGAATTATAGATACCATCAATGAATTCTTCTTCCCCATCGGTCTCATAGATTGGACAAGAATCTTCATCTACATCTTCCGAATCAGAATTGGGAAGTGACATATTGTCAATACCCTTTTTTGGATCATAATAGAATTCAGCATTGTAGATGAACACATCCTCTTCGTCTTCTTCAATTAGCAATTTGCGTAGCATGATTGTTGGACAACAAGTTCCCAATCAGAACTTGCTCTGATACCACTTATGATACGAATATGGAGCACTCGTATTTCTGATTGCAGCGGAATAAAATGATTAAAACTCAATGAACTAATTTGGATAGCAAATACAGAATTTTGGGACTCTTTTTGGTATTTTCGTGTGAGTGATGAAATATAACAAAATTGGAACAAGCAACAATGAAATAAAAGGATAGATTTGATAGACAACCTAGACCTATAGATTGAATATCGATGAAAACAAGTTAAGACCTATTAACTTGAGTTCTATCAAGATCAGGAAGGCATCCTTCAAAAGATGATTGTGAGTGCAGCAACAACTCATAAAATGATGAACAAAGTTCTTCAATATTGATTAAAATTCGTTATTCCCTAATTACATGCAAGGAAATGGCTATATAAAGCCTTAAAAACGAAATCAGTTACAAAAGCTCAAAGGCTTCTCATAAAACAGCAATAAAAGGAAACTAAATGCCATAAAATGGCTTATTCAAAGCACTAAAAACGTTTCTTGCACTAAGTAGGCTCCATGCATCATTAATTCAGCCCCCATGTCATCAAACTCACAGGATTTAACCCACATCAGCCTTATGATCAAGACACATCAACATGTAATGTGTGTCAACCTTGCATATGATTTGTAACAAATAATAAGTGTTGAAAACGTTCAAGTAATCCTTTGTTGTGTGGCCTCTTATGGCTAATAATGTCCAAAACAAGAGTACCCACACATCCCATGAACCATTCATCCAAAACGTTCCTTGGACCTTATCCGTACATGTATCAGGACACCTATTACTTGTAACATGGATATCTGTAGGCTATTGGACATGGCTAGTAGTTATAATGGTTCAAGGGCTGTCAGTATCAGTTATGGATATCTATTGGTTATAATGGTTCAAAGAACATGGTTATGGGTTATGGACACCTATTACTTGTAAAATGGATATATATATAGGCTATTGGTCATGGCTAGTAGTTATAATGGTTCAAGGGCCATCGATACGAGTTATGGACGTCTAGTGGTTATAATGGTTCAAGGACCATGGTTATCGGTTATGCACACCAATTACTTGTAAATGGATATCTAAGGGTCCAAGGGCCAAGGGCCATCGATATGAGTTATGGACATCTAGTGGTTATAATGGTTCAATGGCCTTGGTAATGGGTTATGGACACCTATTACTTGTAAAATGGATATCTATAGGCTATCGGTCATGGCTACTAGTTATAATGGTTCAAGGGCCATCAGTATCAGTTATGGACATCTAGTGGTTATAATGGCTCAAAAACCATGGTTATGGGTTATGGACACCTATTACTTATAACATGGATATCTGTAGGCTATTGGACATGGCTAGTAGTTATAATGGTTCAAGGGCCCTCAGTATCAGTTATGGACATCTATTGGTTATAATGGTTCAAGGACCATGGTTATGGGTTATGGACACCCATTACTTGTAAAATGCATATCTATAGGCTATTGCTCATGGCTAGTAGTTATAATGGTTCAAGGGCCATCGATATGAGTTATGGACATTTAGTGGTTTTAATGGTTCAAGGACCATGGTTATGGGTTATGGACACCTATTTCTTGTAAAATGGGTATCTGTAGGCTATAGGTCATGGCTATTAGTTATAATGGTTCAAGGACCATCGGTATCAGTTATGGGCATCTAGTGGTTATAATTGTTCAAGGGCCGTGGGTATGGGTTATGCACACCTATTACTTGTAAAATGCATATCTATAGGCTATTGCGCATGGCCAGTAGTTATAATGGTTCAAGGGCCATCAGTATCAGTTATGGACATCTAGTGGTTATAATGGTTCAAGGACCATTGTTATGGGTTATGGTCACCTATTACTTGTAAAATGGATATCTATAAGTCATGGCTAGTAGTTATAATGGTTCAAGGGCCATCGATATGAGTTATGGACATGTAGTGGTGATAATGGTTCAATGGCCTTGGTTATGGGTTATGGACACCTATTACTTGTAAAATGGATATCTAAAGGCTATCGGTCATGGCTACTAGTTATAATGGTTCAAGGGCCATCAGTATCAGTTATGGACATCTAGTGGTTATAATGGTTCAAGGGCCATCAATATCAGTTATGGACATCTAGTTGTTATAATGGTTCAAGAACCATGGTTATGGGTTATGGACACTTATTACTTGTAAAATGGATATCTGTAGGCTATCGATCATGGCTACTAGTTATAATGGTTCAAGGGCCATCAGTATAAGTTATGGACATTTATTTTTATAATGGTTCAAGGACCATGGTTATGGGTTACGGACACCTATTACTTGTAAATGGATATCTATAGGCAATTGGTCATGGCTAGTAGTTATAATGGTGCAAGGGCCATCAGTATTAGTTATGGACATTTAGCGGTTATAATGGTTCAAGGGCCTCAGTGTCAGTTATGGACATCTAGTTGTTATAATGGTTCAAGAACCATGGTTATGGGTTATGGACACCTATTACTTGTAAAATGGACATCTGTAGGCTATTGATCATGGCTAGTAGTTATAATGGTTCAAGGGCCATCAGTATCAGTTATGGACATCTAGTGGTTATAATGGTTCAAGAACCATGGTTATGGGTTATGGACACCTATTACATGTAACATGGATATCTGTAGGCTATTGGACAAGGCTAGTAGTTATAATGGTTCAAGGGCCCTCAGTATCAGTTATGGACATCTATTGGTTATAATGGTTCAAGGACCATGGTTATGGGTTATGGACACCCATTACTTGTAAAATGGATATATATAGGCTATTGGTCATGGCTAGTAGTTATAATGGTTCAAGGGCCATCGATATGAGTTATGGACGTCTAGTGGTTATAATGGTTCAAGGACCATGGTTATGGGTTATGCACACCTATTACTTGTAAAATGCATATCTATTAGCTATTGCTCATGGCTAGTAGTTATAATGGTTCAAGGGCCATCAATATGAGTTATGGACATTTAGTGGTTTTAATGGTTCAAGGACCATGGTTATGGGTTATGGACACCTATTTCTTGTAAAATGGGTATCTGTAGGCTATTGGTCATGGCTATTAGTTATAATGGTTCAAGGACCATCGGTATCAGTTATGGGCATCTAGTGGTTATAATTTTTCAAGGGCCGTGGGTATGGGTTATGCACACCTATTACTTGTAAAATGCATATCTATAGGCTATTGCGCATGGCCAGTAGTTATAATGGTTCAAGGGCCATCAGTATCAGTTATGGACATCTAGTGGTTATAATGGTTCAAGGACCATTGTTATGGGTTATGGTTACCTATTACTTGTAAAATGGATATCTATAAGTCATGGCTAGTAGTTATAATGGTTCAAGGGCCATCGATATGAGTTATGGACATGTAGTGGTGATAATGGTTCAATGGCCTTGGTTATGGGTTATGGACACCTATTACTTGTAAAATGGATATCTAAAGGCTATCGGTCATGGCTACTAGTTATAATGGTTCAAGGGCCATCAGTATCAGTTATGGACATCTAGTTGTTATAATGGTTCAAGAACCATGGTTATGGGTTATGGACACCTATTACTTGTAAAATGGATATCTGTAGGCTATCGATCATGGCTACTAGTTATAATGGTTCAAGGGCCATCAGTATCAGTTATGGACATCTAGTTTTTATAATGGTTCAAGGACCATGGTTATGGGTTACGGACACCTATTACTTGTAAATGGATATCTATAGGCAATTGGTCATGGCTAGTAGTTATAATGGTGCAAGGGCCATCAGTATTAGTTATGGACATTTAGCGGTTATCATGGTTCAAGGGCCATCAGTGTCAGTTATGGACATCTAGTTGTTATAATGGTTCAAGAACCATGGTTATGGGTTATGGACACCTATTACTTGTAAAATGGACATCTGTAGGCTATTGATCATGGCTAGTAGTTATAGGGCCATCAGTATCAGTTATGGACATCTAGTCGTTATAATGGTTCAAGAACCATGGGTATGGGTTATGGACACCTATTACTTGTAACATGGATATCTGTAGGCTATTGGACATGGCTAGTAGTTATAATGGTTCAAGGGCCGTCAGTACCAGTTATGGACATCTATTGGTTATAATGGTTCAAGGACCATGGTTATGGGTTATGGACACCTATTACTTGTAAAATGGATATATATAGGCTATTGGTCATGGCTAGTAGTTATAATGGTTCAAGGGCCATCGATATGAGTTATGGATGTCTAGTGGTTATAATGGTTCAAGGACCATGGTTATGGGTTATGCACACCTATTACTTGTAAAATGCATATCTATAGGCTATTGCTCATGGCTAGTAGTTATAATGGTTCAAGGGCCATCAATATGAGTTATGGACATTTAGTGGTTATAATGGTTCAAGGACCATGGTTATGGGTTATGGACACCTATTTCTTGTACAATGGATATCTGTAGGCTATTGGTCATGGCTAGTAGTTATAATGGTACAAGGACCATCGGTCTCAGTTATTGGCATCTAGTGGTTATAATTGTTCAAGGGCCGTGGGTATGGGTTATGCACACCTATTACTTGTAAAATGCATATCTATAGGCTATTGCGCATGGCTAGTAGTTATAATGGTTCAAGGGCCATCAGTATCAGTTATGGACATCTAGTGGTTATAATGGTTCAAGGACCATGGTTATGGGTTATGGACACATATTACTTGTAAAATGGATATCTATAAGTCATGGCTAGTAGTTATAATGGTTCAAGGGTCATCGATATGAGTTATGGACATGTAGTGGTTATAATGGTTCAATGGCCTTGGTTATGGGTTATGGACGCCTATTACTTGTAAAATGGATATCTAAAGGATATCAGTCATGGCTACTAGTTATAATGGTTCAAGGGCCATCAGTATCACTTATGGTCATCTAGTGGTTATAATGGTTCAAGGGCCATCAGTATCAGTTATGGACATCTAGTTGTTATAATGGTTCAAGAACCATGGTTATGGGTTATGGACACCTATTACTTGTAAAATGGATATCTGTAGGCTATTGGTCATGGCTAGTAGTTATAATGGTTCAAGGGCTATCAGTATCAGTTATGGACATCTAGTTGTTATAATGGTTCAAGGACCATGGTTATGGGTTATGGACACCTATTACTTGTAAAATGGATATCTATAAGCTATTGGTCATGGCTAGTAGTTATAATGGTTCAAGGGCCATCGATATGAGTTATGGATATGTACTGGTTATAATGGTTCAATGGCCTTGGTTATGGGTTATGGATACCTATTACTTGTAAAATGGATATCTATAGGCTATTGGTCATGGCTACTAGTGGTTATAATGGTTCAAAGGCCATCAGTATCAGTTATGGACATCAAGTGGTTATAATGGTTCAAGAACCATGGTTATGGGTTGTGGACACCTATTACTTGTAAAATGGATATATATAAGTCATGGCTAGTAGTTATAATGGTTCAAGGGCCATCGATATGAGTTATGGACATGTAGTGGTTATAATGGTTCAATGGCCTTGGTTATGGGTTATGGACACCTATTACTTGTAAAATGGATATCTATAGGCTATCCGTCATGGCTACTAGTTACAATGTTTCAAGGGCCATCAGTATCAGTTATGGACATCTAGTGGTTATAATGGTTCAAGGGCCATCAGTATCAGTTATGGACATCCAGTTGTTATAATGGTTCAAGAACCATGGTTATGGGTTATGGACACCTATTACTTGTAAAATGGATATCTGTAGGCTATCGATCATGGCTACTAGTTATAATGGTTCTAGGGCCATCAGTATCAGTTATGGACATCTAGTTTTTATAATGGTTCAAGGACCATGGTTGTGGGTTACGGACACCTATTACTTGTAAATGGATATCTATAGGCAATTGGTCATGGCTAGTAGTTATAATGGTGCAAGGGCCATCAGTATTAGTTATGGACATTTAGCGGTTATCATGGTTCAAGGGCCTTTAGTGTCTGTTATGGACATCTAGTTGTTATAATGGTTCAAGAACCATGGATATGGGTTATGGACACCTATTTCTTGTAAAATGGACATCTGTAGGCTATTGATCATGGCTAGTAGTTATAATGGTTCAAGGGCCATCAGTATCAGTTATGGACATCTAGTGGTTATAATGGTTCAAGAACCATGGTTATGGGTTATGGACACCTATTACTTGTAACATGGATATCTGTAGGCTATTGGACATGGCTAGTAGTTATAATGGTTCAAGGTCCGTCAGTATCTGTTATGGACATCTATTGGTTATAATGGTTCAAGGACCATGGTTAAGGGTTATGGACACCTATTACTTGTAAAATGGATATATATAGGCTATTGGTCATGGCTAGTAGTTATAATGGTTCAAGGGCCATCGATATGAGTTATGGACATTTAGTGGTTATAATGGTTCAAGGACCATGGTTATGGGTTATGGACACCTATTTCTTGTAAAATGGATATCTGTAGGCTATTGGTCATGGCTAGTAGTTATAATGGTTCAAGGAGCATCGGTATCAGTTATTGGCATCTAGTGGTTATAATTGTTCAAGGGCCGTGGGTATGGGTTATGCACACCTATTACTTGTAAAATGCATATCTATAGGCTATTGCGCATGGCTAGTAGTTATAATGGTTCAAGGGCCATCAGTATCAGTTATGGACATCTAGTGGTTATAATGGTTCAAGGACCATGGTTATGGGTTATGGACACATATTACTTATAAAATGGATATCTATAAGTCATGGCTAGTAGTTATAATGGTTCAAGGGCCATCGATATGAGTTATGGACATGTAGTGGTTATAATTGTTCAATGGCCTTGGTTATGGGTTATGGACACCTATTACTTGTAAAATGGATATCTAAAGGCTATCGGTCATGGCTACTAGTTATAATGGTTCAAGGGCCATCAGTATCACTTATGGTCATCTAGTGGTTATAATGGTTCAAGGTCTATCTGTATCAGTTATGGACATCTAGTTGTTATAATGGTTCAAGAACCATGGTTATGGGTTATGGACACCTATTACTTGTAAAATGGATATCTGTAGGCTATTGGTCATGGCTAGTAGTTATAATGGTTCAAGGGCTATCAGTATCAGTTATGGACATCTAGTTGTTATAATGGTTCAAGGACCATGGTTATGGGTTATGGACACCTATTACTTGTAAAATGGATATCTACAAGCTATTGGTCATGGCTAGTAGTTATAATGGTTCAAGGGCCATCGATATGAGTTATGGATATGTACTGGTTATAATGGTTCAATGGCCTTGGTTATGGGTTATGGATACCTATTACTTGTAAAATGGATATCTATAGGCTATTGGTCATGGCTACTAGTGGTTATAATGGTTCAAAGGCCATCAGTATCAGTTATGGACATCAAGTGGTTATAATGGTTCAAGAACCATGGTTATGGGTTGTGGACACATATTACTTGTAAAATGGATATATATAAGTCATGGCTAGTAGTTATAATGGTTCAAGGGCCATCGATATGAGTTATGGACATGTAGTGGTTATAATGGTTCAATGGCCTTGGTTATGGGTTATGGACACCTATTACTTGTAAAATGGATATCTATAGGCTATCAGTCATGGACATCTAGTGGTTATAATGGTTCAAGGGCCATCAGTATCAGTTATGGACATCTAGTTGTTATAATGGTTCAAGAACCATGGTTATGGGTTGTGGGTTATGGACACCTATTACTTGTAAAATGGATATCTGTAGGCTATTGGTCATGGCTAGAAGTTATAATGGTTCATGGGCCATCAGTATCAGTTATGGACATCTAGTTGTTATAATGGTTCAAGGACCATGGTTATGGGTTACGGACACCTATTACTTGTAAATGGATATCTATAGGCTATTGGTAATGGCTAGTAGTTATAATGGTCCAAGGGCCATCGATATGAGTTATGGACATGTAGTGGTTATAACGGTTCAATGGCCTTGGTTATGGGTTATGGACACCTATTACTTGTAAAATGGATATCTATAGGCTATCGGTCATGGTTACTAGTTATAATGGTTCAAGGGCCATCAGTAATAGTTATGGACATCTAGTGGTTATAATGGTTCAAGGGCCATCAGTATCAGTTATGGAAATCTAGTTGTTATAATGGTTCAAGAACCATGGTTATGGGTTATGGACACCTATTACTTGTAAAATGGATATCTATAAGCTATTGGTTATGGCTAGTAGTTATAATGGTTCAAGGGCCATCGATATGAGTTATGGATATGTACTGGTTATAATGGTTCAATGGCCTTGGTTATGGGTTATGGATACCTATTACTTGTAAAATGGATATCTATAGGCTATTGGTCATGGCTACTAGTGGTTATAATGGTTCAAAGGCCATCAGTATCAGTTATGGACATCAAGTGGTTATAATGGTTCAACAACCATGGTTATGGGTTGTGGACACCTATTACTTGTAAAATGGATATATATAAGTCATGGCTAGTAGTTATAATGGTTCAAGGGCCATCGATATGAGTTATGGACATGTAGTAGTTATAATGGTTCAATGGCCTTGGTTATGGGTTATGGGCACCTATCACTTGTAAAATGGATATCTATAGGCTATCCGTCATGGCTACTAGTTACAATGTTTCAAGGGCCATCAGTATCAGTTATGGACATCTAGTGGTTATAATGGTTCAAGGGCCATCTGTATCAGTTATGGACATCCAGTTGTTATAATGGTTCAAGAACCATGGTTATGGGTTATGGACACCTATTACTTGTAAAATGGATATCCGTAGGCTATCGATCATGGCTACTAGTTATAATGGTTCAAGGGCCATCAGTATCAGTTATGGACATCTAGTTTTTATAATGGTTCAAGGACCATGGTTGTGGGTTACGGACACCTATTACTTGTAAATGGATATCTATAGGCAATTGGTCATGGCTAGTAGTTATAATGGTGCAAGGGCCATCAGTATTAGTTATGGACATTTAGCGGTTATCATGGTTCAAGGGCCATCAGTGTCTGTTATGGACATCTAGTTGTTATAATGGTTCAAGAACCATGGATATGGGTTATGGACACCTATTACTTGTAAAATGGACATCTGTAGGCTATTGATCATGGCTAGTAGTTATAATGGTTCAAGGGCCATCAGTATCAGTTATGGAGATCTAGTGGTTATAATGGTTCAAGAACCATGGTTATGGGTTATGGACACCTATTACTTGTAACATGGATATCTGTAGGCTATTGGACATGGCTAGTAGTTATAATGGTTCAAGGTCCGTCAGTATCTGTTATGGACATCTATTGGTTATAATGGTTCAAGGACCATGGTTAAGGGTTATGGACACCTATTACTTGTAAAATGGATATATATAGGCTATTGGTCATGGCTAGTAGTTATAATGGTTTAAGGGCCATCGATATGAGTTATGGACGTCTAGTGGTTATAATGGTTCAAGGGCCATGGTTATGGGTTATGCACACCTATTACTTGTAAAATGCATATCTATAGGCTATTGCTCATGGCTAGTAGTTATAATGGTTCAAGGGCCATCGATATGAGTTATGGACATTTAGTGGTTATAATGGTTCAAGGACCATGGTTATGGGTTATGGACACCTATTTCTTGTAAAATGGATATCTGTAGGCTATTGGTCATGGCTAGTAGTTATAATGGTTCAAGGAGCATCAGTATCAGTTATTGGCATCTAGTGGTTATAATTGTTCAAGGGCCGTGGGTATAGGTTATGCACACCTATTACTTGTAAAATGCATATCTATAGGCTATTGCGCATGGCTAGTAGTTATAATGGTTCAAGGGCCATCAGTATCAGTTATGGACATCTAGTGGTTATAATGGTTCAAGGACCATGGTTATGGGTTATGGACACATATTACTTATAAAATGGATATCTATAAGTCATGGCTAGTAGTTATAATGGTCCAAGGGCCATCGATATGAGTTATGGACATGTAGTGGTTATAATGGTTCAATGGCCTTGGTTATGGGTTATGGACACCTATTACTTGTAAAATGGATATCTATAGGCTATCGGTCATGGTTGCTAGTTATAATGGTTCAAGGGCCATCAGTAATAGTTATGGACATCTAGTGGTTATAATGGTTCAAGGGCCATCAGTATCAGTTATGGAAATCTAGTTGTTATAATGGTTCAAGAACCATGGTTATGGGTTATGGACACCTATTACTTGTAAAATCGACATCTGTAGGCTATTGGTCATGGCTAGAAGTTATAATGGTTCATGGGCCATCAGTATCAGTTATGGACATCTAGTTGTTATAATGGTTCAAGGACCTTGGTTATGGGTTACGGACACCTATTACTTGTAAATGGATATCTATAGGCTATTGGTCATGGCTAGTAGTTTTAATGGTCCAAGGGCCATCGATATGAGTTATGGACATGTAGTGGTTATAATGGTTCAATGGCCTTGGTTATGGGTTATGGACACCTATTACTTGTAAAATGGATATCTATTGGCTATGGGTCATGGCTACTAGTTATAATGGTTCAAGGGCCATCAATATCAGTTAAGGACATCTAGTGGTTATAATGGTTCAAGGGCCATCAGTATCAGTTATGGACATCTAGTTGTTATAATGGTTCAAGAACCATGGTTATGGGTTATGGACACCTATTACTTGTAAAATGAAAATCTGTAGGCTATTGGTTATGGCTAGTAGTTATAATGGTTCAAGGGCCATCAGTATCAGTTATGGACATCTAGTTGTTATAATGGTTCAAGGACCATGGTTATGGGTTACGGACACGTATTACTTGTAAATGGATATCTATAGGCTATTGGTCATGGCTAGTAGTTATAATGGTCCAAGGGCCATCGATATGAGTTATGGACATGTAGTGGTTATAATGGTTCAATGGCCTTGATTATGGGTTATGGACACCTATTAGTTGTAAAATGGATCACTATAGGCTATCGGTCATGGCTACTAGTTATAATGGTTCAAGGGCCTCAGTATCAGTTATGGACATCTAGTGGTTATAATGGTTCAAGGACCATGGTTATGGGTTATGCACACCTATTACTTGTAAAATGCATATCTATAGGCTATTGCGCATGGCTAGTAGTTATAATGGTTCAAGGACCATAGTTATAATGGCTAGTAGTTATAATGGTTCAAGGGCCGTCAGTATCAGTTATGGACATCTATTGGTTATAATGGTTCAAGGACCATGGTTGTGGGTTATGGACACCTATTACTTTTAAAATTGATATCTATAGGCTACTTGTCATTGCTAGTAGTTATAATGGTTCAAGGGCCATCAGTATCAGTTATGGACATCTAGTGGTTGTAATGGTTCAAGGACCATGGTTATGGGTTATGCACATCTATTACTTGTAAAATGCATATCTATAGGCTATTACGCATGGCTAGTAGTTATAATGGTTCAAGGGCCATCAGTACCAGTGTTGTGGACATCTAGTGGTTATAATGTTCCAAGGACCATGGTTATGGGTTATGGAAACCTATTACTTGTAAAATGGATATATATAGGCTATTGGTCATGGCTAGTAGTTATAATGGTTCAAGGGCCATCGATATGAGTTATGGACATCTTGTGGTTATAATGGTTCAAGGACCATGGTTATGGACCATAAACTCAGCCTTATGAGGATCAATAGTGTTCTGAAACAGCTCATGAGTATCAAGGGAATTCACATGGCCTGCAATTCCAAGGAAATTTTGGTAGTGTTTAACAAAAATTGGAGCGATTTCATTACCTTCGTGCATAGTATTTCCCTCAAATATGGCATCTATACGATTCCTGTGACATCTACTCTTTACCACGTTATGGAAGTAGGCCGAATTGGAGTCCCCCACTCTTAGCCATTCAATTTTAGATTTTTGTTTAAGGAACCGTTCCTCATCTAAAACTGCAGCCTTATAAGCCCGAAGATAATGGCCTTCTACTTCACGGAGCTCAAGACAGTGAGGATTTTTATCTAGAGCAGATTGAATTTCATCCAGTTCTACCCGAAGGAATTTTACTTTGGAGTGTAAATTACCTTGGTCCTTTAAAAGCTTTCGCAAAGGTGGTTTCAAAGCTTTAAGGTGTTTTACCACACGATACATGGCACAACCCGTGACTGTCTCCGACCAAGCAGCAGCAACAATATCTCGAAAATCAGGTTTGTCTGTAAGAAAGTTAAAAAATTTAAACGGCTTAGGTTTGAACTTCATAATATTCGGGATTTTCAAGATACAAGGGGTGTGATCAGATATACGATATGGTTTAAAAATGCCAATAGAATTCGGGAAAACATCAATGAAGTCTTGATTCCCCATAATTCGATCAATTTTCTTTAAAATACCATCAAATCCCTGCGGTTTCTGGTTCCAAGTAAAATGAAGGCCCGTACTATTTATATCCATAACAGCCATATCATTTACACACTCTTGAAATTCCCGCATAGCAATATGAGGTTGGTACCCACCACATGAGTGGTCTTCTAATTTCAGGGCTGCATTAAAATCACCAAGAATAGCCCAAGGTTTATGTGACATGAGCTGGCTATGCCCCACTAGATTTTGCCATAAAATTCTTCTGTCAATGTACGAAGTGGCAGCATACACAAAAGAACAGAAGAATGACTTTCTATCAGCTTTAGTAACTACTTGAACATGAATAACCTGATTTGTTTGAGCTAGGGTCATAACATCTAACATCCTCTCATCCCATCCAAGGATTATGCGGGTTCCTTTATCACACAAATGCCCATTCGAGGTCCATTTCCAACTAGCACACACTTTCTTACATACGTCATAAACATCCGCAACATTCACATGAGACTCTAGAACTGCACAAATACTAAGTTTATTATCTAGAACTATTTGACGAACCTCTTCTTGTTTAGGGGACCGGTTCAAACCCCTTAAATTCCAGGAGGCAAGACTAAACATTAAGAGCCCGTGTATAGGGAGTGCTTGCCCCATTGTTTTTAGAAGTTCCCGCCAAAAAACTTGATGTATCGTTTGTCTTGCCTGCCACTTCGTCTTCTTCATCGTCCTGGTCACTTAAAGAATCAAACCCATTTGAGGTGGGAATATTTTCATATGTATTCGTCTTTTGAAGAACAGTAGGTTTAGCCTGATGTTGAGACTTCCCAACATCACCTGCACTATTACTGTTTTCATTATTTCGTTTGCTGACAATAGGTGTAACATGGTGTTCATGTGTACCATTTACACTATTACTGTCCGCCTTTCCATAATCAAAGGAGATATTATCCGGGACGTCATTGCGATCAATAGGTGTAGCATTCTCTACACTATTACTGGTCGCACTTTTAGTCCCAATATCTCTTTTCTCATGGACATCTTCACAAACAATAGGTGTAACATAATGTTTATCATTATTTACACTATTACTATTTGTATTTGGGAATTTAGAGCTTCCAGGCATTTCAGAATCATTCTTTGTACTCCCTTTTGGTCTGTACAAAAAATTTGATCGAGGCTTAGTGTATTGTCTACGATTTTTGTTTCCCACGACCTGGTACCCATCATTATCTTGTTCAACTTCCTTCTCTTTGGGTTTAATGTTTTTAGGGCAGCAGTCACTAATATGACCAAAGATTTTGCATATTAACACCTCGGAGGTTTCCATTCATATTCAAGAGTAATCACTTCTTTAGAGTAATCACATCCATCAAGGGACGGGATAGCCACTAGTAGTGTGGATCTAAAATCATCTGAAGAATTGATTTCAATGAGAGCTCTAGCAAAATTACTTCTACCCCAGGATTCCGAGCAGATATTACTTGTGTATGCATCCAACATTTTTGGAGTGCCAATCTTTGAAGCAATCATACTAAGACCATCAGCTGTAAAAGCAGCCATTGGAACATCGTGGAATTTAACCCAAATCGGAATTTTAGTAAGGTCTTCCTTTGTTAAGGTGGTATTTGGAGTCCATTCTTTAAGAATAATAGGGTTATTCCTAATCATCCAAGGGCCATTTTCCAACACATCTTCCAAACCTTTGTGTGAGTCAAATTTAAAAAAGAAGAACCCTTTTGCATTCATCATCACCCAATTGAGTCCAAATTTGGACCGTACATTCTTGACATAATACTCAACAATCGGGAAGGCAATCCTTTTCCCTAAAAAATAACCATACAAGGTGTTTGAGAACTGACTTGCAACTTCCTTCACAGATTCTATTGGAATCATAACATCAACATCATCGTTTGGCTTAACAGATTCAATCATACGAAAATTCACCTTAGGTAAAGCATTTGTCTTGTTAATGATCGCTGCATATGATGGTTTGGCCTGAGTTTCATTAACAATCTCAGCTAGTTGTGGTTCTTTGGAAATGACATCAGAGTGAATCTCAATTACCGGTGTATCGAGATTAGCAGGAGTAACATCTGGTGTTTGGGTAGATTTCGGGTCACAGCCAGTCTGCATTGGAATTACATCAGGTTTACTCATAAAACTCACCGGTTGGCCACGCACGGCATTACGGGGATGAAGAATCTTCCCACTTTTTCCTATAATCTTACCATTTATGTTTTTCAATTTAGCCGCAATGTTAGATTGTCTTTGTCCCGTATCATGAGTGTCACCAGCCATTTAGTTTTTAATCAAACCTCAACAAAACTTCAGCAAAACAAACAAAACGAATGGTTAAATCAAACGTTCCATCCATCGGTATCAGTTATGGGCATCTATTGGTTATAATTGTTCAAGGGCCATGGTTATGGGTTATGGACACCTATTACTTTTAATATGGATATCTATAGGCTATTGGTCATGGTTAGTAGTTATAATGGTTCAAGGGCCATCAGTACCAGTGTTGTGGACATCTAGTGGTTATAATGGTTCAAGGACCATGGTAATGGGTTATGGAAACCTATTACTTGTAAAATGGATATATATATATATAGGCTATTGGTCATGGCTAGTAGTTATAATGGTTCAAGGGCCATCGATATGAGTTATGGACATCTAGTGGTTATAATGGTTCAAGGACCATGGTTATGGGTTACGCACACCTATTACTTGTAAAATGCATATCTATAGGCTATTGCTCATGGCTAGTAGTTATAATGGTTCAAGGGCCATCGATATGAGTTATAGACATCTAGTGGTTATAATGCTTCAAGGACCATGGTTATGGGTTATGGACACCTATTACTTGTAAAACGGATATCTGAAGGCTATTGGTCATGGCTAGAAGTTATAATGGTTCAAGGGCCATCGGTATCAGTTATGGGCATCTAGTGGTTATAATTGTCCAAGGGCCGTGGTTATGGGTTACGGACACCTATTGCTTTTAAAATGGATATCTATAGGCTACTGGTCATTGCTAGTAGTTATAATGGTTCAAGGGCCATCAGTATCAGTTATGGACATCTAGTGGTTGTAATGGTTCAAGGACCATGGTTATGGGTTATGCACATCTATTACTTGTAAAATGCATATCTATAGGCTATTGCGCATGGCTAGTAGTTATAATGGTTCAAGGGCCATCAGTATCAGTTATGGACATCTAGTGGTTATAATGGTTCAAGGACCATGGTTATGGGTTATGGACACCTATTACTTGTAAAATGGATATCTATAGGCTATTGGTCATGGCTAGTAGTTATAATGGTTCAAGGGCCATCAGTATCAGTTATGGACATCAAGTGGTTATAATGGTTCAAGAACCATAGTTATGGGTTATGGACACCTATTACTTGTAAAATGGATAACTATAAGTCATGGCTAGTAGGTATAATGGTTCAAAGGCCATCGATATGAGTTATGGACATGTAGTGGTTATAATGGTTCAATGGCCTTGTTTATGGGTTATGGACACCTATTACTTGTAAAATGGACATCTATAGGCTATCGGTCATGGCTACTAGTTATAATGGTTCAAGGGCCATCAGTATCAGTTATGGACATCTAGTGGTTATAGTGGTTTAAAGGCCATCAGTATCAGTTATGGACATCTAGTTGTTATAATGGTCCAAGAACCATGGTTATGGGTTATGGACACCTATTACTTGTAAAATGGATATCTGTAGGCTATTGGTCATGGCTAGTATTTATAATGGTTCAAGGGCCATCAGTATCAGTTATGGACATCTAGTTATAATGGTTCAAGGACCATGGTTATAAGTTATGGACACCTATTACTTGTAAATGGATATCTATAGGCTATTGGTCATGGCTAGTAGTTATAATGGTCCAAGGGCCATCGGTATGAGTTATGGACATGTAGTGGTTATAATGGTTCAATGGCCTTGATTATGGGTTATGGACACCTATTACTTGTAAAATGGATATCTATAGGCTATCGGTCATGGCTAGTAGTTATAATGGTTCAAGGGCCATCAATATCAGTTATGGACATCTAGTTGTTATAATGGTTCAAGGACCATGGTTATGGGTTATGGACACCTATTACTTGTAAAATGGATATCTATAGGCTATTGGTCATGGCTAGTAGTTATAATGGTTCAAGGGTCATCGATGTGAGTTATGGACATGTACTGGTTATAATGGTTCAATTTCCTTGGTTATGGGTTACGGATACCTATTACTTGTAAAATAGATATCTATAGGCTATTGGTCATGGCTACTAGTTATAATGGTTCAAGGGCCATCAGTATCAGTTATGAACATCAAGTGGTTATAATGGTTCAAGGAAAATGGTTATGGGTTATGGACACCTATTACTTGTAAAATGGATATCTATTGGCTATTGTACATGGCAAGTAGTTATAATGGTTCAAGGGCCATCATTATCAGTTATGGACATCTAGTGGTTATAATGGTTCAAGGACCATGGTTATGGGTTATGGACACCTATTAATTGTAAAATGGATATCTATAGGCTATTTGTCATGGCTAGTAGTTATAATGGTTCAAGGGCATCAGTATCAGTTATGGACATCAAGTGGTTATAATGGTTTGAGACCCATGGTTATGTGTTATGGACACCTATTACTTGTAAATGGATGTCATGGCTAGTAGTTGTAATGGTACAAGGGCCATTGATATGAGTTATGGACATGTAGTGGTTATAATGGTTCAATGGCCTTGGTTATGGGTTATGGACACCTATTACTTTTAAAATGGATATCTATAGGCTATCGGTCATGGCTACTAGTTATAATGGTTCAAGGGCCATCAGTATCAGTTATGGACATCTAGTGGTTATAATGGTTCATGAACCATGGTTATGGGTTATCGACACCTATTACTTGTAAAATGGATATCTGTAGGCTTTTGGTCATGGCTAGTAGTTATAATGATTCAAGGGCCATCAATATCAGTTATGGACATTTAGTTGTTATAATGGTTCAAGGACCATGGTTATGGGTTATGGACACCAATTACTTGTAAATGGATATCTATAGGCTATTGGTCATGGGTAGTAGTTATAATGGTCCAAGGGCCATCGATATGAGTTATGTACATGTAGTGGTTATAATGGTTCAATGGCCTTGATTATGGGTTATGCACACCTATTACTTGTAAAATGGATATCTATAGGCTATCAGTCATGGCTACTAGTTATAATGGTTCAAGGGCCATTAGTATCAGTTATGGACATCTAGTGGTTATAATGGTTTAATGGCCTTGGTTATGGGTTATGGACACCTATTACTTGTAAAATGGATATCTATAGGCTATCGGTCATGGCTAGTAGTTATAATGGTTCAAGGGCCATCAATATCAGTTATAGATATCTAGTTGTTATAATGGTTCAAGGACCATGGTTATGGGTTATGGACACCTATTACTTGTAAAATGGATATCTATAGGCTATTGGTCATGGCTAGTAGTTATAATGGTTCAAGGGTCATCGATATGAGTTATGGACATGTACTGGTAATAATGGTTCAATGGCCTTGGTTATGGGTTATGGATACCTATTACTTGTAAAAGAGATATCTATAGGCTATTGGTCATGGCTACTAGTTATAATGGTTCAAGGGCCATCAGTATCAGTTATGAACATCAAGTGGTTATAATGGTTCAAGGGCCATCGATATGAGTTATGGACATCTAGTGGTTATAATGGTTCAAGGACAATGGTTATGGGGTATGGACACCTATTACTTGTAAAATGGATATCTATTGGCTATTGTACATGGCAAGTAGTTATAATGGTTCAAGGGCCATCAGTATCAGTTATGGACATCTAGTGGTTATAATGGTCCAAGGACCATGGTTATGGGTTATGGACACCTATTACTTGTAAAATGGATATCTATAGGCTATTTGTCATGGCTAGTAGTTATAATGGTTCAAGGGCATCAGTATCAGTTATGGACATCAAGTGGTTATAATGGTTTAAGACCCATGGTTATGGGTTATGGACACCTATTACTTGTAAATGGATATCTTTAGGCTATTGGTCATGGCTAGTAGTTGTAATGGTCCAAGGGCCATTGATATGAGTTATGGACATGTAGTGGTTATAATGGTTCAATGGCCTTGTTTATGGGTTATGGACACCTATTACTTTTAAAATGGATATCTATAGGCTATCTGTCATGGCTACTAGTTACAATGGTTCAAGGGCCATCAATATCAGTTATGATCTAGTGCTTATAATGGTTCATGAACCATGGTTATGGGTTACCGACACCTATTACTTCTAAAATGGATATCTGTAGGCTTTTGGTCATGGCTAGTAGTTATAATGATTCAAGGGCCATCAACATCAGTTATGGACATTTAGTTGTTATAATGGTTCAAGGACCATGGTTATGGGTTATGGACACCAATTACTTGTAAATGGATATCTATAGGCTATTGGTCATGGGTAGTAGTTATAATGGTCCAAGTGCCATCGATATGAGTTATGTACATGTAGTGGTTATAATGGTTCAATGGCCTTGATTATGGGTTATGCACACCTATTACTTGTAAAATGGATATCTATAGGCTATCAGTCATGGCTACTAGTTATAATGGTTCAAGGGCCATCAGTATCAGTTATGGACATCTAGTGGTTATAATGGTTTAATGGCCTTGGTTATGGGTTATGGACACCTATTACTTGTAAAATGGATATCTATAGGCTATCGGTCATGGCTAGTAGCTATAATGGTTCAAGGGCCATCAATATCAGTTATAGATATCTAGTTGTTATAATGGTTCAAGGACCATGGTTATGGGTTATGGACACCTATTACTTGTAAAATGGATATCTATAGGCTATTGGTCATGGCTAGTAGTTATAATGGTTCAAGGGTCATCGATATGAGTTATGGACATGTACTGGTAATAATGGTTCAATGGCCTTGGTAATGGGTTATGGATACCTATTACTTGTAAAAGAGATATCTATAGGCTATTGGTCATGGCTACTAGTTATAATGGTTCAAGGGCCATCAGTATCAGTTATGAACATCAAGTGGTTATAATGGTTCAAGGGCCATCGATATGAGTTATGGACATCTAGTGGTTATAATGGTTCAAGGACAATGGTTATGGGGTATGGACACCTATTACTTGTAAAATGGATATCTATTGGCTATTGTACATGGCAAGTAGTTATAATGGTTCAAGGGCCATCAGTATCAGTTATGGACATCTAGTGGTTATAATGGTTCAAGGACCATGGTTATGGGTTATGGACACCTATTACTTGTAAAATGGATATCTATAGGCTATTTGTCATGGCTAGTAGTTATAATGGTTCAAGGGCATCAGTATCAGTTATGGACATCAAGTGGTTATAATGGTTTAAGACCCATGGTTATGGGTTATGGACACCTATTACTTGTAAATGGATATCTATAGGCTATTGGTCATGGCTAGTAGTTGTAATGGTCCAAGGGCCATTGATATGAGTTATGGACATGTAGTGGTTATAATGGTTCAATGGCCTTGGTTATGGGTTATGGACACCTATTACTTTTAAAATGGATATCTATAGGTTATCTGTCATGGCTACTAGTTACAATGGTTCAAGGGCCATCAGTATCAGTTATGATCTAGTGCTTATAATGGTTCATGAACCATGGTTATGGGTTATCGACACCTATTACTTCTAAAATGGATATCTGTAGGCTATTGGTCATGGCTAGTAGTTATAATGATCCAAGGGCCATCAATATCAGTTATGGACATCTAGTTGTTATAATGGTTCAAGGACCATGGTTTTGGGTTATGGACACCTATTACTTGTAAATGGATATCTATAGGCTATTGGTCATGGCTAGTAGTTGTAATGGTCCAAGGGCCATTGATATAGTTATGGACATGTAGTGGTTATAATGGTTCAATGGCCTTGGTTATGGGTTATGGACACCTATTACTTTTAAAATGGATATCTATAGGCTATTGGTCATGGGTAGTAGTTATAATGGTCCAAGGGCCATCGATATGAGTTATGGACATGTAGTGGTTATAATGGTTCAATGGCCTTGATTATGGGTTATGCACACCTATTACTTGTAAAATGGATATCTATAGGCTATCGGTCATGGCTACTAGTTATAATGGTTCAAGGGCCATCAGTATCAGTTATGGACATCTAGTGGTTATAATGGTTCAATGGCCTTGGTTATGGGTTATGGACACCTATTACTTGTAAAATGGATATCTATAGGCTATCGGTCATGGCTAGTAGTTATAATGGTTCAAGGGCCATCAATATCAGTTATAGATATCTAGTTGTTATAATGGTTCAAGGACCATGGTTATGGGTTATGGACACCTATTACTTGTAAAATGGATATCTATAGGCTATTGGTCATGGCTAGTAGTTATAATGGTTCAAGGGTCATCGATATGAGTTATGGACATGTACTGGTAATAATGGTTCAATGGCCTTGGTTATGGGTTATGGATACCTATTACTTGTAAAAGAGATATCTATGGGCTATTGGTCATGGCTACTAGTTATAATGGTTCAAGGCCCATCAGTATCAGTTATGAACATTAAGTGGTCATATTGGTTCAAGGGCCATCGATATGAGTTATGGACATCTAGTGGTTATAATGGGTCATGGTTAGTAGTTATAACGGTTCAAGGGCCATCAGTATCAGTTATGGACATTTAGTGGTTATAATGGTTCAAGAACCATGGTTATGGGTTATGGACACCTATTACTTGTAAAATGGATATCTATAGGCTATTGGTCAGGGCTAGTAGCTATAATGGTTCAAGGGCCGTCAGTATCAGTTATGGACATCTAGTGGTTATAATGGTTCAAGGACCATGGTTATGGGTTACGGACACCTATTACTTGTAAAATCGATATCTATAGGCTATTTGTCATGGCTAGTAGTTATAATGGTTTACGGCCATCTGTATCAGTTATGGTAATGGTTATAATGGTTCAAGAACCATGGTTATGGGTTATGGACACCTATTACTTATAAAATGTATATCTATATGCTATTGGTCATGGCTAGTAGTTATAATGGTTAAAGGGCCATCAGTATCAGTTATGGACATCTAGTGGTTATAATGGTTCAAGGACCATGGTTATGGGTTATGGACACCTATTACTTGAAAAATGGATATCTATAGGCTATTGGTCATGGCTAGTAGTTATAATGGTTCATGGGCCATCAGTATCAGTTATGGACATCAAGTGGTTATAATGATTCAAGGACCATGGTTATGGGTTGTGGACACCTATTACTTGTAAAATGGATATCTATAGGCTATTGGTCATGGCTAGTAGTTATAATGGTTCAAGGGTCATCGATATGAGTTATGGACATGTACTGGCTATAATGGTTCAATGGCCTTGGTTATGGGTTACGGATACCTATTACTTGTAAAATAGATATCTATAGGCTATTGGTCATGGCTACTAGTTATAATGGTTCAAGGGCCATCAGTATCAGTTATGAACATCAAGTGGTTATAATGGTTCAAGGAAAATGGTTATGGGTTATGGACACCTATTACTTGTAAAATGGATATCTATTGGCTATTGTACATGGCAAGTAGTTATAATGGTTCAAGGGCCATCATTATCAGTTATGGACATCTAGTGGTTATAATGGTTCAAGGACCATGGTTATGGGTTATGGACACCTATTACTTGTAAAATGGATATCTATAGGCTATTTGTCATGGCTAGTAGTTATAATGGTTCAAGGGCATCAGTATCAGTTATGGACATCAAGTGGTTATAATGGTTTGAGACCCATGGTTATGGGTTATGGACACCTATTACTTGTAAATGGATATCTATAGGCTATTGGTCATGGCTAGTAGTTGTAATGGTCCAAGGGCCATTGATATGAGTTATGGACATGTAGTGGTTATAATGGTTCAATGGCCTTGTTTATGGGTTATGGACACCTATTACTTTTAAAATGGATATCTATAGGCTATCTGTCATGGCTACTAGTTACAATGGTTCAAGGGCCATCAATATCAGTTATGATCTAGTGCTTATAATGGTTCATGAACCATGGTTATGGGTTACCGACACCTATTACTTCTAAAATGGATATCTGTAGGCTTTTGGTCATGGCTAGTAGTTATAATGATTCAAGGGCCATCAACATCAGTTATGGACATTTAGTTGTTATAATGGTTCAAGGACCATGGTTATGGGTTATGGACACCAATTACTTGTAAATGGATATCTATAGGCTATTGGTCATGGGTAGTAGTTATAATGGTCCAAGTGCCATCGATATGAGTTATGTACATGTAGTGGTTATAATGGTTCAATGGCCTTGATTATGGGTTATGCACACCTATTACTTGTAAAATGGATATCTATAGGCTATCAGTCATGGCTACTAGTTATAATGGTTCAAGGGCCATCAGTATCAGTTATGGACATCTAGTGGTTATAATGGTTTAATGGCCTTGGTTATGGGTTATGGACACCTATTACTTGTAAAATGGATATCTATAGGCTATCGGTCATGGCTAGTAGCTATAATGGTTCAAGGGCCATCAATATCAGTTATAGATATCTAGTTGTTATAATGGTTCAAGGACCATGGTTATGGGTTATGGACACCTATTACTTGTAAAATGGATATCTATAGGCTATTGGTCATGGCTAGTAGTTATAATGGTTCAAGGGTCATCGATATGAGTTATGGACATGTACTGGTAATAATGGTTCAATGGCCTTGGTAATGGGTTATGGATACCTATTACTTGTAAAAGAGATATCTATAGGCTATTGGTCATGGCTACTAGTTATAATGGTTCAAGGGCCATCAGTATCAGTTATGAACATCAAGTGGTTATAATGGTTCAAGGGCCATCGATATGAGTTATGGACATCTAGTGGTTATAATGGTTCAAGGACAATGGTTATGGGGTATGGACACCTATTACTTGTAAAATGGATATCTATTGGCTATTGTACATGGCAAGTAGTTATAATGGTTCAAGGGCCATCAGTATCAGTTATGGACATCTAGTGGTTATAATGGTTCAAGGACCATGGTTATGGGTTATGGACACCTATTACTTGTAAAATGGATATCTATAGGCTATTTGTCATGGCTAGTAGTTATAATGGTTCAAGGGCATCAGTATCAGTTATGGACATCAAGTGGTTATAATGGTTTAAGACCCATGGTTATGGGTTATGGACACCTATTACTTGTAAATGGATATCTATAGGCTATTGGTCATGGCTAGTAGTTGTAATGGTCCAAGGGCCATTGATATGAGTTATGGACATGTAGTGGTTATAATGGTTCAATGGCCTTGGTTATGGGTTATGGACACCTATTACTTTTAAAATGGATATCTATAGGTTATCTGTCATGGCTACTAGTTACAATGGTTCAAGGGCCATCAGTATCAGTTATGATCTAGTGCTTATAATGGTTCATGAACCATGGTTATGGGTTATCGACACCTATTACTTCTAAAATGGATATCTGTAGGCTATTGGTCATGGCTAGTAGTTATAATGATCCAAGGGCCATCAATATCAGTTATGGACATCTAGTTGTTATAATGGTTCAAGGACCATGGTTTTGGGTTATGGACACCTATTACTTGTAAATGGATATCTATAGGCTATTGGTCATGGCTAGTAGTTGTAATGGTCCAAGGGCCATTGATATAGTTATGGACATGTAGTGGTTATAATGGTTCAATGGCCTTGGTTATGGGTTATGGACACCTATTACTTTTAAAATGGATATCTATAGGCTATTGGTCATGGGTAGTAGTTATAATGGTCCAAGGGCCATCGATATGAGTTATGGACATGTAGTGGTTATAATGGTTCAATGGCCTTGATTATGGGTTATGCACACCTATTACTTGTAAAATGGATATCTATAGGCTATCGGTCATGGCTACTAGTTATAATGGTTCAAGGGCCATCAGTATCAGTTATGGACATCTAGTGGTTATAATGGTTCAATGGCCTTGGTTATGGGTTATGGACACCTATTACTTGTAAAATGGATATCTATAGGCTATCGGTCATGGCTAGTAGTTATAATGGTTCAAGGGCCATCAATATCAGTTATAGATATCTAGTTGTTATAATGGTTCAAGGACCATGGTTATGGGTTATGGACACCTATTACTTGTAAAATGGATATCTATAGGCTATTGGTCATGGCTAGTAGTTATAATGGTTCAAGGGTCATCGATATGAGTTATGGACATGTACTGGTAATAATGGTTCAATGGCCTTGGTTATGGGTTATGGATACCTATTACTTGTAAAAGAGATATCTATGGGCTATTGGTCATGGCTACTAGTTATAATGGTTCAAGGCCCATCAGTATCAGTTATGAACATTAAGTGGTCATATTGGTTCAAGGGCCATCGATATGAGTTATGGACATCTAGTGGTTATAATGGGTCATGGTTAGTAGTTATAACGGTTCAAGGGCCATCAGTATCAGTTATGGACATTTAGTGGTTATAATGGTTCAAGAACCATGGTTATGGGTTATGGACACCTATTACTTGTAAAATGGATATCTATAGGCTATTGGTCAGGGCTAGTAGCTATAATGGTTCAAGGGCCGTCAGTATCAGTTATGGACATCTAGTGGTTATAATGGTTCAAGGACCATGGTTATGGGTTACGGACACCTATTACTTGTAAAATCGATATCTATAGGCTATTTGTCATGGCTAGTAGTTATAATGGTTTACGGCCATCTGTATCAGTTATGGTAATGGTTATAATGGTTCAAGAACCATGGTTATGGGTTATGGACACCTATTACTTATAAAATGTATATCTATATGCTATTGGTCATGGCTAGTAGTTATAATGGTTAAAGGGCCATCAGTATCAGTTATGGACATCTAGTGGTTATAATGGTTCAAGGACCATGGTTATGGGTTATGGACACCTATTACTTGAAAAATGGATATCTATAGGCTATTGGTCATGGCTAGTAGTTATAATGGTTCATGGGCCATCAGTATCAGTTATGGACATCAAGTGGTTATAATGATTCAAGGACCATGGTTATGGGTTGTGGACACCTATTACTTGTAAAATGGATATCTATAGGCTATTGGTCATGGCTAGTAGTTATAATGGTTCAAGGGTCATCGATATGAGTTATGGACATGTACTGGCTATAATGGTTCAATGGCCTTGGTTATGGGTTACGGATACCTATTACTTGTAAAATAGATATCTATAGGCTATTGGTCATGGCTACTAGTTATAATGGTTCAAGGGCCATCAGTATCAGTTATGAACATCAAGTGGTTATAATGGTTCAAGGAAAATGGTTATGGGTTATGGACACCTATTACTTGTAAAATGGATATCTATTGGCTATTGTACATGGCAAGTAGTTATAATGGTTCAAGGGCCATCATTATCAGTTATGGACATCTAGTGGTTATAATGGTTCAAGGACCATGGTTATGGGTTATGGACACCTATTACTTGTAAAATGGATATCTATAGGCTATTTGTCATGGCTAGTAGTTATAATGGTTCAAGGGCATCAGTATCAGTTATGGACATCAAGTGGTTATAATGGTTTGAGACCCATGGTTATGTGTTATGGACACCTATTACTTGTAAATGGATATCTATAGGCTATTGGTCATGGCTAGTAGTTGTAATGGTACAAGGGCCATTGATATGAGTTATGGACATGTAGTGGTTATAATGGTTCAATGGCCTTGGTTATGGGTTATGGACACCTATTACTTTTAAAATGGATATCTATAGGCTATCGGTCATGGCTACTAGTTATAATGGTTCAAGGGCCATCAGTATCAGTTATGGACATCTAGTGGTTATAATGGTTCATGAACCATGGTTATGGGTTATCGACACCTATTACTTGTAAAATGGATATCTGTAGGCTTTTGGTCATGGCTAGTAGTTATAATGATTCAAGGGCCATCAATATCAGTTATGGACATTTAGTTGTTATAATGGTTCAAGGACCATGGTTATGGGTTATGGACACCAATTACTTGTAAATGGATATCTATAGGCTATTGGTCATGGGTAGTAGTTATAATGGTCCAAGGGCCATCGATATGAGTTATGTACATGTAGTGGTTATAATGGTTCAATGGCCTTGATTATGGGTTATGCACACCTATTACTTGTAAAATGGATATCTATAGGCTATCAGTCATGGCTACTAGTTATAATGGTTCAAGGGCCATCAGTATCAGTTATGGACATCTAGTGGTTATAATGGTTTAATGGCCTTGGTTATGGGTTATGGACACCTATTACTTGTAAAATGGATATCTATAGGCTATCGGTCATGGCTAGTAGTTATAATGGTTCAAGGGCCATCAATATCAGTTATAGATATCTAGTTGTTATAATGGTTCAAGGACCATGGTTATGGGTTATGGACACCTATTACTTGTAAAATGGATATCTATAGGCTATTGGTCATGGCTAGTAGTTATAATGGTTCAAGGGTCATCGATATGAGTTATGGACATGTACTGGTAATAATGGTTCAATGGCCTTGGTTATGGGTTATGGATACCTATTACTTGTAAAAGAGATATCTATAGGCTATTGGTCATGGCTACTAGTTATAATGGTTCAAGGGCCATCAGTATCAGTTATGAACATCAAGTGGTTATAATGGTTCAAGGGCCATCGATATGAGTTATGGACATCTAGTGGTTATAATGGTTCAAGGACAATGGTTATGGGGTATGGACCCCTATTACTTGTAAAATGGATATCTATTGGCTATTGTACATGGCAAGTAGTTATAATGGTTCGAGGGCCATCAGTATCAGTTATGGAAATCTAGTGGTTATAATGGTTCAAGGACCATGGTTATGGGTTATGGACACCTATTACTTGTAAAATGGATATCTATAGGCTATTTGTCATGGCTAGTAGTTATAATGGTTCAAGGGCATCAGTATCAGTTATGGACATCAAGTGGTTATAATGGTTTAAGACCCATGGTTATGGGTTATGGACACCTATTACTTGTAAATGGATATCTATAGGCTATTGGTCATGGCTAGTAGTTGTAATGGTCCAAGGGCCATTGATATGAGTTATGGACATGTAGTGGTTATAATGGTTCAATGGCCTTGGTTATGGGTTATGGACACCTATTACTTTTAAAATGGATATCTATAGGCTATCTGTCATGGCTACTAGTTATAATGGTTCAAGGGCCATCAGTATCAGTTATGATCTAGTGGTTATAATGGTTCATGAACCATGGTTATGGGTTATCGACACCTATTACTTCTAAAATGGATATCTGTAGGCTATTGGTCATGGCTAGTAGTTATAATGATCCAAGGGCCATCAATATCAGTTATGGACATCTAGTTGTTATAATGGTTCAAGGACCATGGTTATGGGTTATGGACACCTATTAGGCTCAAGTCTCATGTTTTAAGGCTCAAGTCTCATGTTTAAGGCTCAAGGCTCAAGGCTCAAGGCTTAAGGCTCGAGGCTCGAGGCTCGAGGCACGAGGCTCAAAGGCTCCAGGCTCAAGGCTCGAGGCTCAAGGCTCAACGCTCAACGCTCAACGCTCGAGGCTCGAGGCTCGAGGCTCGAGGCTCAAGGCTCAAGGCTCAAGGCTCAAGGCTCAAGGCTCAAGGCTCAAGGCTCAAGGCTCAAGGCTCAAGGCTCAAGGCTCGAGGCTCAAGGCTCAAGGCTCAAGGATCAAGGCTCAAGGCTCATGGCACATGGCTCAAGGCTCAAGGCTCAAGGCTAGAGGATCATGGCTCAAGTCTCATGTTTTAAGGTTCAAATTCATGGCTCAAGGCTTAAGGCTCAAGGCTCAATGCTAGAGGATCAAGGCTCAAGGCTCAAGGCACAAGGCTCAAGGCTAGAGGATCAAGGCTCAAGGCTCAAGGCTTAAGGGTCAAGGGTCAAGGGTAGAGGCTAAAGGCTCAAGGATCAAGGCGCAAGGGTAAAGAGTGAAGGCTCAAGTCTCATGTTTTAAGGCTCAAGGATCAAAGCTCAAGGCTCAAGGCTCAAGGCTCAAGGCTCAAGGCTCAACCCTCAAGCTCAAGACTCAAGGCTCAACGCTCAAGGCTCAAGACGCAAGGCTCAACGCTCAAGGCTCAAGGCTGAAGGCTCAAGGCTGAAGGCTCAAGGCTCAAGGCTCATGGCTCAAGGCTCAAGACCCAAGGATCAACGCTCAAGGCTCAAGGCTGAAGGCTCAAGGCTCAAGGCTCAAGGCTCAAGGCTCAAGGCTCAAGGCTCAAGGCTCATGGCTCAAGGCTCAAGACGCAAGGCTCAAGGCTGAAGTCTCAAGGCTCAAGGGTCAAGGGTCAAGGCTCAAGGCTCAAGGATCAAGACTCGAGGCTCGAGGCTCAAGGCTCGAGGCTCAAGGATCGAGGCTCGAGGATCAAGGCTTAAACCTCAAGGCTCAAGGCTCAAGGCTCAAGGCTCAAGGCTCAAGGCTCAAGGCTCAAGGCTCAAGGCTCAAGGCTCAAGGATCAAGGCTCAAGGCTCGAGGCTCAAGGCTCAAGGCTCAAGGATCAAGGCTCAAGGCTCGAGGCTCGAGGCTCAAGGCTCGAGGCTCAAGGCTCGAGGCTCGAGGCTCCAGGCTCGAGGCTCGAGGCTCCAGGATCGAGGCTCGAGGCTCAAGGCTCGTGTCTCCAGGCTCAAGGCTCGAGGCTTAAGGCTCGAGGCTCGTGGCTCGAGGCACAAGGGTCCAGGCTCCAGGCTCAAAGGCTCAAGGCTCAAGGCTCAAGGCTCAACGCTCAAGGCTCAAGGCTCAAGGCTCAACGCTCAAGGCTCAAGGCTCAACGCTCAAGGCTCGAGGCTCCAGGCTCGAGGCTTGAGGCTCAAGGCTCGAGGCTCGAGGCTCGAGGCTCAAGGCGCAAGGCTCAAGAGTCAAGGCTCACATCTCATGTTTTAAGGCTCAAGGCTCATGGCTCAATGCTCAAGGCGCAAGGCTCAAGTCTCAAGGCTCAAGGCTCAAGGCTCAAGGCTCAAGGCTCAAGGCTCCAGGCTCGAGGCTCAAGGCTCGAGGCTCAAGGCTCGAGGCTCCAGGCTCGAGGCTCAAGGCTCCAGGCTCGAGGCTCCAGGCTCAAGGCTCCAAGCTCCAGGCTCAAAGGCTCAAGGCTCAAGGCTCAAGGCTCAACGCTCAACGCTCAAGGCTCAAGGCTCAAGGCTCAAGGCTCAAGGCTCAATGCTCAAGGCTCGAGGCTCAAGGCTCGAGGCTCGAGGCTCAAGGCTCGAGGCTTGAGGCTCGAGGCTCGAGGCTCAAGGCTCGAGGCTTGAGGCTCGAGGCTCGAGGCTTCAGGCTCAAGGCTCAAGGCGCAAGGCTCAAGAGTCAAGAGTCAAGGCTCAAGTCTCATGTTTTAAGGCTCAAGGCTCAAGGCTCAATGCTCAAGGCTCAAGGCTCAAGTCTCAAGGCTCAAGGCTCAAGGCTCAAGGCTCAAGGCTCAAGGCTCAAGGCTCAAGGCTCAACGCTCAACGCTCAAGGCTCAAGACTCAAGGCTCAACGCTCAAGGCGCAAGGCTCAAGGCTCAAGGCTCATGGCTCAAGGCTCAAGGCTCATGGCTCATGGCTCAAGGCTCCAGGCTCAAGGCTCATGGCTCAAGGCTCAACACCCAAGGGGCAAGGGTCAAGAGTCAAGGCTCAAGTCTCATGTTTTTAGGCTCAAGGCTCATGGCTCACGGCTCAAGGCTCAAGGCTCATTGCTCAAGGCTCAAGGCTAGAGGATAAAGGCTCAAGGCTCAAGGCTGGAGGATCAACGCTCAAGGCTCAAGGCTCAAGGCTCAAGGCTCAAGGCTCAAGACTCCAGGCTCCAGGCTCCAGGCTCCAGGCTCCAGGCTCAAGGCTCAAGGCTCCAGGCTCAAGGCTCCAGGCTCCAGGCTCAAGGCTCAAGGCTCAAGGCTAAAGGCTCAAGGCTCAAGGCTCAAGGCTCAAGGCTCCAGGATCAAGGCTCAAGGCTCGAGGCTCGAGGCTCAAGGCTCGAGGCTCAAGGCTCGAGGCTCGAGGCTCAAGGCTCGAGGCTCGAGGCTCCAGGATCGAGGCTCGAGGCTCAAGGCTCGTGTCTCAAGGCTCAAGGCTCAAGGCTCAAGAGTCAAGGCTCAAGTCTCATGTTTTAAGGCTCAAGGCTCAAGGCTCAATGCTCAAGGCTCAAGTCTCAAGGCTCAAGGCTCAAGGCTCAAGGCTCAAGGCTCAAGGCTCAAGGCTCAAGGCTCAACGCTCAACGCTCAAGGCTCAAGACTCAAGGCTCAAGGCTCAAGGCTCAAGGCTCATGGCTCAAGGCTCAAGGCTCATGGCTCATGGCTCAAGGCTCCAGGCTCAAGGCTCATGGCTCAAGGCTCAACACCCAAGGGGCAAGGGTCAAGAGTCAAGGCTCAAGTCTCATGTTTTTAGGCTCAAGGCTCATGGCTCAAGGCTCAAGGCTCAAGGCTCATTGCTCAAGGCTCAAGGCTAGAGGATAAAGGCTCAAGGCTCAAGGCTGGAGGATCAACGCTCAAGGCTAAAGGCTCAAGGCTCAAGGCTCAAGGCTCAAGGCTCAAGACTCCAGGCTCCAGGCTCCAGGCTCAAGGCTCAAGGCTCCAGGCTCAAGGCTCCAGGCTCCAGGCTCAAGGCTCAAGGCTCAAGGCTAAAGGCTCAAGGCTCAAGGCTCAAGGCTCAAGGCTCAAGGCTCAAGGATCAAGGCTCAAGGCTCGAGGCTCGAGGCTCAAGGCTCGAGGCTCCAGGCTCGAGGCTCGAGGCTCAAGGCTCGAGGCTCGAGGCTCCAGGATCGAGGCTCGAGGCTCAAGGCTCGTGTCTCAAGGCTCAAGGCTCAAGGCTCGAGGCTTAAGGCTCGAGGCTCGAGGCTCGAGACACAAGGGTCCAGGCTCCAGGCTCAAAGGCTCAAGGCTCAAGGCTCAAGGCTCAACGCTCAAGGCTCAAGGCTCAACGCTCAAGGCTCGAGGCTCCAGGCTCGAGGCTTGAGGCTCAAGGCTCGAGGCTCGAGGCTCGAGGCTCAAGGCGCAAGGCTCAAGAGTCAAGGCTCACGTCTCATGTTTTAAGGCTCAAGGCTCATGGCTCAATGCTCAAGGCGCAAGGCTCAAGTCTCAAGGCTCAAGGCTCAAGGCTCAAGGCTCCAGGCTCGAGGCTCAAGGCTCGAGGCTCAAGGCTCGAGGCTCAAGGCTCGAGGCTCAAGGCTCCAGGCTCGAGGCTCCAGGCTCAAGGCTCCAAGCTCCAGGCTCAAAGGCTCAAGGCTCAACGCTCAACGCTCAACGCTCAAGGCTCCAGGCTCAAGGCTCAAGGCTCAAGGCTCAATGCTCAAGGCTCGAGGCTCAAGGCTCGAGGCTCGAGGCTCAAGGCTCGAGGCTCGAGGCTCGAGGCTCAAGGCTCGAGGCTTGAGGCTCGAGGCTCGAGGCTTCAGGCTCAAGGCTCAAGGCGCAAGGCTCAAGAGTCAAGGCTCAAGTCTCATGTTTTAAGGCTCAAGGCTCAAGGCTCAATGCTCAAGGCTCAAGGCTCAAGTCTCAAGGCTCAAGGCTCAAGGCTCAAGGCTTAAGGCTCAAGGCTCAAGGCTCAACGCTCAACGCTCAAGGCTCAAGACTCAAGGCTCAACGCTCAAGGCGCAAGGCTCAAGGCTCAAGGCTCATGGCTCAAGGCTCAAGGCTCATGGCTCATGGCTCAAGGCTCAAGACACAAGGTTCAAGGCGCAAGCGTCAAGAGTCAAGGCTCAAGGCTCATGGCTCAAGGCTCAAGGCTCATGGCTCAAGGCTCAAGGCTCAAGGATCAAGGCTCAAGGCTCAAGGCTCAAGGCTCAAGGCTCAAGGCTCAAGGCTCAAGGCTCAAGGCTCAAGGCTCAAGGCTCAAGGATCAAGGCTCAAGGCTCAAGGCTCAAGGCTCAAGGCTCCAGGCTCAAGGCTCATGGTTCAAGGCTCAACACGCAAGGCGCAAGGGTCAAGAGTCAAGGCTCAAGTCTCATGTTTTTAGGCTCAAGGCTCAAGGCTCAAGGCTCAAGGCTCAAGGCTCAAGGCTCAAGACTCAAGGCTCAACGCTCAAGGCGCAAGGCTCAAGGCTCAAGGATCAAGGAACAAGGCTCAAGGCTCAAGGCTCAAGGCTCAAGGCACAAGGCTCAAGATGCAAGGCTCAAGGCGGCAAGCGTCAAGAGTCAAGGCTCAAGGCTCATGGCGCAAGGCTCAAGAGTCAAGGCTCAAGTCTCATGTTTTAAGGCTCAAGGCTCAAGGCTCAATGCTCAAGGCTCAAGGCTCAAGTCTCAAGGCATAAGGCTCAAGGCTCAAGGCTCAAGGCTCAAGGCTCAAGGCTCGAGGCTCAAGGCTCGAGGCTCACGGCTCGAGGCTCGAGGCTCCAGGCTCGAGGCTCCAGGCTCAAAGGCTCAAGGCTCAAGGCTCAAGGCTCAAGGCTCAAGGCTCAACGCTCAACCCTCAAGGCTCGAGGCTCAAGGCTCGAGGCTCAAGGCTCGAGGCTCGAGGCTCGAGGCTCGAGGCTTCAGGCTCAAGGCGCAAGGCTCAAGAGTCAAGGCTCAAGTCTCATGTTTTAAGGCTCAAGGCTCAATGCTCAAGGCTCAAGGCTGAAGTCTCAAGGCTTAAGGCTCAAGGCTCAAGGCTCAAGGCTCAAGGCTCAAGGCTCAAGGCTCGAGGCTCAAGGCTCAACGCTCAAGACTCAAGGCTCAACGCTCAAGGCGCAGGGCTCAAGGCTCAAGGATCAAGGAACAAGGCTCAAGGCTTAAGGCTCAAGGCTCATGGCTCAAGGCTAAAGACGCAAGGTTCAAGGCGCAAGCGTCAAGAGTCAAGGCTCAAGGCTCATGGCTCAAGGCTCAAGGCTCAAGGCTCAAGGATCAAGGCTCAAGGATTAAGGATCAAGGCTCAAGGATTAAGGCTCAAGGCTCAAGGCTCAAGGCTCCAGGCTCAAGGCTCATGGCTCAAGGCTCAACACACAAGGCGCAAGGGTCAAGAGTCAAGGCTCAAGTCTCATGTTTTTAGGCTCAAGGATCAAGGCTCAAGGCTCAAGGCTCAATGCTCAAGGCTCAAGGATCAACGCTCAAGGCTCAAGACTCAAGGCTCAACGCTCAAGGCGCAAGGCTCAGGGCCCAAGGATCAAGGAACAAGGCTCAAGTCTCAAGGCTCAAGGCTCAAGACGCAAGGCTCAAGGCGGCAAGCGTCAAGAGTCAAGGCTCAAAGCTCAAGGCTCAAGGCTCAAGGCTCAAGGCTCAAGGCTCAAGGCTCAAGGCTCAAGGCTCAAGGCTCCAGGCTCAAGGCTCATGGCTCAAGGCTCAACACGCAAGGTGCAAGGGTCAAGAGTCTAGGCTCAAGTCTCATGTTTTTAGGCTCAAGGCTCATGGCTCATGGCTCAAGGCTAGAGGATAAAGGCTCAAGGCTCAAAGCGCAAGGCTCAAGGCTGGAGGATCAAGGCTCAAGGCTCAAGGCTCAAGGCTCAAGGATCAAGGATCAAGGCTCAAGGCTCAAGGCTCCAGGATGGAGTCTGGAGGCTCAAGGCTCAAGGCTCAAGGCTCAAGGCTCAACGCTCAAGGCTCAAGGCTCAACGCTCAAGGCTCAAGACTCAAGGCTCAACACTCAAGGCTCAAGGCGCAACGCTCAAGGCTCAAGGCTCAAGGAACAAGGCTCAACGCTCAACGCTCAAGGCTCAAGGCTCAATGCTCAAGGCTCCAGGCTCAAGGCTCAAGGCTCAACGCTCAAGGCTCAAGGCTCAATGCTCAAGGCTCCAGGCTCAAGGCTCCAGGCTCAAGGCTCAAGGCTCAAGGCTCCAGGCTCCATGCTGAAGGCTCGAGGCTCAAGGCTCAAGGCTCGAGGCTCCAGGCACCAGGCTCAAAGGCTCAAGGCTCAAGGCTCAAGGCTCAACGCTCAACGCTCAAGGCTTAAAGCTCCAGGCTCGACGCTCCAGGCTCAAGGCTCCAGGCGCCAGGCTCCAGGCTCAAAGGCTCAAGGCTCAAGGCTCGAGGCTCAAGGCTCGAGGCTCAAGGCTCAAGGCTCCAGGCTCAAGGCTCAAGGCTGAAGGCTCAAGGCTCCAGGCTCGAGGCTCAAGGCTCAAGGCTCCAGGCTCCAGGCTCGAGGTTCCAGGCTCAAGGCTCCAGACTCAAGGCTCAAGGCTCAAGGCTCAAGGCTCAAGGCTCAAGGCTCAAGGCTCAAGGCTCCAGGCTCAACGCTCAAGGCTCAAGCCTCAAGGCTCAACGCTCAAGGCTCAAGGCGCAACGCTCAAGGCTCATGGCTCAAGGAACAAGGCTCAACGCTCAACGCTCAAGGCTCAAGGCTCAATGCTCAAGGCTCCAGGCTCAAGGCTCCAGGCTCAATGCTCAAGGCTCAAGGCTTCAGGCTCCAGGCTCAAGGCTCAAGGCTCAAGGCTCAAGGCTCAAGGCTCAAGGCTCAAGGCTCAAGGCTCAAGGCTCAAGGCTCAAGGCTCAACGCTCAAGGCTCAACGCTCAAGGCTCAAGCCTCTAGGCTCAACGCTCAAGGCTCAAGGCGCAACGCTCAAGGCTCATGGCTCAAGGAACAAGGCTCAACGCTCAACGCTCAAGGCTCAAGGCTCAATGCTCAAGGCTCCAGGCTCTAGGCTCAATGCTCAAGGCTCAAGGCTTCAGGCTCCAGGCTCAAGGCTCGAGGCTCGAGGCTTGAGGCTCGAGGCTCCAGGCTCAAGGCTCCATGCTCCAGGCTCCAGGCTCAAAGGCTCAAGGCTCAAGGCTCAAGGCTCAAGGCTCAATGCTCAATGCTCAAGGCTTAAGACTCCAGGCTCGAGGCTCCAGGCTCAAGGCTCCAGACTCCAGGTTCCAGGCTCAAAGGCTCAAGGCTCAAGGCTCAACGCTCAACGCTCAAGGCTCAAGGCTCAATGCTCAAGGCTCGAGGCTCAAGGCTCCAGGCTCGAGGCTCAAGGCTCGAGGCTCGAGGCTCGAGGCTCGAGCCTCGAGGCTTCAGGCTCAAGGCTCAAAGCGCAAGGCTCAAGAGTCAAGGCTCAAGTCTCATGTTTTAAGTCTCAAGGCTCAAGGCTCAATGCTCAAGGCTCAAGGCTCAAGTCTCAAGGCTCAAGGCTCAAGGCTCAAGGCTCAAGGCTCAAGGCTCAAGGCTCAAGGCTCAACGCTCCAGGCTCAAGGCTCAATGCTCAACGCTCAAGGCTCAAGGCTCAACGCTCAACGCTCAAGACTCAAGGCTCAATGCTCAAGGCGCAAGGCTCAAGGCTCAAGGATCAAGGAACAAGGCTCAAGACTCAAGGCTCAAGGCTCATGGCTCAAGGGTCAAGACGCAAGGTTCAAGGCGCAAGCGTCAAGAGTCAAGGCTCAAGGGTCATGGCTCAAGGCTCAAGGCTCAAGGCTCAAGGCTCAAGGCTCAAGGCTCAAGGCTCAAGGCTCAAGGATCAAGGATCAAGGCTCAAGGCTCAAGTCTCAAGGCTCAAGGCTCAAGTCTCAAGGCTCAAGGCTCAAGGCTCAAGGCTCATCGCTCAAGGCTAAACACGCAAGGCGCAAGGGTTAAGAGTCAAGGCTCAAGTCTCATGTTTTTAGGCTCAAGGCTCAACGCTCAACGCTCAAGGCTCAAGGCTCAACGCTCAAGGCGCAAGACTCAAGGCTCAAGGCTCAAGGCTCAAGGCTCAAGACGCAAGGCTCAAGGCGCAAGCGTCAAGAGTCAAGGCTCAAGGGTCATGGCTCAAGGCTCAAGGCTCAAGGCTCAAGGCTCAAGGCTCAACGCTCAAGGCTCAAGGCTCAACGCTCAAGGCTCAAGACTCAAGGCGCAACGCTCAAGGCTCAAGGCTCAAGGAACAAGGCTCAACGCTCAACGCTCAAGGCTCAAGGCTCAATGCTCAAGGCTCCAGGCTCAAGGCTCCAGGCTCAAGGCTCAAGGCTCCAGGCTCCCTGCTGAAGGCTCGAGGCTCAAGGCTCAAGGCTCGAGGCTCCAGGCACCAGTCTCAAAGGATCAAGGCTCAAGGGTCAAGGCTCAACGCTCAACGCTCAAGGCTTAAGGCTCCAGGCTCGACGCTCCAGGCTCAAGGCTCCAGGCGCAAGGCTCCAGGCTCAAAGGCTCAAGGCTCCAGGCTCGAGGCTCGAGGCTCGAGGCTCGAGGCTCGAGGCTCGAGGCTCGAGGCTCAAGGCTCAAGGCTCAAGGCTCCAGGCTCAAGGCTCAAGACTCAAGGCACAAGGCTCAAGGCCTAAGGCTCCAGGCTCGAGGCTCAAGGCTCAAGGCTCCAGGCTCCAGGCTCCAGGCTCCAGGCTCAAGGCTCCAGACTCAAGGCTCAAGGCTCAAGGCTCAAGGCTCAAGGCTCAAGGCTCAACGCTCAAGGGTCAAGGCTCAACGCTCAAGGCTCAAGCCTCAAGGCTCAACGCTCAAGGCTCAAGGCGCAACGCTCAAGGCTCATGGCTCAAGGAACAAGGCTCAAGGCTCAACGCTCAAGGCTCAAGGCTCAATGCTCAAGGCTCCAGGCTCAAGGCTCCAGGCTCAATGCTCAAGGCTTCAGGCTGCAGGCTGCAGGCTCAAGGCTCGAGGCTCGAGGCTCAAGGCTCGAGGCTCGAGGCTCCAGGCTCAAGGCTCCAGGCTCCAGGCTCAAAGGCTCAAGGCTCAAGGCTCAAGGCTCAAGGCTCAATGCTCAACGCTCAAGGCTTAAGACTCCAGGCTCGAGGCTCCAGGCTCAAGGCTCCAGGCTCCAGGTTCCAGGCTCAAAGGCTCAAGGCTCAAGGCTCAAGGCTCAACGCTCAACGCTCAAGGCTCAAGGCTCAATGCTCAAGGCTCAAGGCTCAAGGCTCGAGGCTCGAGGCTCGAGGCTCTAGCCTCGAGGCTTCAGGCTCAAGGCACAAGGCTCAAGAGTCAAGGCTCAAGTCTCATGTTTTAAGGCTCAAGGCTCAATGCTCAAGGCTCAAGGCTCAAGTCTCAACGCTCAAGGCTCAAGGCTCAAGGCTCAAGGCTCAAGGCTCAACGCTCCAGGCTCAAGGCTCAACGCTCAACGCTCAAGGCTCAAGGCTCAACGCTCAACGCTCAAGAGTCAAGGCTCAATGCTCAAGGCGCAAGGCTCAAGGCTCAAGGATCAAGGAACAAGGCTCAAGACTCAAGGCTCAAGGCTCATGGCTCAAGGGTCAAGACGCCAGGTTCAAGGCGAAAGCGTCAAGAGTCAAGGCTCAAGGGTCATGGCTCAAGGCTCAAGGCTCAAGGCTCAAGGCTCAAGGCTCAAGGCTCAAGGATCAAGGATCAAGGCTCAAGGCTCAAGGCTCAAGGCTCAAGGCTCAAGGTTCAAGGCTCAAGGCTCAAGGCTCAAGGCTCAAGGCTCATCGCTCAAGGCTAAACACGCAAGGCGCAAGGGTTAAGAGTCAAGGCTCAAGTCTCAGGTTTTTAGGCTCAAGGCTCAAGGCTCAACGCTCAACGCTCAACGCTCAAGGCTCAAGGCTCAAGGCTCAAGGCTCAAGACGCAAGGCTCAAGGCGCAAGCGTCAAGAGTCAAGGCTCAAGGCTCATGGCTCAAGGCTCAAGGCTCGAGGATCAAGGCTCAAGGGTCAAGGCTCAAGGCTCAAGGCTCAAGTCTCAAGGCTCAAGGCTCAAGGCTCAAGGCTCAAGGCTCAAGGCTCAAGGCTCAAGGCTCCAGGCTCAAGGCTCATGGCTCAAGGCTCAACACGCGAGGCGCAAGGGTCAAGAGTCAAGGCTCAAGTCTCATGATTTTAGGCTCAAGGCTCATGGCTCATGGCTCAAGGCTAGAGGATAAAGGCTCAAGGCTAGAGGATAAAGGCTCAATGCTCAAGGCTCGAGGCTCGAGGCTCGAGGCTCAAGGCTCGAGGCTCGAGGCTCGAGGCTCGAGGCTCAAGGCTCGAGGCTCGAGGCTCGAGGCTCCAGGCTCGAGGCTCGAGGCTTCAGGCTCAAGGCTCAAGGCGCAAGGCTCAATAGTCAAGGCTCAACTCTCATGTTTTAAGGCTCAAGGCTCAACGCTCAAGGCTCAAGTCTCAACGCGCAAGGCTCCAGGCTCAAGGATCAAGGAACAAGGCTCAAGGCTCAAGGCTCAAGGCTCAAGACGCAAGGCTCAAGGCGCAAGCGTCAAGAGTCAAGGCTCAAGGCTCATGGCTCAAGGCTCAAGGCTCAAGGATCAAGGCTCAAGGCTCAAGGCTCAAGGCTCAAGGCTCAAGGCTCAAGGCTCAAGGCTCAAGGCTCAAGGCTCAAGGATCAAGGCTCAAGGCTCAAGGCTCAAGGCTCAAGGCTCAAGGCTCAAGGCTCAAGGCTCTAGGCTCAAGGCTCATGGCTCAAGGCTCAACACGCAAGGCGCAAGGGTCAAGAGTCAAGGCTCAAGTCTCATGTTTTTAGGCTCAAGGCTCAAGGCTCAAGGCTCAAGGCTCAAGACTCAAGGCTCAAGGCTCAACGCTCAAGGCGCAAGGCTCAAGGCTCAAGGATCAAGGAACAAGGCTCAAGGCTCAAGGCTCAAGGCTCAAGGCTCAAGACGCAAGGCTCAAGGCGCAAGCGTCAAGAGTCAAGGCTCAAGGCTCAAGGCTCAAGGCTCAAGGCTCAAGGCTCAAGGCTCAAGGCTCAAGGCTCAAGGCTCAAGGCTCAAGGCTCAAGGCTCAAGGCTCCAGGCTCCAGGCTCCAGGCTCAAGGCTCATGGCTCAAGGCTCAACACGCAAGGCGCAAGGGTCAAGAGTCAAGGCTCAAGTCTCATGTTTTAAGGCTCAAGGCTCAACGCTCAATGCTCAACGCTCAAGGCTCAAGTCTCAACGCGCAAGGCTCCAGGCTCAAGGATCGAGGAACAAGGCTCAAGGCTCAAGGCTCAAGGCTCAAGACGCAAGGCTCAAGGCGCAAGCGTCAAGAGTCAAGGCTCAAGGCTCATGGCTCAAGGCTCAAGGCTCAAGGATCAAGGCTCAAGGCTCAAGGCTCAAGGCTCAAGGCTCAAGGCTCAAGGATCAAGGCTCAAGGCTCAAGGCTCAAGGCTCAAGGCTCAAGGCTCAAGGCTCCAGGCTCAAGGCTCATGGCTCAAGGCTCAACACGCAAGGCGCAAGGGTCAAGAGTCAAGGCTCAAGTCTCATGTTTTTAGGCTCAAGGCTCAAGGCTCAAGGCTCAAGGCTCAAGGCTCAAGACTCAAGGCTCAAGGCTCAACGCTCAAGGCGCAAGGCTCAAGGCTCAAGGATCAAGGAACAAGGCTCAAGGCTCAAGGCTCAAGGCTCAAGACGCAAGGCTCAAGGCGCAAGCGTCAAGAGTCAAGGCTCAAGGCTCATGGCTCAAGGCTCAAGGCTCAAGGCTCAAGGCTCAAGGCTCAAAGCTCAAGGCTCAAGGCTCAAGGCTCAAGGCTCAAGGCTCAAGGCTCAAGGCTCAAGGCTCAAGGCTCAAGGCTCAAGGCTCAAGGCTCAAGGCTCAAGGCTCAAGGCTCAAGGCTCAAGGCTCCAGGCTCCAGGCTCCAGGCTCAAGGCTCATGGCTCAAGGCTCAACACGCAAGGCGCAAGGGTCAAGAGTCAAGGCTCAAGTCTCATGTTTTTAGGCTCAATGCTCATGGCTCAAGGCTCAACGCTCAAGGCGCAAGGCTCAAGGCTCAAGGATCAAGGAACAAGGCTCAAGGCTCAAGGCTCAAGGCTCAAGGCTCAAGACGCAAGGCTCAAGGCGCAAGCGTCAAGAGTCAAGGCTCAAGGCTCAAGGCTCAAGGCTCAAGGCTCAAGGCTCAAGGCTCAAGGCTCAAGGCTCAAGGCTCAAGGCTCAAGGCTCAAGGCTCAAGGCTCCAGGCTCCAGGCTCCAGGCTCAAGGCTCATGGCTCAAGGCTCAACACGCAAGGCGCAAGGGTCAAGAGTCAAGGCTCAAGTCTCATGTTTTTAGGCTCAAGGCTCAAGGCTCAAGGCTCAAGGCTCAAGGCTCAAGACTCAAGGCTCAAGGCTCAACGCTCAAGGCGCAAGGCTCAAGGCTCAAGGATCAAGGAACAAGGCTCAAGGCTCAAGGCTCAAGGCTCAAGACGCAAGGCTCAAGGCGCAAGCGTCAAGAGTCAAGGCTCAAGGCTCATGGCTCAAGGCTCAAGGCTCAAGGCTCAAGGCTCAAGGCTCAAAGCTCAAGGCTCAAGGCTCAAGGCTCAAGGCTCAAGGCTCAAGGCTCAAGGCTCAAGGCTCAAGGCTCAAGGCTCAAGGCTCAAGGCTCAAGGCTCAAGGCTCCAGGCTCCAGGCTCCAGGCTCAAGGCTCATGGCTCAAGGCTCAACACGCAAGGCGCAAGGGTCAAGAGTCAAGGCTCAAGTCTCATGTTTTTAGGCTCAATGCTCATGGCTCAAGGCTCAAGGCTAGAGGATAAAGGCTCACGGCTCAAAGCGCAAGGCTCAAGGCTCAAGGCTCAAGGCTCCAGGCTCAAGGCTCAAGGCTCAAGGCTCAAGGCTCAAGGCTCCAGGCTCAAGGCTCAAGGCTCAAGGCTCAAGGCTCAACGCTCAACGCTCAAGGCTCAACGCTCAAGGCTCAAGACTCAAGGCTCAACGCTGATGGCTCAAGGCGCAACGCTCAAGGCTCAAGGAACAAGGCTCAACGCTCAAGGCTCAAGGCTCAAGGCTCAATGCTCAAGGCTCCAGGCTCAAGGCTCAAGGCTCAAGGCTCAAGGCTCCAGGCTCCAGGCTCCAGGCTCAAGGCTCAAGGCTCCAGGCTCAAGGCGCGAGGCTCGAGGCTCAAGGCTCAAGGCTCCAGGCTCCAGGCTCAAAGGCTCAAGGCTCAAGGCTCAAGGCTCAATGCTCAACGCTCAAGGCTTAAGGCTCCAGGCTCGAGGCTCCAGGCTCAAGGCTCCAGGCTCTAGGCTCCAGGCTCAAAGGCTCCAGGCTCGAGGCTCGAGGCTCAAGGCTCAAGGCTCAAGGCTCAAGGCTCAAGGCTCAAGGCTCCAGGCTCAAGGCTCAAGGCTCAAGGCTCAAGGCTCAAAGCTCAAGGCTCAAGGCTCAAGGCCCAAGGCTCAAGGCTCAAGGCTCAAGGCTCAAGGCTCCAGGCTCGAGGCTCAAGGCTCCAGGCTCCAGGCTCTAGGCTCCAGGCTCCAGGCTCTAGGCTCAAGGCTCAAGGCTCAAGGCTCAAGGCTCAAGGCTCAAGGCTCAAGGCTCAAGGCTCAAGGCTCAAGGCTCAACGCTCAAGGAACAAGGCTCAACGCTCAACGCTCAAGGCTCAAGGCTCAATGCTCAAGGCTCCAGGCTCAAGGCTCCAGGCTCCAGGCTCAAGGCTCAAGGCTCCAGGCTCCAGGCTCAAGGCTCCAGGCTCAAGGCTCGAGGCTCGAGGCTCAAGGCTCCAGGCTCCAGGCTCAAAGGCTCAAGGCTCAAGGCTCAAGGCTCAATGCTCAATGCTCAACGCTCAAGGCTTAAGGCTCCAGGCTCAAGGCTCCAGGCTCAAAGGCTCAAGGCTCAAGGCTCAACGCTCAAGGATCAAGGCTCAAGGCTCAAGGCTCAAGGCTCAAGGCTCAAGGCTCCAGGCTCAAGGCTCATGGCTCAAGGCTCAACACGCAAGGCGCAAGGGTCAAGAGTCAAGGCTCAAGTCTCATGTTTTTAGGCTCAAGGCTCAAGGCTCAAGGCTCAAGACTCAAGGCTCAAGGCTCAACGCTCAAGGCGCAAGGCTCAAGGCTCAAGGATCAAGGAACAAGGCTCAAGGCTCAAGGCTCAAGGCTCAAGACGCAAGGCTCAAGGCGCAAGCGTCAAGAGTCAAGGCTCAAGGCTCATGGCTCATGGCTCAAGGCTCAAGGCTCAAGGCTCAAGGCTCAAGGCTCAAGGCTCAAGGCTCCAGGCTCCAGGCTCCAGGCTCAAGGCTCATGGCTCAAGGCTCAACACGCAAGGCGCAAGGGTCAAGAGCCAAGGCTCAAGTCTCATGTTTTTAGGCTCAATGCTCATGGCTCAAGGCTCAAGGCTAGAGGATAAAGGCTCACGGCTCAAAGCGTAAGGATCAAGGCTGGAGGATCAAGGCTCAAGGCTCAAGGCTCAAGGCTCAAGGCTCAAGGCTCCAGGATGGAGGCTTGAGGCTCAAGGCTCAAGGCTCAAGGCTCAAGGCTCGAGGCTCAAGGCTCAAGGCTCCAGGCTCCAGGCTCTAGGCTCCAGGCTCAAGGCTCCAGTCTCAAGGCTCAAGGCTCAAGGCTCCAGGCTCAAGGCTCAAGGCTCAACGCTCAAGGCTCAAGGCTCAAGGCTCAAGGCTCAACGCTCAAGGCTCAAGACTCAAGGCTCAACGCTCATGGCTCAAGGCGCAACGCTCAAGGCTCAAGGAACAAGGCTCAACGCTCAAGGCTCAAGGCTCAAGGCTCAATGCTCAAGGCTCCAGGCTCAAGGCTCCAGGCTCAAGGCTCAAGGCTCAAGGCTCAAGGCTCAAGGCTCCAGGCTCCAGGCTTCAGGCTCAAGGCTCGAGGATCAAGGCTCCAGGCTCGAGGCTCCAGGCTAAAGGCTCAAGGCTCCAGGCTCCAGGCTCAAAGGCTCAAGGCTCAAGGCTCAAGGCTCAAGGCTCAATGCTCAACGCTCAAGGCTTAAGGCTCCAGGCTCGAGGCTCCAGGCTCAAGGCTCCAGGCTCTAGGCTCCAGGCTCAAAGGCTCAAGGCTCGAGGCTCGAGGCTCGAGGCTCGAGGCTCAAGGCTCAAGGCTCAAGACTCAAGGCTCAAGGCTCAAGGCTCAAGGCTCAATGCTCAAGGCTCAAGGCTCAAGGCTCAAGGCTCCAGGCTCCAGGCTCAAGGCTCATGGCTCAAGGCTCAACACGCAAGGCGCAAGGGTCAAGAGCCAAGGCTCAAGTCTCATGTTTTTAGGCTCAATGCTCATGGCTCAAGGCTCAAGGCTAGAGGATAAAGGCTCACGGCTCAAAGCGCAAGGATCAAGGCTGGAGGATCAAGGCTCAAGGCTCAAGGCTCAAGGCTCAAGGCTCCAGGATGGAGGCTTGAGGCTCAAGGCTCAAGGCTCAAGGCTCAAGGCTCAAGGCTCAAGGCTCGAGGCTCAAGGCTCAAGGCTCCAGGCTCCAGGCTCTAGGCTCCAGGCTCAAGGCTCCAGTCTCAAGGCTCAAGGCTCAAGGCTCAAGGCTCAAGGCTCAAGGCTCAAGGCTCAACGCTCAAGGCTCAACGCTCAAGGCTCAAGGCTCAAGGCTCAACGCTCAAGGCTCAAGACTCAAGGCTCAACGCTCATGGCTCAAGGCGCAATGCTCAAGGCTCAAGGAACAAGGCTCAAGGCTCAAGGCTCAAGGCTCAAGGCTCAATGCTCAAGGCTCCAGGCTCAAGGCTCAAGGCTCAAGGCTCAAGGCTCCAGGCTCCAGGCTCAAGGCTCGAGGCTCGAGGCTCCAGGCTCGAGGCTCTAGGCTCAAGGCTCAAGGCTCCAGGCTCCAGGCTCAAAGGCTCAAGGCTCAAGGCTCAAGGCTCAATGCTCAACGCTCAAGGCTTAAGGCTCCAGGCTCGAGGCTCCAGGCTCAAGGCTCCAGGCTCTAGGCTCCAGGCTCAAAGGCTCAAGGCTCAAGGCTCGAGGCTCGAGGCTCGAGGCTCGAGGCTCGAGGCTCGAGGCTCGAGGCTCCAGGCTCAAGGCTCAAGGCTCAAGGCTCCAGGCTCGAGGCTCAAGGCTCCAGGCTCTAGGCTCCAGGCTCCAGGCTCTAGGCTCAAGGCTCAAGGCTCAAGGCTCAAGGCTCAAGGCTCAAGGCTCAAGGCTTAAGGCTCAAGGCTCAACGCTCAAGGCTCAAGGCTCAACGCTCAAGGTTCAAGACTCAAGGCTCAACGCTCAAGGCTCAAGGCGCAACGCTCAAGGAACAAGGCTCAACGCTCAACGCTCAAGGCTCAAGGCTCAATGCTCAAGGCTCTAGGCTCAAGGCTCCAGGCTTAAGGCTCAAGGCTCAAGGCTCCAGGCTCCAGGCTCAAGGCTCCAGGCTCAAGGCTCGAGGCTCGAGGCTCGAGGCTCCAGGCTCAAAGGCTCAAGGCTCAAGGCTCAATGCTCAACGCTCAAGGCTTAAGGCTCCAGGCTCGAGGCTCCAGGCTCAAAGGCTCAAGGCTCAAGGCTCAAGGCTCAAGGCTCAAGGCTCAAGGCTCAAGGATCAAGGCTCAAGGCTCCAGGCTCAAGGCTCAAGGCTCAAGGCTCAAGGCTCAAGGCTCCAGGCTCAAGGCTCATGGCTCAAGGCTCAACACGCAAGGCGCAAGGGTCAAGAGTCAAGGCTCAAGTCTCATGTTTTTAGGCTCAAGGCTCAAGGCTCAAGGCTCAAGGCGCAAGACTCAAGGCTCAACGCTCAAGGCGCAAGGCTCAAGGCTCAAGGATCAAGGAACAAGGCTCAAGGCTCAAGGCTCAAGACGCAAGGCTCAAGGCGCAAGCGTCAAGAGTCAAGGCTCAAGGCTCATGGCTCAAGGCTCAAGGCTCAAGGCTCAAGGCTCAAGGCTCAAGGCTCAAGGCTCAAGGCTCAAGGCTCAAGGCTCAAGGCTCAAGGCTCAAGGCTCAAGGCTCAAGGCTCAAGGCTCAAGGCTCAAGGCTCAAGGCTCAAGGCTCCAGGCTCCAGGCTCAAGGCTCATGGCTCAAGGCTCAACACGCAAGGCGCAAGGGTCAAGAGCCAAGGCTCAAGTCTCATGTTTTTAGGCTCAATGCTCATGGCTCAAGGCTCAAGGCTAGAGGATAAAGGCTCACGGCTCAAAGCGCAAGGATCAAGGCTGGAGGATCAAGGCTCAAGGCTCAAGGCTCAAGGCTCAAGGCTCAAGGCTCAATGCTCAAGGCTCCAGGCTCAAGGCTCCAGGCTCAAGGCTCAAGGCTCAAGGCTCCAGGCTCAAGGCTCGAGGCTCGAGGCTCAAGGCTCCAGGCTCGAGGCTCCAGGCTCGAGGCTCCAGGCTCAAGGCTCAAGGCTCCAGGCTCCAGGCTCAAAGGCTCAAGGCTCAAGGCTCAAGGCTCAAGGCTCAAGGCTCAATGCTCAACGCTCAAGGCTTAAGGCTCCAGGCTCGAGGCTCCAGGCTCAAGGCTCCAGGCTCTAGGCTCCAGGCTCAAAGGCTCAAGGCTCGAGGCTCGAGGCTCGAGGCTCAAGGCTCAAGGCTCAAGGCTCAAGGCTCCAGGCTCAAGGCTCAAGGCTCAAGGCTCAAGGCTCAAGGCTCAAGGCTCAAGGCTCAAGGCTCAAGGCTCAAGGCTCAAGGCTCCAGGCTCGAGGCTCAAGGCTCCAGGCTCCAGGCTCTAGGCTCCAGGCTCCAGGCTCTAGGCTCAAGGCTCAAGGCTCAAGGCTCAAGGCTCAAGGCTCAACGCTCAAGGCTCAACGCTCAAGGCTCAACGCTCAAGGCTCAAGGCTCAATGCTCAAGGTTCAAGACTCAAGGCTCAACGCTCAAGGCTCAAGGCGCAACGCTCAAGGCTCAAGGCTCAAGGAACAAGGCTCAACGCTCAACGCTCAAGGCTCAAGGCTCAATGCTCAAGGCTCCAGGCTCAAGGCTCCAGGCTCAAGGCTCAAGGCTCAAGGCTCAAGGCTCCAGGCTCCAGGCTCAAGGCTCCAGGCTCCAGGCTCAAAGGCTCAAGGCCCGAACTCTTCACTGTTCCCGGCCCGAACTTCATTTTCGGCCCGAACTTCAACCTCGGCCCGAACTCCGACCTCGGCCCGAACTCCGACCTCGGCCCGAACATCATCCTCGGCCCGAACACCGAACTTCGGCCCGAACACCACTTCGGCCCGAACATCCCACTTCGGCCCGAACACCACTTCGGCCCGAACATCCCACTTCGGCCCGAACACCACTTCGGCCCGAACATCCCTCTTCGGCCCGAACTCTTCAATATCCAAGATTGTGTGAAAAAAGGTGTTATACTAAAACATTCATAACTTTCAGCTCGGGTGTCCGTTTCACGCCCACGAGCAACCAATATAGCTGGTTCGTTCGTCACTGCCTAGAACAAGTTCGGCCCGAACACTTCACTGTTCCCGGCCCGAACTTCATTTTCGGCCCGAACTTCCACCTCGGCCCGAACTCCGACCTCGGCCCGAACTCCGACCTCGGCCCGAACTTCAACCTCGGCCCGAACATCATCCTCGGCCCGAACACCGAACTTCGGCCCGAACACCACTTCGGCCCGAAAATACCACTTCGGCCCGAACACCACTTCGGCCTGAACATCCCTCTCCGGCCCGAACTCTTCAATATCCAAGATTGTGTGACAAAAGGTGCTATACTAAAACATTCATAACTTTCAGCTCGGGTGTCCATTTCACGCCCACGAGTAACCAAAATAGCTGGTTCGTTCGTCTCTGCCAAGAACAAGTTGGGCCGGAACTCTTCACTGTTCCCGGCCCGAACTTCATTTTCGGCCCGAACTTCAACCTCGGCCCGAACTTCAACCTCGGCCCGAACTCCGACCTCGGCCCGAACTTCAACCTCGGCCCGAACATCATCCTCGGCTCGAACACCGAACTTCGGCCCGAACACCACTTCGGCCCGAACACCACTTCGCCCCGAACATCCCACTTCGGCCCGAACACTACCTCGGCCCGAACATCGCTCTTCGGCCCGAACTCTTCAATATCCAAGATTGTGTGACAAATGGTGCTATACTAAAACATTCATAACTTTCAGCTCGGGTGTCCGTTTCACGCCCACGAGTAACCAAAAAAGCTGGTTCGTTCGTCACTGCCAAGAACAACTCGGCCCGAACTCCGACCTCGGCCCGAACTTCAACCTCGGCCCGAACTCTGACATCGGCCCGAACTTCAACCTCGGCGCGAACATCATCCTCGGCCCGAACACCGAACTTCAGCCCGAACACCACTTCACCCCGAACACCACTTCGGCCCGAACATCCCACTTCGGCCCGAACACCACTTCGGCCCGAACATCCATCTTCGGCCCGAACACTTCAATATCCAAGATTGTGTGACAAAAGGTGCTATACTAAAACATTCATAACTTTCAGCTCGGGTGTCCGTTTCACGCCCACGAGTAACCAAAATAGCCGGTTCGTTCGCTACTGCCAAGAACAAGTTCGGCCCGAACTCTTCACTGTTCCCGGCCCGAGCTTCATTTTCGGCCCGAACTTCAACCTCGGCCCGAACTTCAACCTCGGCCCGAACTCCGACCTCGGCCCGAACTTCAACCTCGGCCCGAACATCATCCTCGGCCCGAACACCGAACTTCGGCCCGAACACCACTTCGGCCCGAACATCCCACTTCGGCCCGAACACCACTTCGGCCCGAACATCCCACTTCGGCCCGAACACCACTTCGGCCCGAACATCCCTCTTCGGCCCGAACTCTTCAATATCCAAGATTGTGTGAAAAAAGGTGTTATACTAAAACATTCATAACTTTCAGCTCGGGTGTCCGTTTCACGCCCACGAGTAACCAAAATAGCTGGTTCGTTCGTCACTGCCTAGAACAAGTTCGGCCCGAACTCTTCACTGTTCCCGGCCCGAACTTCATTTTCAGCCCGAACTTCAACCTCGGCCCGAACTTCAACCTCGGCCCGAACTCCGACCTCGGCCCAAATTCAACCTCGGCCCGAACACCACTTCGGCCCGAACACCACTACGGCCCGAACATCCCACTTCGGCCCGAACACCACTTCGGCCCGAACATCCCTCTTCGGCCCGATCTCTTCAATATCCAAGATTGTGTGACAAAAGGTGCTATACTAAAACATTCATAACTTTCAGCTAGGGTGTCCGTTTCACGCCCACGAGTAACCAAAATAGCTGGTTCGTTCGTCACTGCAAAGAACAAGTTCGGCCCGAACTCTTCACTGTTCCCGGCCCGAACTTCATTTTCAGCCCGAACTTCAACCTCGGCCCGAACTCCTACCTCGACCCGAACTTTAACCTCGGCCCGAACATCATCCTCGGCCCGAACACCGAACTTCGGCCCGAACACCACTTCGGCCCGAACACCACTTCGGCCCGAACACCACTTCGGCCCGAACATGCCACTTCGGCCCGAACACCACTTCGGCCCGAACATCCCTCTTCGGCCCGAACTCTTTAGTATCCATGATTGTGTGACAAAAGGTGCTATACTAAAACATTCATAACTTTCCGCTCGGGTGTCCGTTTCACGCCCACGAGTAACCAAAATAGCTGGTTCGTTCGTCACTGCCAAGAACAAGTTCGGCCGAACTCTTCACTGTTCCCGGCCCGAACATCATTTTCGGCCCGAACTTCAACCTCGGCCCGAATTTCAACCTCGGCACGAACTCCGACCTCGGCCCGAACTTCAACCTCAGCCCGAACATCATCCTCGGCCCGAACACCGAACTTCTGCCCGAACACCACTTCGGCCCGAACATCCCTTTTCGGCCCGAACTCTTTAGTATCCAAGATTGTGTGACAAAAGGTGCTATACTAAAACATTCATACATTTCCGTTCGGGTGTCCGTTTCACGACCACGAGTAACCAAAATAGCTGGTTCGTTCGTCACTGCCAAGAACAAGTTCGGCCGAACTCTTCACTGTTCCCGGCCCGAACTTCATTTTCGGCCCGAACTTCAACCTCGGCCCGAATTTCAACCTCGGCACGAACTCCGACCTCGGCCCGAACTTCAACCTCGGCCCGAACATCATCCTCGGCCCGAACACCGAACTTCTGCCCGAACACCACTTCGGCCCGAACACCACTTCGGCCCGAACATCCCACTTCGGCCCGAACACCACTTCGGCCCAAACATCCCTCTTCGGCCCGAACTCTTCAATATCCAAGATTGTGTGACAAAAGGTGTTATACTAAAACATTCATAACTTTCAGCTCGGGTGTCCGTTTCACGCCCACGAGTAGCCAAAATAGTTGGTTCGTTCGTCACTGCCAAGAACAAGTTCGGCCCGAACTCTTCCCTGTTCCCGGCCCGAACTTCATTTTCGGCACGAACTTCAACCTCGGCCCGAACTCCGACCTCGGCCCGAACTTCAACCTCGGCCCGAACGTCATCCTCGGCCCGAACACCGAACTTCGGCCCGAACACCACTTCGGCCCGAACATCCCACTTCGGCCCGAACACCACTTCGGCCCGAACATCCCTCTTCGGCCCGAACTCTTCAATATCCAAGATTGTGTGACAAAAGGTGCTATACTAAAACATTCATAACTTTCAGCTCGGGTGTCTGTTTCACGCCCACGAGTTACCAAAATGGCTGGTTCGTTTGTCACTGCCAAGAACAAGTTCGGCCCGAACTCTTCACTGTTCCCGGCCCGAACTTCATTTTCGGCCCGAACTTCAACCTCGGCCCGAACTTCAACCTCAGCCCGAACTCCGACCTCGGCCCGAACTTCAACCTCGGCCCGAACATCATCCTCGGCCCGAACACCGAACTTCGGCCCGAACACCACTTCGGCCCGAACATCCCACTTCGGCCCGAACACCACTTCGGCCAAAACATCCCTCTCCGGCCCGAACTCTTCAATATCCAAGATTGTGTGACAAAAGGTGCTATACTAAAACATTCAAAACTTTCAGCTCGGGTGTCCGTTTCACGCCCACGAGTAACCAAAATAGCTGGTTCGTTCGTCACTGCCAAGAACAAGTTCGGCCCGAACTCTTCACTGTTCCCGGCCCGAACTTCATTTTTGGCCCGAACTTCAACCTCGGCCCGAACTCCGACCTCGGCCCGAACTTCAACCTCGGCCCGAACATCATCCTCGGCCCGAACACCGAACTTCGGCCCGAACACCACTTCGGCCCGAACACCACGTCGGCCCGAACATCCCACTTCGGCCCGAACACCACCTCGGCCCGAACATCCCTCTTCGGCCCGAACTCTTCAATATCCAAGATTGTGTGACAAATGGTGCTATACTAAAACATTCATAACTTTCAGCTCGGGTGTCCGTTTCACGCCCACGAGTAACTAAAAAAGTTGGTTCGTTCGTCACTGCCAAGAACAACATCGGCCCGAACTTCAACCTCGGCCCGAACTCCGACATCGGCCCGAACTTCAATTTCGGCACAAACATCATCCTCGGCCCGAACACCGAACTTCAGCCCGAACACCACTTCGGCCCGAACATCCCACTTCGGCCCGAACACCACTTCGGCCCGAACATCCATCTTCGGCCCGAACTCTTCAATATGCAAGATTGTGTGACAAAAGGTGCTATACTAAAACATTCATAACTTTCAGCTCGGGTGTCCGTTTCACGCCCACGAGTAACCAAAATAGCTGGTTCGTTCGTCACTGCCAAGAACAAGTTCGGCCCGAACTCTTCACTGTTCCCGGCCCTAACTTCATTTTCGGCCCGAACTGCAACCTCGGCCCGAACTTCAACCTCGGCCCGAACTCCGACCTCGGCCCGAACTTCAACCTCGGCCCGAACATCATCCTCGGCCCGAACACCGAACTTCGGATCGACCACCACTTCGGGCCGAACACCACTTCGGCCCGAACATCCCACTTCGGCCCGAACACCACTTCGGCCCGAACATTCCTCTTCGCCCCGAACTCTTCAATATCCAAGATTGTGTGACAAAAGCTGCTATACTAAAACATTCATAACTTTCAGCTCGGGTGTCCGTTTCACGCCTACGAGTAACCAAAATAGCTGGTTCATTCGTCACTGCCAAGAACAAGTTCGGCCCGAACTCTTCACTGTTCCCGGCCCGAACTTCAACCTCGGCCCGAACTTCAACCTCGGCCTGAACTCCGACCTCGGCCCGAACTTCAACCTCGGCCCGAACATCATCCTCGGCCCGAACACCGAACTTCGGCCCGAACACCACTTCGGCCCGAACATCCCACTTCGGCCCGAACACCACTTCGGGCCGAACATCCCTCTTCGGCCCGAACTCTTCAATATCCATGATTGTGTGACAAAAGGTGCTATACTTAAACATTCATAACTTTCAGCTCGTGTCCGTTTCAGGCCCACGAGTAACCAAAATAGCTGGTTCGTTCGTCACTGCCAAGAACAAGTTCGGCCCGAACTCTTCACTGTTCCCGGCCCGAATTCATTTTCGGCCCGAACTTCAACCTCGGCCCGAACTCCGACCTCGGCCCGAACTTCAACCTCGGCCTGAACATCATCCTCGGCCCGAACACCGAACTTCGGCCCGAACACCGAACTTCGGCCCGAACACCGAACTACGACCCGAACACCGAACTTCGGCCCGAACACCACTTCGGCCCGAACACCACTTCGGCCCGAACATCCCACTTCGGCCCGAACACCACTTCGGCCCGAACGTCCCTCTTCGGCCCGAACTCTTCAATATCCAAGATTGTGTGACAAAAGGTGCTATACTAAAACATTCATAACTTTCAGCTCGGATGTCCGTTTCACGCCCACGAGTAACCAAAATAGCTGGTTCGTTCGTCACTGCCAAAAACAACCTCGGCCCGAACTCCGACCTCGGCCCGAACTTCAACCTCGGCCCGAACTTCAACCTCAGCCCGAACTCCGACCTCGGCCCAAACTTCAACCTCGGCCCGAACATCATCCTCGGCCCGAACACCGAACTTCATCCCGAACACCAATTCGGCCCGAACACCACTTCGGCCCGAACATCCCATTTCGGCCCGAACACCACTTCGGCCCGAACATCCCTCTTCGCCCCGAACTCTTCAATATCCAAGATTGTGTGACAAAAGGTGCTATACTAAAACATTCATAACTTTCAGCTCGGGTGTCCGTTTCACGCCCACGAGTAACCAAAATAGATGGTTCGTTCGTCACTGCCAAGAACAAGTTCGGCCCGAACCATTCACTGTTCCCGGCCCGAACTTCATTTTCGGCACGAACTTCAACCTCGGCCCGAACTTCAACCTCGGCCCGAACTCCGACCTCGGCCTGAACTTCAACCTCGGCCCGAACATCATCCTCGGCCCGAACACCGAACTTCGGCCCGAACAGCACTTCGGCCCGAACATCCCACTTCGGCCCGAACACCACTTCGGCCCGAACATCCCTCTTCGCCCCGAATTCTTCAATATCCAAGATTGTGTGACAAAAGGTGCTATACTAAAACATTCATAACTTTCAGCTCGGGTGTCCGTTTCACGCCCACGAGTAACCAAAATAGCTGGTTCGTTCGTCACTGCCAAGAACAAGTTCGGCCCGAACTCTTCACTGTTCCCGGCCCTAACTTCATTTTCGGCCCGAACTGCAACCTCGGCCCGAACTTCAACCTCGGCCCGAACTCCGACCTCGGCCCGAACTTCAACCTTGGCCCGAACATCATCCTCGGCCCGAACACCGAACTTCGGCTCGACCACCACTTCGGGCCGAACACCACTTCGGCCCGAACATCCCACTTCGGCCCGAACACCACTTCGGCCCGAACATCCCTCTTCGCCCCGAACTCTTCAATATCCAAGATTGTGTGACAAAAGCTGCTATACTAAAACATTCAAAACTTTCAGCTCGGGTGTCCGTTTCACGCCTACGAGTAACCAAAATATCTGGTTCATTCGTCACTGCCAAGAACAAGTTCGGCCCGAACTCTTCACTGTTCCCGGCCCGAACTTCAACCTCTACCCGAACTTCAACCTCGGCCTGAACTCCGACCTCGGCCCGAACTTCAACCTCGGCCCGAACATCATCCTCGGCCCGAACACCGAACTTCGGCCCGAACACCACTTCGGCCCGAACATCCCACTTCGGCCCGAACACCACTTCGGCCCGAACATCCCTCTTCGGCCCGAACTCTTCAATATCCAAGATTGTGTGACAAAAGGTGCTATACTAAAACATTCATAACTTTCAGCTCGTGTCCGTTTCAGGCCCACGAGTAACCAAAATAGCTGGTTCGTTCGTCACTGCCAAGAACAAGTTCGGCCCGAACTCTTCACTGTTCCCGGCCCGAATTCATTTTCGGCCCGAACTTCAACCTCGGCCCGAACTCCGACCTCGGCCCGAACTTCAACCTCGGCCTGAACATCATCCTCGGCCCGAACACCGAACTTCGGCCCGAACACCGAACTTCGGCCCGAACACCGAACTTCGGCCCGAACACCGAACTTCGGCCCGAACACCACTTCGTCCCGAACACCACTTCGGCCCGAACATCCCACTTCGGCCCGAACACCACTTCGGCCCGAACATCCCTCTTCGGCCCGAACTCTTCAATATCCAAGATTGTGTGACAAAAGGTGATATACTAAAACATTCATAACTTTCAGCTCGGGTGTCCGTTTCACGCCCACGAGTAACCAAAATAGCTGGTTCGTTCGTCACTGCCAAGAACAACCTCGGCCCGAACTCCGACCTCGGCCCGAACTTCAACCTCGGCCCGAACTTCAACCTCAGCCCGAACTCCGACCTCGGCCCAAACTTCAACCTCGGCCCGAACGTCATCCTCGGCCCGAACACCGAACTTCCGTCCGAACACCAATTCGGCCAGAACACCACTTCCGCCCGAACATCCCATTTCGGCCCGAACACCACTTCGGCCCGAACATCCCACTTCGCCCCGAACTCTTCAATATCCAAGATTGTGTGACAAAAGGTGCTATACTAAAACATTCATAACTTTCAGCTCGGGTGTCCGTTTCACGCCCACGAGTAACCAAAATAGATGGTTCGTTCGTCACTGCCAAGAACAAGTTCGGCCCGAACTCTTCACTGTTCCCGGCCCGAACTTCATTTTCGGCACGAACTTCCACCTCGGCCCGAACTTCGACCTCGGCCCGAACTCCGACCTCGGCCCGAACTTCAACCTCGGCCCGAACATCATCCTCGGCCCGAACACCGAACTTCGGCCCGAACACCACTTCGGCCCGAACACCCTCTTCGGCCCGAACACCACTTCGGCCCGAACATCCCTCTTCGCCCCGAACTCTTCAATATCCAAGATTGTGTGACAAAAGGTGATATACTAAAACATTCATAACTTTCAGCTCGGGTGTCCGTTTCACGCCCACGAGTAACCAAAATAGCTGGTTCGTTCGTCACTGCCAAGAACAAGTTTGGCCCGAACTCTTCACTGTTCCCGTCCCGAATTCATTTTCGGCCCGAACTTCAACCTCGGCCCGAACTCCGACCTCGGCCCGAACTTCAACCTCGGCTCGAACATCATCCTCGGCCCGAACACCGAACTTCGGCCCGAACACCGAACTTCGGCCCGAACACCACTTCGGCCCGAACACCACTTCGGCCCGAACATCCCACTTCGGCCCGAACACCACTTCGGCCCGAACATCCCTCTTCGGCCCGAACTCTTCAATATCCAAGATTGTGTGACAAAAGGTGCTATACTAAAACATTCATAACTTTCAGCTCGGGTGTCCGTTTCACGCCCACGAATATCCAAAATAGCTGGTTCGTTCGTCACTGCCAAGAACAACCTCGGCCCGAACTCCGACCTGGCCCGAACTTCAACCTCGGCCCGAACTTCAACCTCGGCCCGAACTCCGACCTCGGCCCGAACTTCAACCTCGGCCCGAACATCATCCTCGGCCCGAACACCGAACTTCGGCCCGAACACCACTTCGGCCCGAACATCCCACTTCGGCCCGAACACCACTTCGGCCCGAACATCCCTCTTCGGCCCGAACTCTTCAATATCCAAGATTGTGTGACAAAAGGTACTATACTAAAACATTCATAACTTTCAGCTCGGGTGTCCGTTTCAGGCCCACGAGTAACCAAAATAGCTGGTTCGTTCGTCACTGCCAAGAACAAGTTCGGCCCGAACTCTTCACTGTTCCCGGCCCGAATTCATTTTCGGCCCGAACTTCAACCTCGGCCCGAACTCCGACCTCGGCCCGAACTTCAACCTCGGCTCGAACATCATCCTCGGCCCGAACACCGAACTTCGGCCCGAACAACGAACTTCGGCCCGAACAACGAACTTCGGCCCGAACACCGAAATTCGGCCCGACCAACACTTCGGCCCGAACACCACTTCGGCCCGAACATCCCACTTCGGCCCGAACACCACTTCGGCCCGAACATCCCTCTTCGGCCCGAACTCTTCAATATCCAAGATTGTGTGACAAAAGGTGCTATACTAAAACATTCATAACTTTCAGCTCGGGTGTCCGTTTCACGCCCACGAGTAACCAAAATAGCTGGTTCGTTCGTCACTGCCAAGAACAACCTCGGCCCGAACTCCGACCTCGGCCCGAACTTCAACCTCGGCCCGAACTTCAACCTCAGCCCGAACTCCGACCTCGGCCCAAACTTCAACCTGGGCCCGAACATCATCCTCGGCCCGAACACCGAACTTCCGCCCGAACACCAATTCGGCCCGAACACCACTTCGGCCCGAACATCCCACTTCGGCCCGAACACCACTTCGGCCCGAACATCCCTCTTCGCCTCGAACTCTTCAATATCCAAGATTGTGTGACAAAAGGTGCTATACTAAAACATTCATAACTTTCAGCTCGGGTGTCCGTTTCACGCCCACGAGTAACCAAAATAGATGGTTCGTTCGTCACTGCCAAGAACAAGTTCGGCCCGAACACTTCACTGTTCCCGGCCCGAACTTCATGTTCGGCACGAACTTCAACCTCGGCCCGAACATCAACCTCGGCCCGAACTCCGACCTCGGCCCGAACTTCAACCTCGGCCCGAACATCATCCTCGGCCCGAACACCGAACTTCGGCCCGAACACCACTTCGGCCCGAACATCCCACTTCGGCCCGAACACCACTTCGGCCCGAACATCCCTCTTCGGCCCGAACTCTTTAGTATCCATGATTGTGTGACAAAAGGTGCTATACTAAAACATTCATAACTTTCCGCTCGGGTGTCCGTTTCACGCACACGAGTAACCAAAATAGCTGGTTCGTTCGTCACTGCCAAGAACAAGTTCGGCCGAACTCTTCACTGTTCCCGGCCCGAACTTCATTTTCGGCCCGAACTTCAACCTCGGCCCGAATTTCAACCTCGGCACGAACTCCTACCTCGGCCCGAACTTCAACCTCGGCCCGAACATCATCCTCGGCCCGAACACCGAACTTCTGCCCGAACACCACTTCGGCCCGAACATCCCTTTTCGGCCCGAATTTCATCCTCGGCCCGAACACCGAACTTCTGCGCGAACACCACTTCGGCCCGAACATCCCTTTTCGGCCCGAATTTAAACCTCGGCCCGAACACCGAACTTCTGCCCGAACACCACTTCGGCCCGAACATCCCTTTTCGGCCCGAATTTCAACCTCGGCCCGAACTCCGACCTCGGTTCGAACTTCAACCTCGGCCCGAACATCATCCTCGGCCCGAACACCGAACTTCGGCCCGAACACCACTTCGGCCCGAACATCCCACTTCGGCTCGAACACCACTTCGGCCCGAACATCCCTCTTCGGCCCGAACTCTTCAATATCCAAGATTGTGTGACAAAAGGTGCTATACTAAAACATTCATAACTTTCAGCTCGGGTGTCCGTTTCAGGCCCACGAGTAACCAAAATAGCTGGTTCGTTCGTCACTGCCAAGAACAAGTTCGGCCCGAACTCTTCACTGTTCCCGGCCCGAATTCATTTTCGGCCCGAACTTCAACCTCGGCCCGAACTCCGACCTCGGCCCGAACTTCAACCTCGGCCCGAACATCATCTTCGGCCCGAACACCGAACTTCGGCCCGAACACCGAACTTCGGCCCGAACACCGAACTTCGGCCCGAACACCACTTCGGCCCGAACACCACTTCGGCCCGAACATCCCACTTCGGCCCGAACACCACTTCGGCCCGAACATCCCTCTTCGGCCCGAACTCTTCAATATCCAAGATTGTGTGACAAAAGGTGCTATACTAAAACATTCATAACTTTCAGCTCGGGTGTCCGTTTCACGCCCACGAGTAACCAAAATAGCTGGTTCGTTCGTCACTGCCAAGAACAACCTCGGCCCGAACTCCGACCTCGGCCCGAACTTCAACCTCGGCCCGAACTTCAACCTCAGCCCGAACTCCGACCTCGGCCCAAACTTCAACCTCGGCCCGAACATCATCCTCGGCCCGAACACCGAACTTCCGCCCGAACACCAATTCGGCCCGAACACCACTTCGGCCCGAACATCCCACTTCGGCCCGAACACCACTTCGGCCCGAACATCCCTCTTCGGCCCGAACTCTTTAGTATCCATGATTGTGTGACAAAAGGTGCTATACTAGAACATTCATAACTTTCCGCTCGGGTGTCCGTTTCACGCCCACGAGTAACCAAAATAGCTGGTTCGTTCGTCACTGCCAAGAACAAGTTCGACTGAACTCTTCACTGTTCCCGGCCCGAACTTCATTTTCGGCCCGAACTTCAACCTCGGCCCGAATTTCAACCTCGGCACGAACTCCGACCTCTGCCCGAACTTCAACCTCTGCCCGAACATCATCCTAGGCACGAACATCCCACTTCGGCCCGAACACCACTTCGGCCCGAACATCCCTTTTCGGCCCGAACTCTTTAGTATCCAAGATTGTGTGACAAAAGGTGCTATACTAAAACATTCATACCTTTCCGCTCGGGTGTCCGTTTCACGCCCACGAGTAACCAAAATAGCTGGTTCATTCGTCACTGCCAAGAACAAGTTCGGCCGAACTCTTCACTGTTCCCGGCCCGAACTTCATTTTCGGCCCGAACACCACTTCGGCCCGAACACCACTTCGGCCCGAACATCCCACTTCGGCCCGAACACCACTTCGGCCCGAACATCCCTCTTCGGCCCGAACTCTTCAATATCCAAGATTGTGTGACAAAAGGTGCTATACTAAAACATTCATAACTTTCAGCTCGGGTGTCCGTTTCACGCCCACGAGTAACCAAAATAGCTGGTTCGTTCGTCACTGCCAAGAACAACCTCGGCCCGAACTCCGACCTCGGCCCGAACTTCAACCTCGGCCCGAACTTCAACCTCAGCCCGAACTCCGACCTCGGCCCAAACTTCAACCTCGGCCCGAACATCATCCTCGGCCCGAACACCGAACTTCCGCCCGAACACCAATTCGGCCCGAACACCACTTCGGCCCGAACATCCCACTTCGGCCCGAACATCCCTCTTCGCCCCGAACTCTTCAATATCCAAGATTGTGTGACAAAAGGTGCTATACTAAAACTTTCATAACTTTCAGCTCGGGTGTCCGTTTCACGCCCACGAGTAACCAAAATAGATGGTTCGTTCGTCACTGCCAAGAACAAGTTCGGCCCGAACTCTTCACTGTTCCCGGCCCGAACTTCATTTTCGGCACGAACTTCAACCTCGGCCCGAACTTCAACCTCGGCCCGAACTCCGACCTCGGCCCGAACTTCAACCTCGGCCCGAACATCATCCTCGGCCCGAACACCGAACTTCGGCCTGAACACCACTTCGGCCCGAACATCCCACTTCGGCCCGAACACCACTTCGGCCCGAACATCCCTCTTCGCCCCGAACTCTTCAATTTCCAAGATTGTGTGACAAATGGTGCTATACTAAAACATTCATAACTTTCACCTCGGGTGTCCGTTTCACGCCCACGAGTAACCAAAATAGCTGGTTCGTTCGTCACTGCCAAGAACAAGTTCGGCCCGAACTCTTCACTGTTCCCTTCCCGAATTCATTTTTGGCCCGAACTTCAACCTCGGCCCGAACTCCGACCTCGGCCCGAACTTCAACCTCGGCCCGAACATCATCCTCGGCCCGAACACCGAACTTCGGCCTGAACACCACTTCGGCCCGAACATCCCACTTCGGCACGAACACCACTTCGGCCCGAACATCCCTCTTCGGCCCGAACTCTTCAATATCCAAGATTGTGTGACAAAAGGTGCTATACTAAAACATTCATAACTTTCAGCTCGGGTGTCCGTTTCAGGCCCACGAGTAACCAAAATAGCTGGTTCGTTCGTCACTGCCAAGAACAACCTCGGCCCGAACTCCGACCTCGGCCCGAACTTCAACCTCGGCCCGAACTTCAACCTCAGCCCGAACTCCGACCTCGGCCCAAACTTCAACCTCGGCCCGAACATCATCCTCGGCCCGAACACCGAACTTCCGCCCGAACACCAATTCGGCCCGAACACCACTTCGGCCCGAACATCCCACTTCGGCCCGAACACCACTTCGGCCCGAACATCCCTCTTCGCCCCGAACTCTTCAATATCCAAGATTGTGTGACAAAAGGTGCTATACTAAAACATTCATAACTTTCAGCTCGGGTGTCCGTTTCACGCCCACGAGTAACCAAAATAGATGGTTCGTTCGTCACTGCCAAGAACAAGTTCGGCCCGAACTCTTCACTGTTCCCGGCCCGAACTTCATTTTCGGCACGAACTTCAACCTCGGACCGAACTTCAACCTCGACCCGAACTCCGACCTCGGCCCGAACTTCAACCTCGGCCCGAACATCATCCTCGGCTCGAACATCGAACTTCGGCCTGAACACCACTTCGGCCCGAACATCCCACTTCGGCCCGAACACCACTTCGGCCCGAACATCCCTCTTCGCCCCGAACTCTTCAATATCCAAGTTTGTGTGACAAAAGGTGCTATACTAAAACATTCATAACTTTCAGCTCGGGTGTCCGTTTCACGCCCACGAGTAACCAAAATAGCTGGTTCGTTCGTCACTGCCAAGAACAAGTTCGGCCCGAACTCTTCACTGTTCCCGTCCCGAATTCATTTTCGGCCCGAACTTCAACCTCGGCCCGAACTCCGACCTCGGCCCGAACATCATCCTCGGCCCGAACACCGAACTTCGGCCCGAACACCGAACTTCGGCCCGAACACCACTTCGGCCCGAACACCACTTCGGCCCGAACATCCCACTTCGGCCCGAACACCACTTCGGCCCGAACATCCCTCTTCGGCCCGAACTCTTCAATATCCAAGATTGTGTGATAAAAGGTGCTATACTAAAACATTCATAACTTTCAGCTCGGGTGTCCGTTTCACGCCCACGAATATCCAAAATAGCTGGTTCGTTCGTCACTGCCAAGAACAACCTCGGCCCGAACTCCGACCTGGCCCGAACTTCAACCTCGGCCCGAACTTCATCCTCGGCCCAAACTCCGACCTCGGCCCGAACTTCAACCTCGGCCCGAACATCATCCTAGGCCCGAACACCGAACTTCGGCCCGAACACCACTTCGGCCCGCACATCCCACTTCGGCCCGAACACCACTTCGGCCCGAACATCCCTCTTCACCCCGAACTCTTCAATATCCAAGATTGTGTGACAAAAGGTGCTATACTAAAACATTCATAACTTTCAGCTCGGGTGTCCGTTTCAGGCCCACGAGTAACCAAAATAGCTGGTTCGTTCGTCACTGCCAAGAACAAGTTCGGCCCGAACTCTTCACTGTTCCCGGCCCGAATTCATTTTCGGCCCGAACTTCAACCTCGGCCCGAACTCCGACCTCGGCCCGAACTTCAACCTCGGCCCGAACATCATCCTCGGCCCGAACACCGAACTTCGGCCCGAACACCGAACTTCGGCCCGAACACCGAACTTCGGCCCGAACACCACTTCGGCCCGAACACCACTTCGGCCCGAACATCCCACTCCGGCCCGAACACCACTTCGGCCCGAACATCCCTCTTCGGCCCGAACTCTTCAATATCCAAGATTGTGTGACAAAAGGTGCTATACTAAAACATTCATAACTTTCAGCTCGGGTGTCCGTTTCACGCCCACGAGTAACCAAAATAGCTGGTTCGTTCGTCACTGCCAAGAACAACCTCGGCCCGAACTCCGACCTCGGCCCGAACTTCAATCTCGGCCGAACTTCAACCTCAGCCCGAACTCCGACCTCGACCCAAACTTCAACCTCGGCCCGAACATCATCCTCGGCCCGAACACCGAACTTCCGCCCGAACACCAATTCGGCCCGAACACCACTTCGGCCCGAACATCCCACTTCGGCCCGAACACCACTTCGGCCCGAACATCCCTCTTCGCCCCGAACTCTTCAATATCCAAGATTGTGTGACAAAAGGTGCTATACTAAAACATTCATAAATTTCAGCTCGGGTGTCCGTTTCACGCCCACGAGTAACCAAAATAGATGGTTCGTTCGTCACTGCCAAGAACAAGTTCGGCCCGAACTCTTCACTGTTCCCGGCCCGAACTTCATTTTCGGCACGAACTTCAACCTCGGCCCGAACTTCAACCTCGGCCCGAACTCCGACCTCGGCCCGAACTTCAACCTCGGCCCGAACATCATCCTCGGCCCGAACACCGAACTTCGGCCCGAACACCACTTCGGCCCGAACATCCCACTTCGGCCCGAACACCACTTCGGCCCGAACATCCCTCTTCGCCCCGAACTCTTCAATATCCAAGATTGTGTGACAAAAGGTGCTATACTAAAACATTCATAACTTTCAGCTCGGGTGTCCGTTTCACGCCCACGAGTAACCAAAATAGCTGGTTCGTTCGTCACTGCCAAGAACAAGTTCGGCCCGAACTCTTCACTGTTCCTGTCCCGAATTCATTTTCGGCCCGAACTTCAACCTCGGCCCGAACTCCGACCTCGGCCCGAACTTCAACCTCGGCCCGAACATCATCATCGGCCCGAACACCGAACTTCGGCCCGAACACCGAACTTCGGCCCGAACACCACTTCGGCCCGAACATCCCACTTCGGCCCGAACACCACTTCGGCCCGAACATCCCTCTTCGGCCCGAACTCTTCAATATCCAAGATTGTGTGACAAAAGGTGTTATACTAAAACATTCATAACATTCAGCTCGGGTGTCCGTTTCACGCCCACGAATATCCAAAATAGCTGGTTCGTTCGTCACTGCCAAGAACAACCTCGGCCCGAACTCCGACCTGGCCCGAACTTCAACCTCGGCCCGAACTTCAACCTCGGCCCGAACTCCGACCTCGGCCCGAACATCATCCTCGGCCCGAACACCGAACTTCGGCCTGAACACCACTTCGGCCCGAACATCCCACTTCGGCCCGAACACCACTTCGGCCCGAACATCCCTCTTCGCCCCGAACTCTTCAATATCCAAGATTGTGTGACAAATGGTGCTATACTAAAACATTCATAACTTTCAGCTCGGGTGTCCGTTTCACGCCCACGAGTAACCAAAATAGCTGGTTCGTTCGTCACTGCCAAGAACAAGTTCGGCCCGAACTCTTCACTGTTCCCGGCCCGAATTCATTTTCGGCCCGAACTTCAACCTCGGCCCGAACTCCGACCTCGGCCCGAACTTCAACCTCGGCCCGAACATCATCCTCGGCCCGAACACCGAATGTCGGCCCGAACACCGAACTTCGGCCCGAACACCACTTCGGCCCGAACATCCCACTTCGGCCCGAACACCACTTCGGCCCGAACATCCCTCTTCGGCCCGAACTCTTCAATATCCAAGATTGTGTGACAAAAGGTGCTATACTAAAACATTCATAACTTTCAGCTCGGGTGTCCGTTTCACGCCCATGAATATCCAAAATAGCTGGTTCGTTCGTCACTGCCAAGAACAACCTCGGCCCGAACTCCGACCTCGGCCCGAACTTCAACCTCGGCCCGAACATCATCCTCGGCCCGAACACCGAACTTCGGCCCGAACACCACTTCGGCCCGAACATCCCACTTCGGCCCGAACACCACTTCGGCCCGAACATCCCTCTTCGCCCCGAACTCTTCAATATCCAAGATTGTGTGACAAAAGGTGCTATACTAAAACATTCATAACTTTCAGCTCGGGTGTCCGTTTCACGCCCACGAGTAACCAAAATAGCTGGTTCGTTCGTCACTGCCAAGAACAAGTTCGGCCCGAACTCTTCACTGTTCCTGTCCCGAATTCATTTTCGGCCCGAACTTCAACCTCGGCCCGAACTCCGACCTCGGCCCGAACTTCAACCTCGGCCCGAACATCATCATCGGCCCGAACACCGAACTTCGGCCCGAACACCGAACTTCGGCCCGAACACCACTTCGGCCCGAACACCACTTCGGCCCGAACATCCCACTTCGGCCCGAACACCACTTCGGCCCGAACATCCCTCTTCGGCCCGAACTCTTCAATATCCAAGATTGTGTGACAAAAGGTGCTATACTAAAACATTCATAACTTTCAGCTCGGGTGTCCGTTTCACGCCCACGAATATCCAAAATAGCTGGTTCGTTCGTCACTGCCAAGAACAACCTCGGCCCGAACTCCGACCTGGCCCGAACTTCAACCTCGGCCCGAACTTCAACCTCGGCCCGAACTCCGACCTCGGCCCGAATTTCAACCTCGGCCCGAACATCATCCTCGGCCCGTACACCGAACTTCGGCCCGAACACCACTTCGGCCCGAACATCCCACTTCGGCCCGAACACCACTTCGGCCCGAACATCCCTCTTCGCCCCGAACTCTTCAATATCCAAGATTGTGTGACAAAAGGTGCTATACTAAAACATTCATAACTTTCAGCTCGGGTGTCCGTTTCACGCCCACGAGTAACCAAAATAGCTGGTTCGTTCGTCACTGCCAAGAACAAGTTCGGCCCGAACTCTTTACTGTTCCTACTTCAACCTCGGCCCGAACATCATCCTCGGCCCGAACACCGAATGTCGGCCCGAACACCGAACATCGGCCCGAACACCACTTCGGCCCGAACATCCCACTTCGGCCCGAATACCACTTCGGCCCGAACATCCCACTTCGGCCCGAACTCTTCAATATCCAAGATTGTGTGACAAAAGGTGCTATACTAAAACATTCATAACTTTCAGCTCGGGTGACCGTTTCACGCCCATGAATATCCAAAATAGCTGGTTCGTTCGTCACTGCCAAGAACAACCTCGGCCCGAACTCCGACCTGGCCCGAACTTCAACCTCGGCCCGAACTTCAACCTCGGCCTGAACTCCGACCTCGGCCTGAACTTCAACCTCGGCCCGAACATCATCCTCGGCCCGAACACCGAACTTCGGCCTGAACACCACTTCGGCCCGAACATCCCACTTCGGCCCGAACACCACTTCGGCCCGAACATCCCTCTTCGCCCCGAACTCTTCAATATCCAAGATTGTGTGACAAATGGTGCTATACTAAAAAATTCATAACTTTCAGCTCGGGTGTCCGTTTCACGCCCACGAGTAACCAAAATAGCTGGTTCGTTCGTCACTGCCAAGAACAAGTTCGGCCCGAACTCTTCACTGTTCCCGGCCCGAATTCATTTTCGGCCCGAACTTCAACCTCGGCCCGAACTCCGACCTCGGCCCGAACTTCAACCTCGGCCCGAACATCATCCTCGGCCCGAACACCGAATGTCGGCCCGAACACCGAACTTCGGCCCGAACACCACTTCGGCCCGAACATCCCACTTCGGCCCGAACACCACTTCGGCCCGAACATCCCTCTTCGGCCCGAACTCTTCAATATCCAAGATTGTGTGACAAAAGGTGCTATACTAAAACATTCATAACTTTCAGCTCGGGTGTCCGTTTCACGCCCATGAATATCCAAAATAGCTGGTTCGTTCGTCACTGCCAAGAACAACCTCGGCCCGAACTCCGACCTCGGCCCGAACTTCAACCTCGGCCCGAACATCATCCTCGGCCCGAACACCGAACTTCGGCCCGAACACCACTTCGGCCCGAACATCCCACTTCGGCCCGAACACCACTTCGGCCCGAACATCCCTCTTCGCCCCGAACTCTTCAATATCCAAGATTGTGTGACAAAAGGTGCTATACTAAAACATTCATAACTTTCAGCTCGGGTGTCCGTTTCACGCCCACGAGTAACCAAAATAGCTGGTTCGTTCGTCACTGCCAAGAACAAGTTCGGCCCGAACTCTTCACTGTTCCTGTCCCGAATTCATTTTCGGCCCGAACTTCAACCTCGGCCCGAACTCCGACCTCGGCCCGAACTTCAACCTCGGCCCGAACATTATCATCGGCCCGAACACCGAACTTCGGCCCGAACACCGAACTTCGGCCCGAACACCACTTCGGCCCGAACACCACTTCGGCCCGAACATCCCACTTCGGCCCGAACACCACTTCGGCCCGAACATCCCTCTTCGGCCCGAACTCTTCAATATCCAAGATTGTGTGACAAAAGGTGCTATACTAAAACATTCATAACTTTCAGCTCGGGTGTCCGTTTCACGCCCACGAATATCCAAAATAGCTGGTTCGTTCGTCACTGCCAAGAACAACCTCGGCCCGAACTCCGACCTGGCCCGAACTTCAACCTCGGCCCGAACTTCAACCTCGGCCCGAACTCCGACCTCGGCCCGAACTTCAACCTCGGCCCGAACATCATCCTCGGCCCGTACACCGAACTTCGGCCCGAACACCACTTCGGCCCGAACATCCCACTTCGGCCCGAACACCACTTCGGCCCGAACATCCCTCTTCGCCCCGAACTCTTCAATATCCAAGATTGTGTGACAAAAGGTGCTATACTAAAACATTCATAACTTTCAGCTCGGGTGTCCGTTTCACGCCCACGAGTAACCAAAATAGCTGGTTCGTTCGTCACTGCCAAGAACAAGTTCGGCCCGAACTCTTTACTGTTCCTACTTCAACCTCGGCCCGAACATCATCCTCGGCCCGAACACCGAATGTCGGCCCGAACACCGAACATCGGCCCGAACACCACTTCGGCCCGAACATCCCACTTCGGCCCGAATACCACTTCGGCCCGAACATCCCACTTCGGCCCGAACTCTTCAATATCCAAGATTGTGTGACAAAAGGTGCTATACTAAAACATTCATAACTTTCAGCTCGGGTGACCGTTTCACGCCCATGAATATCCAAAATAGCTGGTTCGTTCGTCACTGCCAAGAACAACCTCGGCCCGAACTCCGACCTGGCCCGAACTTCATTTTCGGCCCGAACTTCAACCTCGGCCCGAACTCCGACCTCGGTCCGAACTTCAACCTCGGGCCAAACATCATCCTCGGCCCGAACACCGAACTTCGGCCCGAACACCACTTCGGCCCGAACATCCCACTTCGGCCCGAACACCACTTCGGCCCGAACATCCCTCTTCGCCCCGAACTCTTCAATATCCAAGATTGTGTGACAAAAGGTGCTATACTAAAACATTCATAACTTTCAGCTCGGGTGTCCGTTTCACGCCCACGAGTAACCAAAATAGCTGGTTCGTTCGTCACTGCCAAGAACAAGTTCGGCCCGAACTCTTCACTGTTCCCGGCCCGAATTCAATTTCGGCCCGAACTTCAACCTCGGCCCGAACTCCGACCTCGGCCCGAACTTCAACCTCGGCCCGAACATCATCCTCGGCCCGAACACCGAATGTCGGCCCGAACACCGAACTTCGGCCCGAACACCACTTCGGCCCGAACATCCCACTTCGGCCCGAACACCACTTCGGCCCGAACATCCCTCTTCGGCCCGAACTCTTCAATATCCAAGATTGTGTGACAAAAGGTGCTATACTAAAACATTCATAACTTTCAGCTCGGGTGACCGTTTCACGCCCATGAATATCCAAAATAGCTGGTTCGTTCGTCACTGCCAAGAACAACCTCGGCCCGAACTCCGACCTGGCCCGAACTTCATTTTCGGCCCGAACTTCAACCTCGGTCCGAACTTCAACCTCGGGCCGAACATCATCCTCGGCCCGAACACCGAACTTCGGCCCGAACACCACTTCGGCCCGAACGTCCCACTTCGGCCCGAACACCACTTCGGCCCGAACATCCCTCTTCGCCCCGAACTCTTCAATATCCAAGATTGTGTGACAAAAGGTGTTATACTAAAACATTCATAACTTTCAGCTCGGGTGTCCGTTTCACGCCCACGAATATCCAAAATAGCTGGTTCGTTCGTCACTGCCAAGAACAACCTCGGCCCGAACTCCGACCTGGCCCGAACTTCAACCTCGGCCCGAACTTCAACCTCGGCCCGAACTCCGACCTCGGCCCGAACTTCAACCTCGGCCCGAACATCATCCTCGGCCCGAACACCGAACTTCGGCCTGAACACCACTTCGGCCCGAACATCCCACTTCGGCCCGAACACCACTTCGGCCCGAACATCCCTCTTCGCCCCGAACTCTTCAATATCCAAGATTGTGTGACAAATGGTGCTATACTAAAACATTCATAACTTTCAGCTCGGGTGTCCGTTTCACGCCCACGAGTAACCAAAATAGCTGGTTCGTTCGTCACTGCCAAGAACAAGTTCGGCCCGAACTCTTCACTGTTCCCGGCCCGAATTCATTTTCGGCCCGAACTTCAACCTCGGCCCGAACTCCGACCTCGGCCCGAACTTCAACCTCGGCCCGAACATCATCCTCGGCCCGAACACCGAATGTCGGCCCGAACACCGAACTTCGGCCCGAACACCACTTCGGCCCGAACATCCCACTTCGGCCCGAACACCACTTCGGCCCGAACACCACTTCGGCCCGAACATCCCTCTTCGGCCCGAACTCTTCAATATCCAAGATTGTGTGACAAAAGGTGCTATACTAAAACATTCATAACTTTCAGCTCGGGTGTCCGTTTCACGCCCATGAATATCCAAAATAGCTGGTTCGTTCGTCACTGCCAAGAACAACCTCGGCCCGAACTCCGACCTCGGCCCGAACTTCAACCTCGGCCCGAACATCATCCTCGGCCCGAACACCGAACTTCGGCCCGAACACCACTTCGGCCCGAACATCCCACTTCGGCCCGAACACCACTTCGGCCCGAACATCCCTCTTCGCCCCGAACTCTTCAATATCCAAGATTGTGTGACAAAAGGTGCTATACTAAAACATTCATAACTTTCAGCTCGGGTGTCCGTTTCACGCCCACGAGTAACCAAAATAGCTGGTTCGTTCGTCACTGCCAAGAACAAGTTCGGCCCGAACTCTTCACTGTTCCTGTCCCGAATTCATTTTCGGCCCGAACTTCAACCTCGGCCCGAACTCCGACCTCGGCCCGAACTTCAACCTCGGCCCGAACATTATCATCGGCCCGAACACCGAACTTCGGCCCGAACACCGAACTTCGGCCCGAACACCACTTCGGCCCGAACACCACTTCGGCCCGAACATCCCACTTCGGCCCGAACACCACTTCGGCCCGAACATCCCTCTTCGGCCCGAACTCTTCAATATCCAAGATTGTGTGACAAAAGGTGCTATACTAAAACATTCATAACTTTCAGCTCGGGTGTCCGTTTCACGCCCACGAATATCCAAAATAGCTGGTTCGTTCGTCACTGCCAAGAACAACCTCGGCCCGAACTCCGACCTGGCCCGAACTTCAACCTCGGCCCGAACTTCAACCTCGGCCCGAACTCCGACCTCGGCCCGAACTTCAACCTCGGCCCGAACATCATCCTCGGCCCGTACACCGAACTTCGGCCCGAACACCACTTCGGCCCGAACATCCCACTTCGGCCCGAACACCACTTCGGCCCGAACATCCCTCTTCGCCCCGAACTCTTCAATATCCAAGATTGTGTGACAAAAGGTGCTATACTAAAACATTCATAACTTTCAGCTCGGGTGTCCGTTTCACGCCCACGAGTAACCAAAATAGCTGGTTCGTTCGTCACTGCCAAGAACAAGTTCGGCCCGAACTCTTTACTGTTCCCGGCCCGAATTCAATTTCGGCCCGAACTTCAACCTCGGCCCGAACTCCGACCTCGGCCCGAACTTCAACCTCGGCCCGAACATCATCCTCGGCCCGAACACCGAATGTCGGCCCGAACACCGAACATCGGCCCGAACACCACTTCGGCCCGAACATCCCACTTCGGCCCGAGTACCACTTCGGCCCGAACATCCCACTTCGGCCCGAACTCTTCAATATCCAAGATTGTGTGACAAAAGGTGCTATACTAAAACATTCATAACTTTCAGCTCGGGTGACCGTTTCACGCCCATGAATATCCAAAATAGCTGGTTCGTTCGTCACTGCCAAGAACAACCTCGGCCCGAACTCCGACCTGGCCCGAACTTCATTTTCGGCCCGAACTTCAACCTCGGCCCGAACTCCGACCTCGGTCCGAACTTCAACCTCGGGCCGAACATCATCCTCGGCCCGAACACCGAACTTCGGCCCGAACACCACTTCGGCCCGAACATCCCACTTCGGCCCGAACACCACTTCGGCCCGAACATCCCTCTTCGCCCCGAACTCTTCAATATCCAAGATTGTGTGACAAAAGGTGCTATACTAAAACATTCATAACTTTCAGCTCGGGTGTCCGTTTCACGCCCACGAGTAACCAAAATAGCTGGTTCTTTCGTCACTGCCAAGAACAAGTTCGGCCCGAACTCTTCACTGTTCCCGGCCCGAATTCAATTTCGGCCCGAACTTCAACCTCGGCCCGAACTCCGACCTCGGCCCGAACTTCAACCTCGGCCCGAACATCATCCTCGGCCCGAACACCGAATGTCGGCCCGAACACCGAACTTCGGCCCGAACACCACTTCGGCCCGAACATCCCACTTCGGCCCGAACACCACTTCGGCCCGAACATCCCTCTTCGGCCCGAACTCTTCAATATCCAAGATTGTGTGACAAAAGGTGCTATACTAAAACATTCATAACTTTCAGCTCGGGTGACCGTTTCACGCCCATGAATATCCAAAATAGCTGGTTCGTTCGTCACTGCCAAGAACAACCTCGGCCCGAACTCCGACCTGGCCCGAACTTCATTTTCGGCCCGAACTTCAACCTCGGTCCGAACTTCAACCTCGGGCCGAACATCATCCTCGGCCCGAACACCGAACTTCGGCCCGAACACCACTTCGGCCCGAACGTCCCACTTCGGCCCGAACACCACTTCGGCCCGAACATCCCTCTTCGCCCCGAACTCTTCAATATCCAAGATTGTGTGACAAAAGGTGCTATACTAAAACATTCATAACTTTCAGCTCGGGTGTCCGTTTCACGCCCACGAGTAACCAAAATAGCTGGTTCGTTCGTCACTCCCAAGAACAAGTTCGGCGCAAACTCTTCACTGTTCCCGGCCCGAATTCATTTTCGGCCCGAACTTCAACCTCGGCCCGAACTCCGACCTCGGCCCGAACTTGAACCTCGGCCCGAACATCATCCTCGGCCCGAACATCGAACTTCGGCCCGAACACCGAACTTTGGCCCGAACACCACTTCGGCCCGAACACCACTTCGGCCGAACATCCCACTTCGGCCCGAACACCACTTCGGCCCGAACATCCCTCTTCGGCCCGAACTCTTCAATATCCAAGATTGTGTGACAAAAGGTGCTATACTAAAACATTCATAACTTTCAGCTCGGGTGTCCGTTTCACGCCCACGAATATCCAAAATAGCTGGTTCGTTCGTCACTGCCAAGAACAACCTCGGCCCGAACTCCGACCTGGCCCGAACTTCAACCTCGGCCCGAACTTCAACCTCGGCCCGAACTCCAACCTCGGCCCGAACTGCAACCTCGGCCCGAACTTCAACCTCGGCCCGAACATCATCCTCGGCCCGAACACCGAACTTCCGCCCGAACACCACTTCGGCCCGAACATCTCACTTCGGCCCAAACACCACTTCGGCCCGAACATCCCTCTTCGCCCCGAACTCTTCAATATCCAAGATTGTGTGACAAAAGGTGCTATACTAAAACATTCATAACTTTCAGCTCGGGTGTCCGTTTCACGCCCACGAGTAACCAAAATAGCTGGTTCGTTCGTCACTGCCAAGAAAAAGTTCAGCCCGAACTCTTCACTGTTCGCGGCCCGAACTTCATTTTCGGCCCGAACTTCAACCTTGGCCCGAACTCCAACCTCGTCCCGAACTCCAACCTCGGCCCGAACATCATCCTCGGCCCGAACACCAAACTTCGGCCCGAACACCACTTCGGCCCGAACACCACTTCGGCCCGAACATCCCACTTCGGCCCGAACACCACTTCGGCCCGAACATCCCTCTTCGGCCCGAACTCTTCAATATCCAAGATTGTGTGACAAAAGGTGCTATACTAAAACATTCATAACTTTCAGCTCGGGTGTCCGTTTCACGCCCACGAATATCCAAAATAGCTGGTTCGTTCGTCACTGCCAAGAACAACCTCGGCCCGAACTCCGACCTGGCCCGAACTTCAACCTCGGCCCGAACTTCAACCTCGGCCCGAACTCCAACCTCGGCCTGAACTGCAACCTCGGCCCGAACTTCAACCTCGGCCCGAACTCCGACCTCGGCCCGAACTTCAACCTCGGCCCGAACATCATCCTCGGCCCGAACACCGAACTTACGCCCGAACACCACTTCGGCCCGAACATCTCACTTCGGCCCAAACACCACTTCGGCCCGAACATCCCTCTTCGCCCCTAACTCTTCAATGTCCAAGATTGTGTGACAAAAGGTGCTATACTAAAACATTCATAACTTTCAGCTCGGGTGTCCGTTTCACGCCCACGAGTAACCAAAATAGATGGTTCGTTCGTCACTGCCAAGAACAAGTTCGACCCGAACTCTTCAGTATTCCCGACCCGAACTTCATTTTCGGCACAAACTTAAACCTCGGCCCGAACTTCAACCTCGGCCCGAACTCCGACCTCGACCCGAACTTCAACCTCGGACCGAACATCATCCTCGGCCCGAACACCGAACTTCGGCCCGAACACCACTTTCGCCCGAACATCCCACTTCGGCCCGAACACCGCTTCGTCCCGAACATCCCTCTTCGGCCCGAACACCGAACTTCAGCCCGAACTTCAACCTCGGCCCGAACATCATCCTCGGCCCGAACACCGAACTTCGGCCCTAACACAACTTCGGCCCGATCATCCCTCTTCGGCCCGAACTCTTCAATATCCAAGATTGTGTGACAAAAGGTGCTATACTAAAACATTCATAACTTTCAGCTCGGGTGTCCGTTTCACGCCCACGAGTAACCAAAATAGCTGGTTCGTTCGTCACTGCCAAGAACAAGTTCAGCACGAACTCTTCACTGTTCGCGGCCCGAACTTCATTTTCGGCCCGAACTTCAACCTCGGCCCGAACTCCAACCTCGGCCCGAACTCCAACCTCAGCCCGAACATCATCCTCGGCCCGAACACCGAACTTCGGCCCGAACACCGCTTCGGTCCGAACACCACTTCGGCCCGAACATCCCACTTCGCCCCGAACACCACTTCGGCCCGAACATCCCTCTTCGGCCCGAACTCTTCAATATCCAAGATTGTGTGACAAAAGGTGCTATACTAAAACATTCATAACTTTCAGCTCGGGTGTCCGTTTCACGCCCACGAATATCCAAAATAGCTGGTTCGTTCGTCACTGCCAAGAACAACCTCGGCCCGAACTCCGACCTGGCCCGAACTTCAACCTCGGCCCGAACTTCAACCTCGGCCCGAACTCCAACCTCGGCCTGAACTGCAACCTCGGCCCGAACTTCAACCTCGGCCCGAACTCCGACCTCGGCCCGAACTTCAACCTCGGCCCGAACATCATCCTCGGCCCGAACACCGAACTTCCGCCCGAACACCACTTCGGCCCGAACATCTCACTTCGGCCCAAACACCACTTCGGCCCGAACATCCCTCTTCGCCCCGAACTCTTCAATATTCAAGATTGTGTGACAAAAGGTGCTATACTAAAACATTCATAACTTTCAGCTCGGGTGTCCGTTTCACGCCCACGAGTAACCAAAATAGATGGTTCGTTCGTCACTGCCAAGAACAAGTTCGGCCCGAACTCTTCACTATTCCCGACCCGAACTTCATTTTCGGCACAAACTTCAACCTCGGCCCGAACTTCAACCTCGGCCCGAACTCCGACCTCGACCCGAACTTCAACCTCGGCCCGAACATCATCCTCGGCCCGAACACCAAACTTCGGCCCGAACACCACTTTCGCCCGAACATCCCACTTCGGCCCGAACACCGCTTCGTCCCGAACATCCCTCTTCGGCCCGAACACCGAACTTCGTCCCGAACTTCAACCTCGGCCCGAACATCATCCTCGGCCCGAACACCGAACGTCGGCCCTAACACCACTTCGGCCCGAACATCCCTCTTCGGCCCGAACTGTTCAATATCCAAGATTGTGTGACAAAAGGTGCTATACTCAAGGCTCAAGGCTCAATGCTCAAGGCTCAAGGCTCAAGGCTCAAGGCTCAAGGCTCAACGCTCTAGGCTCAAAGCTCAAGGCTCAAGGCTCAAGGCTTAAGGCTCAAGGTTCAAGGAAAAAGGCTCAAGGCTCAAGGCTCAATGCTCAAGGCTCAAGGCTCAATGGTCAAGGCTCAGGGCTCAAGGCTCAAGGCTCAAGGCTCAAGGCTCAAGGCTCAAGGCTCAAGGCTCAAGGCTCAAGGCTCAAGGCTCAAGGCTCAACGCTCAAGGCTCAACGCTCAGGGCTCGAAGCTCCAGGGTCAAGTCTCAGGGCTCAAGGCTCAAGGCTCAAGGCTCAAGGCTCAAGGTTCAAGGTTCAAGGCTTAAGGCTAAGGTTCAAGGCTCCAGGTTCAAGGCAAAAGGGTCAAGGGTCAAGGCTCAAGGCTCGAGGCTCGAAGATCGAGGCTCGAGGCTCAAGGTTCATGGCTCAAGGCAAAAGGCTCAAGGCTCAAGGCTCAAGGCTCAAGTCACGGCTCAAGGCTCAAGGCTCAAAGCTCAAGGCTCAAGGCTTAAGGCTCAAGGCTCAAGGCTCAATGCTCAAGGCTCAAGGCTCAAGGCTCAAGGCTCAAGGCTCAACGCTCTAGGGTCAAAGCTCAAGGCTCAAGGCTCAAGGCTTAAGGCTCAAGGTTCAAGGAAAAAGGCTCAAGGCTCAAGGCTCAATGCTCAAGGCTCAAGGCTCAAGGCTCAAGGCTCAAGGTTCAAGGCTCAAGGATCAAGGATCAAGGCTCAAGGTTCAAGGCTCAAGGGTCAAGGCTCAAGCCTCAAGGCTCAAGGATCAAGGATCAAGGCTCAAGTCATGGCTCAAGGGTCAGGACTCAAGTCCAAAGGCTTAAGGCTCAAGGCTCAAGGCTCAAGGCTCAAAGCTCAAGGCTCAAAGGTTCAAGGCTCAAGTCACGGCTCAAGGGTCAGGACTCAAGCCAAAAGGCATACAGCTCAAGGCTCAAGGCTCAATGCTCAAGGATCAAGGATCAAGGCTCTAGGCTCAAGGCTCAAGGCTCAAGGGTCAAGGCTCAAGGCTCAAGGGTCAAGGGTCAAGGCTCAAAACTCAAGTCTCAAGGCTCAACACCCAATGGTCAAGGGTCAAGGGTCAAGGCTCATGTCTTAAGGCTCAAGGCTCAAGGATCAAGGATCAAGTTCTCAAGGCTCAAGGGTCAAGGCTCAAGGCTGAAGGCTCAAATCTCGAGGCTCAAGGCTCAAGGCTCAAGGATCAAGGCTCAAGGCTCAAGGCTCAAGGCTCAAGGCTCAAGGCTCAAGGCTCAAGGCTCAAGGCTCAAGGCTCAAGGCTCAAGGCTCACGACTCAAGGCTCAAGGCTCAACGCTCAAGGCCCAACGCTCAAGGCTCAACGCTCTGGGCTCGAAGCTATAGGGTCAAGTCTCAGGGCTCAAGGCTCAAGGTTCAAGGTTCAAGGCTCAAGGCTGAAGGCTTAAGGCTCAAGGCTCCAGGTTCAAGGCAAAAGGCAAAATGCTCAAGGATCAAGGCTCAAGGCTCAAGGCTCAAGGTTCAAGGCTGAAGGGTCAAGGGTCAAGGCTCAAGGCTCAAGGCTCGAGGCTCGAGGCTCGAGGCTCCAGGCTCATGGCTCAAGGCTCAAGGCTCAAGGCTCAAGGCTCAAGTGACGGCTCAAGGCTCAAGGCTCAAGGTTCAAAGCTCAAGGCTCAAGGCTCAAGGTTTAAGGCTCAAGGTTCAAGGAAAAAGGCTCAAGGCTCAAGGCTCAAGGCTCAAGGCTCAAGGCTCAAGGCTCAACGCTCAAGGCTCAACGCTCAGGGCTCGAAGCTACAGGGTCAAGTCTCAGGTCTCAAGGCTCAAGGCTCAAGGCTCAAGGTTCAAGGTTCAAGGCTCAAGGCTCAAGGCTTAAGGCTCAAGGCTCCAGGTTCAAGGCAAAAGGCAAAATGCTCAAGGATCAAGGCTCAAGGCTCAAGGCTCAAGGTTCAAGGCTAAAGGGTCAAGGGTCAAGGCTCAAGGCTCGAGGCTCGAAGATCGAGGCTCGAGGCTCGAGGCTCAAGGCTCGAGGCTCAAGGCTCATGGCTCAAGGCAAAAGGCTCAAGGCTCAAGGCTCAAGGCTCAAAGCTCAAGGCTCAAGGCTCAAGGCTTAAGGCTCAAGGTTCAAGGAAAAAGGCTCAAGGCTCAAGGCTCAAGGCTCAAGGCTCAATGCTCAAGGCTCAAGGCTCAAGGCTCAAGGCTCAACGCTCTAGGCTCAAAGCTCAAGGCTCAAGGCTCAAGGCTTAAGGCTCAAGGTTCAAGGAAAAAGGCTCAAGGCTCAAGGCTCAATGCTCAAGGCTCAAGGCTCAATGGTCAAGGCTCAAGGCTCAAGGCTCAAGGCTCAAGGCTCAAGGCTCACGGCTCAAGGCTCATGGCTCAAGGCTCAAGGCTCACGACTCAAGGCTCAAGGCTCAACGCTCAAGGCTCAACGCTCAGGGCTTGAAGCTCCAGGGTCAAGTCTCAGGGCTCAAGGCTCAAGGCTCAAGGCTCAAGGCTCAAGGTTCAAGGTTCAAGGTTCAAGGCTTAAGGCTTAAGGCTCAAGGCTCCAGGTTCAAGGCAAAAGGCAAAATGCTCAAGGATCAAGGCTCAAGGCTCAAGGTTCAAGGCTAAAGGGTCAAGGGTCAAGGCTCAAGGCTCGATGCTCGAGGCTCGCGGCTCGAGGCTCATGGCTCAAGGCTAAAGGCTCAAGGCTCAAGGCTCAAGGTTCAAGTTACGGCTCAAGGCTCAAGGCTCAAGGCTCAAGGCTCAATGCTCAAGGCTCAAGGCTTAAGGCTCAAGGCTCAAGGCTTAAGGCTCAAGGTTCAAGGAAAAAGGCTCAAGGCTCAAGGCTCAAGGCTCAAGGCTCAAGGCTCAAGGCTGAATGCTCAAGGCTCAACACCCAAGGGTCAAGGGTCAAGGGTCAAGGCTCATGTCTCAAGGCTCAAGGCTCAAGGGTCAAGGATCAAGTTCTCAAGGGTCAAGGGTCAAGGCTCAAGGCTCGAGGCTCCAGGCTCAAGGCTCATGGCTCAAGGCTCAAGGCTCAAGGCTCAAGGCTCATGACTCAAGGCTCAAGGCTCAACGCTCAAGGCTCAACGCTCAGGGCTCGAAGCTCCAGGGTCACGTCTCAGGGCTCAAGGCTCAAGGTTCAAGGTTCAAGGCTCAAGGCTTAAGGCTTAAGGCTCAAGGCTCCAGGTTCAAGGCAAAAGGCAAAATGCTCAAGGATCAAGGCTCAAGGCTCAAGGTTCAAGGCTAAAGGGTCAAGGGTCAAGGCTCAAGGCTCGAGCCTCGAGGCTCAAGGCTCAAGGCTCAAGGCTCAAGGCTCAAGGCTCAAGGCTCAAGGCTCAAGGATCAAGGATCAAGGCTCTAAGCTCAAGGCTCAAGGGTCAAGGCTCAAGGCTCAAGGCTCAAGGCTCAAGTCACTGCTCAAGGGTCAAGGCTCAAAACTCAAGGCTCAAGGCTCAACACCCAAGGGTCAAGGCTCATGTCTCAAGGCTCAAGGCTCAAGGGTCAAGGATCAAGTTCTCAAGGCTCAAGGGTCAAGGCTCAAGGCTCAAGGCTTAAGGCTCAAAGCTCGAGGCTCAAGGCTCAAGGCTCAAGGCTCAAGGATCATGGCTCAAGGCTCAAGGCTCAAGGCTCAAGGCTCAAGGCTCAAGGCTCACGACTCAAGGCTCAAGGCTCAACGCTCAAGGCTCAACGCTCAAGGCTCAACGCTCAGGGCTCGAAGCTACAGGGTCAAGTCTCAGGGCTTAAGGTTCAAGGCTCAAGGCTCAAGGTTCAAGGTTTAAGGCTTAAGGCTCAAGGCTTAAGGCTAAAGGCTCCAGGTTCAAGGCAAAAGGCAAAATGCTCAAGGATCAAGGCTCAAGGCTCAAGGTTCAAGGCTAAAGGGTCAAGGCTCAAGGCTCAAGGCTCGAGGCTCGAGGCTCGAGGCTCAAGGCTCATGGCTCAAGGCAAAAGGCTCAAGGCTCAAGGCTCAAGGCTCAAGGCTCAAGGCTCAAGTCACGGCTCAAGGCTCAAGGCTTAAAGCTCAAGGCTCAAGGTTTAAGGCTCAAGGTTCAAGGAAAAAGGCTCAAGGCTCAAGGCTCAAGGCTCAAGGCTCAAGGCTCAATGCTCAAGGCTCAAGGCTCAAGGCTCAAGGCTCAAGGCTCAAGGCTCAACGCTCAAGGCTCAACGCTCAGGGGTCGAAGCTACAGGGTCAAGTCTCAGGGCTCAAGGCTCAAGGCTCAAGGCTCAAGGTTCAAGGTTCAAGGCTCAAGGCTCAAGGCTCCAGGTTCAAGGCAAAAGGCAAAATGCTCAAGGATCAAGGCTCAAGGCTCAAGGCTCAAGGTTCAAGGCTAAAGGCTCAAGGCTCAAGGCTCAAGGCTCGAGGCTCAAGGCTCAAGGCTCAAGGCTTAAGGCTCAAGGTTCAAGGAAAAAGGCTAAAGGCTCAAGGCTCAAGGCTCAATGCTTAAGGCTCAAGGCTCAAGGCTCAAGGCTCAACGCTCTAGGCTCAAAGCTCAAGGCTCAAGGCTCAAGGCTTAAGGCTCAAGGTTCAAGGAAAAAGGCTCAAGGCTCAAGGCTCAATGCTCAAGGGTCAAGGCTCAAGGCTCAAGGCTAAAGGGTCAAGGGTCAAGGCTCAAGGCTCAAGGCACAAGGCTTAAGGCTCAATGGTCAAGGCTCAAGGCTCAAGGCTCAAGGCTCAAGGCTCAAGGCTCAAGGCTCAAGTCTCAAGGCTCAAGGCTCACGGCTCAAGGCTCAAGGCTCACGGCTCAAGGCTCAAGGCTCAAGGCTCAAGGCTCAAGGCTCAACGCTCAAGGCTCAACGCTCAAGGCTCGAAGCTCCAGGGTCAAGTCTCAGGGCTCAAAGCTCAAGGCTCAAGGCTCAAGGCTCAAGGTTCAAGGTTCAAGGCTTAAGGCTTAAGGCTCAAGGCTCCAGGTTCAAGGCAAAAGGCAAAATGCTCAAGGATCAAGGCTCAAGGCTCAAGGTTCAAGGCTAAAGGATCAAGGGTCAAGGGTCAAGGCTCGAGGCTCGAGGCTCCAGGCTCATGGCTCAAGGCTAAAGACTCAAGGCTCAAGGCTCAAGGCTCAAGGCTCAAGTCACGGCTCAAGGCTCAAGGCTCAAGGCTCAAGGCTCAAAGCTCAAGGCTCAAGGCTCAAGGCTCAAGGTTCAAGGAAAAAGGCTCAAGGCTCAAGGCTGAAGGCTCAAGGCTGAAGGCTCAATGCTCAAGGCTCAAGGCTCAAGGCTCAAGGCTCAAGGCTCAAAGCTCAAGGCTCAAGGCTCAAGGCTCAAGGCTTAAGGCTCAAGGGTCAAGGAAAAAGGCTCAAGGCTCAAGAGGCTCAAGGCTCAATGCTCAAGGCTCAATACCCAAGGGTCAAGGGTCAAGGGTCAAGGATCATGTCTCAAGGCTCAAGGCTCAAGGCTCAAGGGTCAAGGATCAAGTTCTCAAGGCTCAAGGGTCAAGGCTCAAGGCTCGAAGCTCAAAGCTCAAGGCTCAAGGCTCAAGGCTCAAGGCTCAAGGCTCAAGGCTCAAGGCTCAAGGCTCAAGGCTCAAGGCTCATGACTCAAGGCTCAACGCTCAAGGCTCAACGCTCAAGGCTCAACGCTCAGGGCTCGAAGCTCCAGAGGTCACGTCTCAGGGCTCAAGGCTCAAGGCTCAAGGCTCAAGGTTCAAGGTTCAAGGTCAAGGCTCAAGGCTTAAGGCTCTAGGCTCCAGGTTCAAGGCAAAAGGCAAAATGCTCAAGGATCAAGGCTCAAGGCTCAAGGTTCAAGGCTAAAGGGTCAAGGGTCAAGGCTCAAGGCTCGAGGCTCGAGGCTCGAGGCTCAAGGCTCATGGCTCAATGCTAAAGGCTCAAGGCTCAAGGCTCAAGTCACGGCTCAAGGCTCAAGGCTCAAGGCTCAAAGCTCAAGGCTCAAGGCTCAAGGCTTAAGGCTCAAGGTTCAAGGAAAAAGGCTCAAGGCTCAAGGCTCAAGGCTCAATGCTCAAGGCTCAAGGCTCAAGGCTCAAGGATCAAGGATCATGGCTCAAATCATGGCTCAAGGGTCAGGACTCAAGTCCAAAGGCTTAAGGCTCAAGGCTCAAGGCTCAAGGCTCAAGGCTCAAGGCTCAAGGCTCAAGGCTCAAGGCTCAAGGCTCAAAGCTCAAGGCTCAAGGATCAAGGCTCAAGTCACGGCTCAAGGGTCAGGACTCAAGCCAAAAGGCATAAGGCTCAAGGCTCAAGGCTCAAGGCTCAAGGCTCAAGGCTGAAGGCTCAAGGTTCAAGGAAAAAGGCTCAAGGCTCAAGGCTCAAGGCTCAAGGCAGCTGAAGGCTCAAGGCTCGAGGCTCAAGGCTCAAGGCTCAACGCTCAAGGCTCATGGCTCAAGGCTCAAGGCTCAAGGCTCAAGGCTCAAGGCTCAAGGCTCACGACTCAAGGCTCAAGGCTCAACGCTCAACGCTCAAGGCTCAACGCTCAGGGCTCGAAGCTCCAGGGTCAAGTTTCTGGGCTCAAGGCTCAAGGCTCAAGGCTCAAGGTTCAAGGTTCAAGGCTCAAGGCTCAAGGCTTAAGGCTCAAGGCTCCAGGTTCAAGGCAAAAGGCAAAATGCTCAAGGATCAAGGCTCAAGGCTCAAGGCGCAAGGTTCAAGGCTAAAGGGTCAAGGGTCAAGGCTCAAGGCTCGAGGCTCAAGGCTCATGGCTCAAGGATAAAGGCTCAAGGCTCAAGGCTCAAGGCTCAAGGCTCAAGGCTCAAGGCTCAAGGCTTAAGGCTCAAGGTTCAAGGAAAAAGGCTCAAGGCTCAAGGCTCAAGGCTCAATGCTCAAGGCTCAAGGCTCAAGGCTCAAGGCTCAAAGCTCAAAGCTCAAGGCTCAAGGCTCAAGGCTTAATTCTCAAGGTTCAAGGAAAAAGGCTCAAGGCTCAAGGCTCAAGGCTCAAGGCTCAAGGCTCATGGCTCCAGGCTCAAGGCTCCAGGCTCAAGGCTCCAGGCTCGAGGCTCAAGGCTCGAGGCTCGAGGCTCCAGGCTCCAGGGTCGAGGCTCCAGGCTCCAGGCTCCAAGGCTCAAGGCTCCAGGCTCAACGCTCAATGCTCAAGGCTCAAGGCTCAACACTCAAGGCTCAACACTCAAGGCTCAAGGCTCCAGGCTCAAGGCTCCAGGCTCAATGCTCAGGCTCGAGGCTCGAGGCTCGAGGCTCGAGGCTCGAGGCTCGAGGCTCGAGGCTCGAGGCTCGAGGCTCGAGGCTCGAGGCTCGAGGCTCCAGGTTCGAGGATTGAGGCTCAAGGCTCGAGGCTTCAGGCTCAAGGCTCAAGGCACAAGGCTCAAGAGGCAAGGCTCAAGTCTCATGTTTTAAGGCTCAAGGCTCAAGGGTCAATGCTCAAGGCTCAAGGCTCAAGGCTCAAGGCTCAAGGCTCAAGGCTCAAGGCTCAAGGCTCAAGGCTCAACTCTCAAGGCTCAACGCTCAAGGCTCAACGCTCAAGGCTCAACGCTCAAGGCTCAAGACTCAAGGCTCAAGGCTTAAGGCGCAAGGCTCAAGGCTCAAGGCTCAAGGAACAAGGCTCAAGGCTCAAGGCTCATGGCTCAAGGCTCAAGACGCAAGGCTCAAGGCGCAAGGGTCAAGAGTCAAGGCTCAAGGCTCATGGCTCAAGGCTCAAGGTTCAAGGCTCAAGGCTCAAGGCTCAAGGCTCAAGTCTCAAGGCTCAAGGCTCCAGGCTCAAGGCTCAAGGCTCAAGGCTCAAGGCTAAAGGCTCAAGGCTCAAGGCTCAAGGCTCAAGGCTCAAGGATCAAGGCTCAAGGCTCAAGGCTCCAGGCTCGAGTCTCAAGGCGCAAGGCTCCAGGCTCAAGGCTCAAGGCTCAAGACGCAAGGCTCAAGGCGCAAGGGTCAAGAGTCAAGGCTCAATGCTCATGGCTCATGGCTCAAGGCTCAAAGCTCAAGGCTCAAGACTCAAGGCTCAACGCTCAAGGCGCAAGGCTCAAGGCTCAAGGCTCAAGGAACAAGGCTCAAGGCTCAAGGCTCATGGCTCAAGGCTCAAGACGCAAGGCTCAAGGCTCAAGGCTCAAGGCTTATGGCTCCAGGCTCAAGGCTCCAGGCTCAAGACTCCAGGCTCAAGGATCCAGGCTCAAGGCTCCATGCTCAAGGCTCAAGGCTCGAGGCTCGAGTCTCAAGGCTCTAGGCTCCAGGCTCCAGGCTCAAAGCTCAAGGCTCAAGACTCAAGCCCAAGGCTCAAGGCTCAAGGAACAAGGCTCAAGGCTCAAGGCTCATGGCTCATGGCTCCAGACGCAAGGCTCAAGGCGCAAGGGTCAAGAGTCAAGGCGCAAGGGTCAAGAGTCAAGGCTCAAGTCTCATGTTTTTAGGCTCAAGGCTCATGGCTCAAGGCTAGAGGATAAAGGCTCAAGGCTCAAAGAGAAAGGCTCAAGGCTGGAGGATCAACGCTAAACGCTCAAGGCTCCAGGATCAAGGCTCAAGGCTCAAGGCTCAAGGCTCAAGGATTGAGGATCGAGGCTCAAGGCTCAAGGCTCCAGGCTCAAGGCTCGAGGCTCAAGGATCGAGGATCGAGGCTCAAGGCTCAAGGCTCAAGGCTCAAGGCTCAAGGCTCAAGGCTCAAGGCTCGAGGCTCGAGGCTCGAGGCTCGAGGCTCCAGGCTCGAGGCTCCAGGCTCCAGGCTACAGGCTCCAGGCCCCAGGCTCAAGGCTCAAGGCTCATGGCTCCAGGCTCCAGGCTCAAGGCTCCGGGCTCCGGGCTCCGGGCTCAAGGCTCAAGGCTCAAGGCTCAAGGCTCAAGACTCCAGGCTCAAGGCTCAAGGCTCAAGGCTTAAGGCTCAAGGCGCAAGGCGCAAGGCTCAAGGCTCAAGGCTCCACGCTCAAGGCTCAAGGCTCAAATCACGGCTCAAAAGTCAAGGCTCAACACTCATGGGTGAAGGGTTAAGGCTCAAGGCTCAAGTCTCAAGGCTCAAGGCTCAAGGATCTAGGTTCAAGGCTCAAGGCTCGAGGCTCAAGGCTCGAGGCTTGAGGCTTCAGGCTCAAGGCTCAAGGCGTAAGGCTCAAGATGCAAGGCTCAAGTCTCATGTTTTAAGGCTCAAGGCTCAAGGCTCAAGGCTCAAGGCTAAAGGGTCAAGGGTCAAGGCTCAAGGCTCAAGGCACAAGGCTTAAGGCTCAATGGTCAAGGCTCAAGGCTCAAGGCTCAAGGCTCAAGGCTCAAGGCTCAAGGCTCAAGGCTCAACGCTCAAGGCTCAACGCTCAAGGCTCGAAGCTCCAGGGTCAAGTCTCAGGGCTCAAAGCTCAAGGCTCAAGGCTCAAGGTTCAAGGTTCAAGGCTTAAGGCTTAAGGCTCAAGGCTCCAGGTTCAAGGCAAAAGGCAAAATGCTCAAGGATCAAGGCTCAAGGCTCAAGGTTCAAGGCTAAAGGGTCAAGGGTCAAGGGTCAAGGCTCGAGGCTCGAGGCTCCAGGCTCATGGCTCAAGGCTCAAGGCTCAAGGCTCAAGGCTCAAGGCTCAAAGCTCAAGGCTCAAGGCTCAAGGCTTAAGGCTCAAGGTTCAAGGAAAAAGGCTCAAGGCTCAAGGCTGAAGGCTCAAGGCTGAAGGCTCAATGCTCAAGGCTCAAGGCTCAAGGCTCAAGGCTCAAGGCTCAAGGCTCAAGGCTCAAAGCTCAAGGCTCAAGGCTCAAGGCTTAAGGCTCAAGGGTCAAGGGTCAAGGAAAAAGGCTCAAGGCTCAAGGCTCAAGGCTCAATGCTCAAGGCTCAACACCCAAGGGTCAAGGGTCAAGGGTCAAGGATCATGTCTTAAGGCTCAAGGCTCAAGGGTCAAGGATCAAGTTCTCAAGGCTCAAGGGTCAAGGCTCAAGGCTCGAAGCTCAAAGCTCAAGGCTCAAGGCTCAAGGCTCAAGGCTCAAGGCTCAAGGCTCAAGGCTCAAGGCTCAAGGCTCAAGGCTCAAGGCTCAAGGCTCAAGGCTCATGACTCAAGGCTCAACGCTCAAGGCTCAACGCTCAAGGCTCAACGCTCAGGGCTCGAAGCTCCAGAGGTCACGTCTCAGGGCTCAAGGCTCAAGGCTCAAGGCTCAAGGTTCAAGGTTCAAGGTCAAGGCTCAAGGCTTAAGGCTCTAGGCTCCAGGTTCAAGGCAAAAGGCAAAATGCTCAAGGATCAAGGCTCAAGGCTCAAGGTTCAAGGCTAAAGGGTCAAGGGTCAAGGCTCAAGGCTCGAGGCTCGAGGCTCAAGGCTCATGGCTCAATGCTAAAGGCTCAAGGCTCAAGGCTCAAGTCACGGCTCAAGGCTCAAGGCTCAAGGCTCAAAGCTCAAGGCTCAAGGCTCAAGGCTCAAGGCTTAAGGCTCAAGGTTCAAGGAAAAAGGCTCAAGGCTCAAGGCTCAAGGCTCAAGGCTCAATGCTCAAGGCTCAAGGCTCAAGGCCCAAGGCTCAAGGATCAAGGATCATGGCTCAAATCATGGCTCAAGGGTCAGGACTCAAGTCCAAAGGCTTAAGGCTCAAGGCTCAAGGCTCAAGGCTAAAGGCTCAAGGCTCAAGGCTCAAGGCTCAAGGCTCAAGGCTCAAAGCTCAAGGCTCAAGGATCAAGGCTCAAGTCACGGCTCAAGGGTCAGGACTCAAGCCAAAAGGCATAAGGCTCAAGGCTCAAGGCTCAAGGCTCAAGGCTGAAGGCTCAAGGCTGAAGGCTCAAGGTTCAAGGAAAAAGGCTCAAGGCTCAAGGCTCAAGGCTCAACGCTCAAGGCAGCTGAAGGCTCAAGGCTCGAGGCTCAAGGCTCAAGGCTCAACGCTCAAGGCTCATGGCTCAAGGCTCAAGGCTCAAGGCTCAAGGCTCACGACTCAAGGCTCAAGGCTCAACGCTCAACGCTCAAGGCTCAACGCTCAGGGCTCGAAGCTCCAGGGTCAAGTTTCAGGGCTCAAGGCTCAAGGCTCAAGGCTCAAGGTTCAAGGTTCAAGGCTCAAGGCTCAAGGCTTAAGGCTCAAGGCTCCAGGTTCAAGGCAAAAGGCAAAATGCTCAAGGATCAAGGCTCAAGGCTCAAGGCGCAAGGTTCAAGGCTAAAGGGTCAAGGGTCAAGGCTCAAGGCTCGAGGCTCGAGGCTCAAGGCTCATGGCTCAAGGCTCAAGGCTCAAGGCTCAAGGCTCAAGGGCTCAAGGCTCAAGGCTCAAGGCTTAAGGCTCAAGGTTCAAGGAAAAAGGCTCAAGGCTCAAGGCTCAATGCTCAAGGCTCAAGGCTCAAAGCTCAAAGCTCAAGGCTCAAGGCTCAAGGCTTAATTCTCAAGGTTCAAGGAAAAAGGCTCAAGGCTCAAGGCTCAAGGCTCATGGCTCGAGGCTCAAGGCTCCAGGCTCAAGGCTCCAGGCTCGAGGCTCAAGGCTACAGGCTCGAGGCTCCAGGCTCCAGGGTCGAGGCTCCAGGCTCCAGGCTCCAAGGCTCAAGGCTCCAGGCTCAATGCTCAAACGCTCAAGGCTCAAGGCTCAACACTCAAGGCTCCAGGCTCAAGGCTCCAGGCTCAAGGCTCCACGCTCAATGCTCAGGCTCGAGGCTCGAGGCTCGAGGCTCGAGGCTCGAGGCTCGAGGCTCGAGGCTCGAGGCTCGAGGCTCGAGGCTCGAGGCTCGAGGCTCGAGGATCGAGGCTCAAGGCTCGAGGCTTCAGGCTCAAGGCTCAAGGCGCAAGGCTCAAGAGGCAAGGCTCAAGTCTCATGTTTTAAGGCTCAAGGCTCAAGGGTCAATGCTCAAGGCTCAAGGCTCAAGGCTCAAGGCTCAAGGCTCAAGGCTCAAGGCTCAAGGCTCAAGGCTCAAGGCTCAAGGCTCAAGGCTCAAGGCTCAAGGCTCAAGGCTCAAGGCTCAACTCTCAAGGCTCAACGCTCAAGGCTCAACGCTCAAGGCTCAAGACTCAAGGCTCAAGGCTCAAGGCGCAAGGCTCAAGGCTCAAGGCTCAAGGAACAAGGCTCAAGGCTCAAGGCTCATGGCTCAAGGCTCAAGACGCAAGGCTCAAGGCGCAAGAGTCAAGAGTCAAGGCTCAAGGCTCATGGCTCATGGCTCAAGGCTCAAGGTTCAAGGCTCAAGGCTCAAGGCTCAAGGCTCAAGTCTCAAGGCTGAAGGCTCCAGGCTCAAGGCTCAAGGCTCAAGGCTCAAGGCTCAAGGCTCAAGGCTCAAGGCTCAAGGCTCAAGGCTAAAGGCTCAAGGCTCAAGGCTCAAGGCTCAAGGCTCAAGGATCAAGGCTCAAGGCTCAAGGCTCCAGGCTCGAGTCTCAAGGCGCAAGGCTCCAGGCTCGAGGCTCGAGGCTCGAGGCTCGAGGCTCGAGGCTCAAGGCTCAAGGCTCAAGGCTCAAGGCTCAAGGCTCAAGGCTCAAGGCTCGAGGCTCAAGGCTCAACGCTCAACGCTCAAGGCTCAACACTCAAGGCTCAACACTCAAGGCTCAACGCTCAAGGCTCAAGGCTCAAGGCTCAAGGCTCAAGGTTCAAGGCTCAAGGAACAAGGCTCAATGCTCAAGGGTCAAGGCTCTTGGCTGAAGGCTAAAGACGCAAGGCTCAAGGCGCAACGGTCAAGAGTCAAGGCTCAGGGCTCATGGCTCAAGGCTCAAGGCTCAAGGCTCAAGGCTCAAGGCTCAAGGCTCAAGGCTCAAGGCTCAAGGCTCAAGGCTCAAGGCTCATGGCTCCAGGCTCAAGGCTCCCGGCTCAAGGCTCCAGGCTCAAGGTTCCAGGCTCAAGGCTCCAGGCTCGAGGCTCAAGGCTCGAGGCTCGAGGCTCTAGGCTCGAGGCTCCAGGCTCCAGGTTCCAAGGCTCATGGCTCAAGGCTCAACGCTCAACGCTCAAGGCTCAACGCTCAACGCTCAAGGCTCAAGGCTCAACACTCAAGGCTCAAGGCTCAACGCTCAACGCTCAACGCTCACCACTCAAGGCTCAAGGCTCCAGGCTCAAGGCTCCAGGATCAAGGCTCATGCTCGAGGTTCGAGGCACGAGGCTCGAGGTTCAAGGCTCGAGGTTCGAGGATCGAGGATCGAGGCTCGAGGGTTCAGGCTCAAGGCTCAAGGCGCAAGGCTCAAGAGGCAAGGCTCAAGTCTCATGTTTTAAGGCTCAAGGCTCAAGGGTCAATGCTCAAGGCTCTAGGCTCAAGTCTCAAGGCTCAAGGCTCAAGGCTCAAGGCTCAAGGCTCACGGCTCAAGGCTCAAGGCTTAAGGCTCAACTCTCAAGGCTCAACGCTCAAGGCTCAAGGCTCAACGCTCAACGCTCAAGGCTCAAGACTCAAGGCTCAACGCTCAAGGCGCAGGCGCAAGGCTCAAGGCTCAAGGCTCAAGGAACAAGGCTCAAGGCTCATGGATTAAGGCTCAAGACGCAAGGCTCAAGGCGCAAGGGTCAAGAGTCAAGGCTCAAGGCTCATGGCTCATGGCTCAAGGCTAAAGGCTCAAGGCTTAAGGCTCAAGGCTCAAGGCTCAAGGCTCAAGGCTCAATGCTCAATGCTCAAGGCTCAAGGCTCAAGGCTCAAGGCTCAAGGCTCAAGGCTCAGGGCTCAAGGCTCAAGGCTCAAGGCTCCAGGCTCAAGGCTCCAGGCTCAAGGCTCCAGGCTCGAGGCTCCAGGATCGAGGCTCGAGGCTCCAGGCTCAAAGGCTCCATGCTCAAGGCTAAAGGTTCAAGGCTAAACGCTCAGGGCTCAAGGCTCAAGGCTCCAGGCTCGAGTCTCAAGGCTCCAGGCTCCAGGCTCAAGGCTCAAGGCTCAAGGCTCAAGGCTCAAGGCTCAAGGCTCAAGGCTCAAGGCTCAAGGCTCAATGCTCAAGGCTCAAGGCTCAACGCTTAAGGCTCAAGGCTCAAGGCTCAAGGCTCAAGGCTCAAGGCTCAAGGCTCAACGCTCAACGCTCAAGGCTCAACGCTCAACGCTCAACACTCAAGGCTCAACGCTCAAGGCTCAAGGCGCAACGCTCAAGGCTTAAGGCTCAAGGAACAAGGCTCAAGGCTCAAGGGTCAAGGCTGTTGGCTCAAGGCTAAAGACGCAAGGCTCAAGGCGCAACGGTCAAGAGTCAAGGCTCAACGCTCATGGCTCAAGGCTTAAGGATCAAGGCTCAAGGCTCAAGGCTCAAGGCTCAAGGCTCAAGGCTCAAGGCTCAAGGCTCAAGGCTCAAGGATCAAGGCTCATGGCTCCAGGCTCAAGGCTCCAGGCTCACGGCTCAAGGATCAAGGCTCAAGGCTCAAGGCTCAAGGCTCCAGGCTCGAGTCTCAAGGCGCAAGGCTCCAGGCTCGAGGCTCGAGGCTCGAGGCTCCAGGCTCCGGGCTCAAGGCTCAAGGCTCAAGGCTCAAGGCTCCAGGCTCAAGGCTCAAGGCTCAAGGCTCAAGGCTCAAGGCTCAACGCTCAAGGCTCAACGCTCAAGGCTCAAGGCTCAAGGCTCAAGGCTCAAGGCTCAACGCTCAAGGCTCAACACTCAAGGCTCAACGCTCAAGGCTCAAGGCGCAACACTCAAGGCTCAAGGCTCAAGGCTCAAGGAACAAGGCTCAATGCTCAAGGGTCGAGGCTCTTGGCTGAAGGCTAAAGACGCAAGGCTCAAGGCGCAACGGTCAAGAGTCAAGGCTCAGGGCTCATGGCTCAAGGCTCAAGGCTCAAGGCTCAAGGCTCAAGGCTCAAGGCTCAAGGCTCATGGCTCCAGGCTCAAGGCTCCAGGCTCAAGGCTCCAGGCTCAAGGCTCCAGGCTCGAGGCTCGAGGCTCGAGGCTCGAGGCTCGAGGCTCCAGGCTCGAGGCTCCAGGCTCCAGGTTCCAAGGCTCAAGGCTCCAGGCTCAAGGCTCCAGGCTCAAGGCTCAACGCTCAACGCTCAAGGCTCAAGGCTCAACACTCAAGGCTCAAGGCTCAACGCTCAACGCTCACCACTCAAGGCTCAAGGCTCGAGGCTCAAGGCTCGAGGCTCAAGGCTCAGGCTCGAGGCTCAAGGCTCGAGGCTCGAGGCTCGAGGTTCGAGGCTCGAGGTTCAAGGCTCGAGGTTCGAGGATCGAGGATCGAGGCTCGAGGGTTCAGGCTCAAGGCTCAAGGCGCAAGGCTCAAGGGGCAAGGCTCAAGTCTCATGTTTTAAGGCTCAAGGCTCAAGGGTCAATGCTCAAGGCTCTAGGCTCAAGTCTCAAGGCTCAAGGCTCAAGGCTCAAGGCTCAAGGCTCACGGCTCAAGGCTCAAGGCTCAAGGCTCAACTCTCAAGGCTCAACGCTCAAGGCTCAAGGCTCAACGCTCAACGACTCAAGGCTCAACGCTCAAGGCTCAAGGCTCAAGGCTCAAGGAATAAGGCTCAAGGCTCATGGCTCAAGGCTCAAGACGCAAGGCTCAAGGCGCAAGGGTCAAGAGTCAAGGCTCAAGGCTCATGGCTCATGGCTCAAGGCTCAAGGCTCAAGGCTCAAGGCTCAAGGCTCAAGGCTCAAGGCTCAATGCTCAAGGCTCAAGGCTCAAGGCTCAAGGCTCAAGGCTCAAGGCTCAGGGCTCAGGGCTCAAGGCTCAAGGCTCAAGGCTCAAGGCTCCGGGCTCAAGGCTCCAGGCTCAAGGCTCCAGGCTCAAGGCTCCAGGCTCGAGGCTCCAGGATCGAGGCTCGAGGCTCCAGGCTCAAAGGCTCCATGCTCAAGGCTAAAGGTTCAAGGCTCAACGCTCAAGGCTCAAGGCTCAAGGCTCAAGGCTCCAGGCTCGAGTCTCAAGGCTCCAGGCTCCAGGCTCCAGGCTCAAGGCTCAAGGCTCAAGGCTCAAGGCTCAATGCTCAAGGCTCAAGGCTCAAGGCTCAACGCTCAAGGCTCAAGGCTCAACGCTCAAGGCTCAAGGCTCAAGGCTCAACGCTCAACGCTCAAGGCTCAACGCTCAAGGCTCAACACTCAAGGCTCAACGCTCAAGGCTCAAGGCGCAACGCTCAAGGCTTAAGGCTCAAGGAACAAGGCTCAAGGCTCAAGGGTCAAGGCTGTTGGCTCAAGGCTAAAGACGCAAGGCTCAAGGTGCAACGGACAAGAGTCAAGGCTCAACGCTCATGGCTCAAGGCTCAAGGATCAAGGCTCAAGGCTCAAGGCTCAAGGCTCAAGGCTCAAGGCTCAAGGCTCAAGGCTCAAGGCTCAAGGCTCAAGGCTCAAGGCTCAAGGATCAAGGCTCATGGCTCCAGGCTCAAGGCTCCTGGCTCAAGGCTCCAGGCTCAAGTATCCAGGCTCTAGGCTCAAGGCTCAAGGCTCGAGGCTCGAGGCTCCAGGCTCGAGGCTCGAGGCTCCTGGCTCCAGGCTCCAAGGCTCAAGGCTCAACGCTCAACGCTCAACGCTCAAGGCTCAAGGCTCAACACTCAAGGCTCAACACTCAAGGCTCAAGGCTCCAGGCTCAAGGCTCCAGGCTCAAGGCTCAAGGCTCAAGGCTCAGGCTCGAGGCTCAAGGCTCGAGGTTCGAGGCTCGAGGTTCGAGGCTCGAGGTTCGAGGATTGAGGCTCGAGGCTCGAGGGTTCAGGCTCAAGGCTCAAGGCGCAAGGCTCAAGAGGCAAGGCTCAAGTCTCATGTTTTAAGGCTCAAGTCTCAAGGCTCAAGGCTCAAGGCTCAATGCTCAAGGCTCAAGGCTCAAGGCTCATCTCTCAAGGCTCAACGTTCAAGGCTCAAGGCTCAAAGCTCAACGCTCAAGGCTCAAGACTCAAGGCTCAACGCTCAAGGCGCAAGGCTCAAGGCTCAAGGCTCAAGGAACAAGGCTCAAGGCTCAAGGCTCATGGCTCAAGGCTCAAGACGCAAGGCTGAAGGCGCAAGGGTCAAGAGTCAAGGCTCAATGCTCATGGCTCATGGCTCAAGGCTCAAAGCTCAAGGCTCAAGACTCAAGGCTCAACGCTCAAGGCGCAAGGCTCAAGGCTCAAGGCTCAAGGAACAAGGCTCAAGGCTCAAGGCTCATGGCTCAAGGCTCAAGACGCAAGGCTCAAGGCGCAAGGGTCAAGAGTCAAGGCTCAAGGCTCATGGCTCATGGCTCAAGGCTCAAGGCTCAAGGCTCAAGGCTCAAGGCTCAAGGCTCAAGGCTCATGGCTCCAGGCTCAAGGCTCCAGGCTCAAGACTCCAGGCTCAAGGCTCCAGGCTCAAGGCTCCATGCTCAAGGCTCAAGGCTCAAGGCTCCAGGCTCGAGTCTCAAGGCTCTAGGCTCCAGGCTCCAGGCTCAAGGCTCAAGACTCAAGCCCAAGGCTCAAGGCTCAAGGAACAAGGCTCAAGGCTCAAGGCTCATGGCTCATGGCTCCAGACGCAAGGCTCAAGGCGCAAGGGTCAAGAGTCAAGGCGCAAGGGTCAAGAGTCAAGGCTCAAGTCTCATGTTTTTTAGGCTCAAGGCTCATGGCTCAAGGCTAGAGGATAAAGGCTCAAGGCTCAAAGAGCAAGGCTCAAGGCTGGAGGATCAACGCTCAACGCTCAAGGCTCCAGGATCAAGGCTCAAGGCTCACGGCTCAAGGCTCAAGGATCGAGGATCGAGGCTCGAGACTCAAGGCTCAAGGCTCCAGGCTCAAGGCTCAAGGCTCAAGGCTCGAGGCTCGAGGCTCGAGGCTCGAGGCTCGAGGCTCCAGGCTCCAGGCATAAGGCTCCAGGCTACAGGCTCCAGGCCCCAGGCTCAAGGCTCAAGGCTCATGGCTCCAGGCTCAAGGCTCCGGGCTCCGGGCTCCGGGCTCCGGGCTCAAGGCTCAAGGCTCAAGGCTCAAGACTCCAGGCTCAAGGCTCAAGGCTTAAGGCTCAAGGCTCAAGGCGCAAGGCGCAAGGCGCAAGGCTCAAGGCTCAAGGCTCAAGGCTCCACGCTCAAGGCTCAAGGCTCAAGGCTCAAATCACGGCTCAAAAGTCAAGGCTCAACACTCATGGGTGAAGGGTTAAGGCTCAAGGCTCAAGTCTCAAGGCTCAAGGCTCAAGGATCTAGGTTCAAGGCTCAAGGCTCGAGGCTCAAGGCTCGAGGCTTGAGGCTTCGGGCTCAAGGCTCAAGGCGCAAGGCTCAAGAGGCAAGGCTCAAGTCTCATGTTTTAAGGCTCAATGCTCAAGGGTCAATGCTCAAGGCTCTAGGCTCAAGTCTCAAGGCTCAAGGCTTAAGACTCAAGGCTCAAGGCTCAAGGCTCAAGGCTTAAGGCTCCAGGCTCGAGTCTCAAGGCGCAAGGCTCCAGGCTCCAGGCTCCAGGCTCGAGGCTCGAGGCTCAAGCCTCAAGGCTCAAGGCTTAAGCCTCCAGGCTCAATGCTCAAGGCTCAAGGCTCAAGGCTCAATGCTCAAGGCTCAATGCTCAACGCTCAAGGCTCAAGGATCAAGGCTCAAGGCTCAACGCTCAAGGCCAAGGCTCAACGCTCAAGGCTCAACACTCAAGGCTCAAGGCGCAACGCTCAAGGCTCAAGGCTCAAGGAACAAGGCTCAAGGCTCAAGGGTCAAGGCTCAAGGGTCAAGGCTCAAGGCTCAAGGCTCAAGGCTCAAGGCTCAAGGCTCAAGGCTCAAGGCTCAAGGCTCAAGGCTCAAGGCTCCAGGCTCAAGGCTCCAGGCTCGACGCTCAAGGCTCGAGGCTCGAGGCTCCAGGCTCGAGGCTCCAGGCTACAAGGCTCAAGGCTCGAGGCTCCAGGCTCAAGGCTCAACACTCAACGCTCAAGGCTCAACACTCAAGGCTCAACACTCAAGGCTCAAGGCTCCAGGCTCGAGGCTCAGGCTCGAGGCTCAAGGCTCGAGGTTCGAGGCTCGAGGTTCGAGGATCGAGGCTCGAGGCTCGAGGCTTCATGCTCAAGGCTCAAGGCGCAAGGCTCAAGAGGCAAGGCTCAAGTCTCATGTTTTAAGGCTCAAGGCTCAAGGGTCAATGCTCAAGGCTCAAGGCTCAAGGCTCAAGGCTCAAGGCTCAAGGCTCAAGGCTCAAGGCTCAAGGCTCAAGGCTCAAGGCTCAAGGCTCAAGGCTCAAGGCTCAAGGCACAAGGCTCAAGGCTCAAGGCTCAAGGCTCAAGGCTCAAGGCTCAAGGCTCAAGGCTCAAGGCTCAAGGATCAAGGATCAAGGCTCAAGGCTCAACGCTCCTGGCTCAAGGCTCAAGGCTCAAGGCTCAAGGCTCAAGGATCGAGGATCGAGGATCGAGGCTCGAGGCTCAAGACTCAAGGCTCAAGGCTCAAGGCTCAAGGCTCAAGGCTCAAGGCTCGAGGCTCGAGGCTCGAGGCTCAAGGCTCCAGGCTCAAGGCTCCAGGCACAAGGCTCCAGGCTCCAGGCCCCAGGCTCCAGGCTCAAGGCTCAAGGCTCCAGGCTCAAGGCTCCAGGCTCAAGGCTCCGGGCTCCGGGCTCAAGGCTCAAGGCTCAAGGCTCCAGGCTAAAGGCTCAAGGCTCAAGGCTCAAGGCGCAAGGCTCAAGGCTCAAGGCTCGAGGCTCGAGGCTCGAGGCTCGAGGCTCAAGGCTCCAGGCACAAGGCTCAAGGCTCAAGGCTCAAGGCTCAAGGCTCCAGGCTCCAGGCTCAAGGCTCAAGGCTCCAGGCTCAAGGCTCCACGCTCAAGGCTCCGGGCTCCGGGCTCAAGGCTCAAGGCTCAAGGCTCAAGGCTCCAGGCTTAAGGCTCAAGGCTCAAGGCGCAAGGCGCAAGGCGCAAGGCTCAAGGGTCAAGGCTCAAGGCTCAACGCTCATGGCTCAAGGCTCAAGGCTCAACACTCAAGGCTCAAGGCGCAACGCTCAAGGCTCAAGGCTCAACACTCAAGGCTCAAGGCGCAACGCTCAAGGGTCATGGCTCTTGGCACAAGGCTAAAGACGCAAGGCTCAAGGCGCAAGGATCAAGAGTCAAGGCTCAAGGATCATGGCTCAAGGCTCAAGGCTCAAGGCTCAAGGCTCAAGGCTCAAGGCTCAAGGCTCAAGGCTCGAGGCTCGAGGCTCGAGGCTTGAGGCTCCAGGCTCCAGGCTCCAGGCTCCAAGGCTCAAGGCTCCAGGCTCAAGGCTCAACGCTCAACGCTCAAGGCTCAAGGCTCAACACTCAAGGCTCAAGGCTCCAGGCTCAAGGCTCCAGGCTCAAGGCTCAGGCTCAAGGCTCCAAGGCTCAAGGCTCAAGGCTCAAGGCTCAAGGCTCAAGGCTCATGGCTCAAGGCTCAACACGCAAGGCGCAAGGGTCAAGAATCAAGGCTCAAGTCTCATGTTTTTAGGCTCAAGGCTCATGGCTCAAGGCTAGAGGATAAAGGCTCAAGGCTCAAAGCGCAAGGCTCAAGGCTGGAGGATCAACGCTCAACGCTCAACGCTCAAGGCTCCAGGCTCAAGGCTCAAGGCTCAAGGCTCAAGGCTCAAGGCTCAAGGATCGAGGATCGAGGATCGAGGCTCGAGGCTCAAGGCTCCAGGCTCCAGGCTCAAGGCTCAAGGCTCAAGGCTCAAGGCTCAAGGCTCGAGGCTCCAGGCTCCAGGCTCAAGGCTCCAGGCACAAGGCTCCAGGCTCCAGGCCCCAGGCTCCAGGCTCAAGGCTCAAGGCTCTAGGCTCAAGGCTCCAGGCTCAAGGCTCCGGGCTCCGGGCTCAAGGCTCAAGGCTCAAGGCTGAAGACTCCAGGCTCAAGGCTCAAGGCTCAAGGCTCAAGGCTTAAGGCTCAAGGCTCAAGGCTCAAGGCGCAAGGCGCAAGGCTCAAGGCTCAAGGCTCAAGGCTCAAGGCTCAAGGCTCCAGGCTCAAGGCTCAAGGCTCAAGAGGCAAGGCTCAAGTCTCATGTTTTAAGGCTCAAGGCTCAAGGGTCAATGCTCAAGGCTCTAGGCTCAAGTTTCAAGGCTCAAGGGTCAAGGCTCAAGGCTCAAGGCTCAAGGCTCAAGGCTCAAGGATCAAGGCTCAAGGCTCAAGGCTCAAGGCTCAACTCTCAAGGCTCAACGCTCAAGGCTCAAGGCTCAAGGCTCAACGCTCAAGGCTCAAGACTCAAGGCTCACCGCTCAAGGCGCAAGGCTCAAGGCTCAAGGCTCAAGGAACAAGGCTCGAGGCTCAATGCTCATGGCTCAAGGGTCAAGAGTCAAGGCTCAGGGCTCAAGGCTCAAGGCTCAAGGCTCCAGGCTCAAGACTCCAGGCTCAAGGCTCGAGGCCCAAGGCTCGAGGCTCGAGGCTCCAGGATCGAGACTCGAGGCTCTAGGCTCAAAGGCTCCATGCTCAAGGCTAAAGGTTCAAGGCTCAACGCTCAAGGGTCAAGGCTCAAGGCTCCAGGCTCGAGTCTCAAGGCTCAAGGCTCCAGGCTCAAGGCTCCAGGCTCAAGGCTCAGGCTCGAGGCTCGAGGCTCATGGCTCAAGGCTCATGGCTCAAGGCTCAAGGCTCAACACTCAAGGCTCAAGGCTCAAGGCTCAACACTCAAGGCTCAAGGCTCCAGGCTCAAGGCTCCAGGCTCAAGGCTCAGGCTCGAGGCTCGAGGCTCGAGGCTCGAGGCTCGAGGCTCGAGGCTCGAGGCTCGAGGCTCGAGGATCGAGGCTCGAGGCTTCAGGCTCAAGGCTCAAGGCGCAAGGCTCAAGAGGCAAGGCTCAAGTCTCATGTTTTAAGGCTCAAGGCTCAAGGGTCAATGCTCAAGGCTCTAGGCTCAAGTCTCAAGGCTCAAGGCTCAAGGCTCAAGGGTCAAGGCTCAAGGCTCAAGGCTCAAGGCTAAAGGCTCAAGGCTCAAGGCTCAAGGCTCAAGGCTCAACTCTCAAGGCTCAAGGCTCAAGGCTCAAGGCACAAGGCTCAACGCTCAAGGCTCAAGACTCAAGGCTCAACGCTCAAGGCGCAAGGCTCAAGGCTCAAGGAACAAGGCTCAAGGCTCAAGGCTCATGGCTCAAGGCTCAAGACGCAAGGCTCAAGGCGCAAGGGTCAAGAGTCAAGGGTCAAGAGTCAAGGCTCATGGCTCAAGGCTCAAGGCTCAAGGCTCAAGGCTCAAGGCTCAAGGCTCAAGGCTCAAGGCTCAAGGCTCAAGGCTCAGGGCTCGAGGCTCAAGGCTCCAGGGCTCGAGGCTAAAGGCTCCAGGGCTCGAGGCTCAAGGCTCAAGGCTCAAAGCTCAAGGCTCAAGGATCCAGGCTCAAGGCTCAAGGCTCAAGGCTCAAGGCTCAAGGCTCAAGGCTCAAGGCTCAAGGTTCAAGGCTCAAGGTTCAAGGCTCAAGGCTCAAGGCTCAAGGCTCAAGGCTCAAGGCTCAAGGCTCAAGGCTCAAGGCTCAAGGCTCAAGGCTCAAGGCTCAATGCTCAAGGCTCAAGGCTCAAGGCTCAAGGCTCAAGGCTCAAGGCTCAAGGCGCAAGGCCCAAGGCCCAAGACTCACGGCTCAAGGCTCAAGGCTCAAGGCTCAAGGCTCAAGGCTCAAGGTTCAAGGCTCAAGGCTAAGCTCAATGCTCAAGGCTCAAGGCTCAAGGCTCAAGTATGGCTCAAAGGTCAAGGGTCAAGGAACAAGGGTCCAGGCTCAAGGATCAAAGGCTCAAGGCTCAAGGCTCAACGGTAAAGGCTCAAGGCTCCAGGCTCCAGGCTCAACGGTCGAGGGCCAAGGCTTAAGGCTCAAGGCTCAAAGGTCAAGTCTCGAGGGCCAAGGCTCAAGGCTCAAGGCTCAAGGCTCAAGGCTCAAGGCTCAAGGCTCATGGCTCAAGGCTCAATGCTCAATGCTCAATGCTCAAGGCTCAAGGCTCAAGGCTCAAGGCTCATGTCTCAAGGCACATGGCACAAGGCTCAAGGATCAAGGCTTAACAATCAAGGCTCAAGGCTCCAGGCTCAAGGTTGAAGGCTCAAGGCTCAAGGCTCAAGGCTCAAGGCTCAAGGCTCAAGGCTCAAGGCTCAAGGCTCAAGGCTCAGTGCTCAAGGCTCAAGGCTCAAGGCTCAAGTCTCAAGGCTCAAGGTTCAAGGCTCAAGGCTTAAGGCTCAAGGCTCAAGGCTCAAGGCTCAAGGCTCAAGGCTCAAGGATCAAGTCTCAAGGCTCAAGGCTAAAGGCTCAAGGCTCAAGGCTCAACGCTCAAGGCTCAACGCTCAAAACACAAGGCTTAAGGCTCAAGGATCAAGGCTCAACGGTAAAGGCTCAAGGCTCCAGGCTCCAGGCTCAACGGTCGAGGGCCAAGGCTTAAGGCTCAAGGCTCAAAGGTCAAGTCTCGAGGGCTAAGGCTCAAGGCTCAAGGCTCAAGGCTCAAGGCTTAAGGCTCAAGGCTCAAGGATCAAGGCTCAAGGCTCAAGGCTCAAGGCTCAGGGCTCAAGGCTCAAGGCTCAAGGCTCAGGGCTCAAGGCTCAAGGCTCAAGGCTCAAGGCTCCAGGCTCAAGGCTCCAGGCTCAAGGCTCCAGGCTCGAGGCTCCAGGATCGAGGCTCGAGGCTCTAGGCTCAAAGGCTCCATGCTCAAGGCTAAAGGTTCAAGGCTCAACGCTCAAGGCTCAAGGCTCAAGGCTCGAGGCTCGAGTCTCGAGGCTCTAGGCTCCAGGCTCTAGGCTCAATGCTCAAGGCTCCAAGCTCAAGGCTCAAGGCTCAAGGCTCAAGGCTCAAGGCTCAAGGCTCAAGGCTCAAGGCACAAGGCCCAAGGCCCAAGACTCACGGCTCAAGGCTCAAGGCTCAAGGCTCAAGGCTCAAGGCTCAAGGCTCAAGGTTCAAGGCTCAAGGCTAAGCTCAATGCTCAAGGCTCAAGGCTCAAGGCTCAAGTATGGCTCAAAGGTCAAGGGTCAAGGAACAAGGGTCCAGGCTCAAGGATCAAAGGCTCAAGGCTCAAGGCTCAACGGTAAAGGCTCAAGGCTCCAGGCTCCAGGCTCAACGGTCGAGGGCCAAGGCTTAAGGCTCAAGGCTCAAAGGTCAAGTCTCGAGGGCCAAGGCTCAAGGCTCAAGGCTCAAGGCTCAAGGCTCAAGGCTCAAGGCTCATGGCTCAAGGCTCAATGCTCAATGCTCAATGCTCAAGGCTCAAGGCTCAAGGCTCAAGGCTCATGTCTCAAGGCTCAAGGCTAAAGGCTCAAGGCTCAAGGCTCAAGGCTCAAGGCTCAAGGCTCAATGCTCAAGGCTCAAGGCTCAAGGCACAAGGCACATGGCACAAGGCTCAAGGCTCAAGGCTTAACAATCAAGGCTCAAGGCTCCAGGCTCAAGGTTGAAGGCTCAAGGCTCAAGGCTCAAGGCTCAAGGCTCAAGGCTCAAGGCTCAAGGCTCAAGGCTCAAGGCTCAGTGCTCAAGGCTCAAGGCTCAAGGCTCAAGTCTCAAGGCTCAAGGTTCAAGGCTCAAGGCTCAAGGCTCAAGGCTCAAGGCTCAAGGCTCAAGGATCAAGTCTCAAGGCTCAAGGCTAAAGGCTCAAGGCTCAAGGCTCAAGGCTCAACGCTCAAGGCTCAACGCTCAAAGCACAAGGCTTAAGGCTCAAGGATCAAGGCTCAACGGTAAAGGCTCAAGGCTCCAGGCTCCAGGCTCAACGGTCGAGGGCCAAGGCTTAAGGCTCAAGGCTCAAAGGTCAAGTCTCGAGGGCCAAGGCTCAAGGCTCAAGGCTCAAGGCTCAAGGCTCAAGGCTTAAGGCTCAAGGCTCAAGGATCAAGGCTCAAGGCTCAAGGCTCAAGGCTCAGGGCTCAAGGCTCAAGGCTCAAGGCTCAGGGCTCAAGGCTCAAGGCTCAAGGCTCAAGGCTCCAGGCTCAAGGCTCCAGGCTCAAGGCTCCAGGCTCGAGGCTCCAGGATCGAGGCTCGAGGCTCTAGGCTCAAAGGCTCCATGCTCAAGGCTAAAGGTTCAAGGCTCAACGCTCAAGGCTCAAGGCTCAAGGCTCGAGGCTCGAGTCTCGAGGCTCTAGGCTCCAGGCTCTAGGCTCAAGGCTCAAGGCTCAAGGCTCCAAGCTCAAGGCTCAAGGCTCAAGGCTCAAGGCTCAAGGCTCAAGACTCAAGGCTCAAGGCTCAAGGCTCAAGGCTCATGGCTCAAGGCTCAAGGCTCAAGGCTCAAGGCTCAAGGCTCAAGGCTCAAGGCTCAAGGCTCAAGGCTCAAGGCTCAAGGCTCAGGGCTCGAGGCTCAAGGCTCCAGGGCTCGAGGCTAAAGGCTCCAGGGCTCGAGGCTCAAGGCTCAAGGCTCAACGCTCAAGGCTCAAGGCTCAAGGATCCAGGCTCAAGGCTCAAGGCTCAAGGCTCAAGGCTCAAGGTTCAAGGCTCAAGGCTCATGGCTCAAGGCTCAAGGCTCAAGGCTCAAGGCTTAAGGCTCAAGGCTCAAGGCTCAAGGCTCAAGCTTCAAGGCTCAAGGTTCAAGGCTCAAGTATGGCTAAAAGGTCAAGGGTCAAGGAACAAGGGTCCAGGCTCAAGGATCAAAGGCTCAAGGATCAAGGCTCAACGGTAAAGGCTCAAGGCACCAGGCTCCAGGCTCAACGGTCGAGGGCCAAGGCTTAAGGCTCAAGGCTCAAAGGTCAAGTCTCGAGGGCCAAGGCTCAAGGCTCAAAGGCTCAAGGTTCAAGGCGCAAGGCTCAAGGCTCAAGGCTCAACGCTCAAGGCTTCATGGTCAAGGCTCAAGGATCAAGGCTCAAGGGTCAATGCTCAAGGCTAATGGTCAAGGCTCAAGGATCAAGGCTCAGGGGTCAATGCTCAAGGCTCAAGGCTCAAGGCTCAAGGCTCAAGGCTCAAGGGCCAAGGGTCAACGCTCAAGGGTCAATGCTCAATGCTCAAGGGTCAAGGGTCAAGGCTCAAGGCTCAAGGCTAGAGGATTAAGGCTCAAGGCTCAGGGCTCAAGGCTCAGGGCTCAAGACTCAAGTCTCAATGCGCAAGGCTCAAGGCACAATGGTCAAGAGTCAAGGATAGAGTCTCAAGGCTCAAGGCTCAAGGCTCAAGGCTCATGGCTCAAGGCTCAAGGCTCAAGGCTCAAGGCTCAATGCTCAAGGCTCAAGGGTCAACGCTCAATGCTCAAGGGTAGAGGCGCAAGGCTCAAGTTTCAAGGCTCAAGGCTCAAGGCTCAAGTTTTAAAGCTCAAGGCTCAAGGTTCAAGGCGCAAGGCTCAAGGCTCAAGGGTCAACGCTCAATGCTCAAGGCTCAAGGCTCAAGGCTCAAGGCTCAAGGCTCAAGGCTCAAGGCTCAAGGCTCAAGTCTCAAGGCTCAAGGCTCAAAGGTCAAGGTTCAAGGCTCAAGCATCAACGCTCTGGGCTCAAGGCTCAAGGCTCAAGCCTCAAGCCTCAAGGCTCCAAGCTCAAGGCTCAAGGCCCAAGGGTCAACGCTCAAGGGTCAATGCTCAATGCTCAAGGGTCAAGGGTCAAGGCTCAAGGATCAAGGCTAGAGGATCAACGCTCAAGGCTCAGGGCTCAAGGCTCAAGGCTCAAGGCTCAGGGCTCAAGGCTCAAGGCTCAAGTCTCAATGCGCAAGGCTCAAGGCACAATGGTTAAGAGTCAAGGATAGAGTCTCAAGGCTGAAGGCTCAAGGCTCAAGGCTCAACGCTCAATGCTCAAGGGTCAAGGCGCAAGGCTCAAGGCTCAAGGCTCAAGGCTCAAGGCTCAAGGCTCAAGGCTCAAGGCTCCAGTCTCAAGGCTCAAGCTTCAAGGCTCAAGGCTCAAGGCTCAAGGCTCAAGGCTCAAGGGTCAACGCTCAATGCTCAATGCTCAAGGCTCTAGGCTCAAGGCTCAAGGCTCAAGTGTCAAGGCTCAAGGGTCAACGCTCAAGGCTCAAGGCTCAAGGCTCAAGGCTCAAGGCTCAAAGGTCAAGGTTCAAGGCTCAAGCATCAACGCTCTGGGCTCAAGGCTCAAGGCTCGAGGCTCAAGGATCCAGGCTCAAGGCCCAAGGGTCAACGCTCAAGGGTCAACGCTCAAGGGTCAATGCTCAATGCTCAAGGGTCAAGGGTCAACGCTCAATGCTCAAGGGTCAAGGGTCAAGGCTCAAGGCTAGAGGATCAAGGCTCAGGGCTCAAGGCTCAAGGCTCAAGTCTCAATGCGCAAGGCTCAAAGCACAATGGTCAAGAGTCAAGGATAGAGTCTCAAGGCTCAAGGCTCAAGGCTCAATGCTCAAGGCTCAAGGGTCAACGCTCAATGTTCAAGGGTCAAGGCGCAAGGCTCAAGTTTCAAGGCTCAAGGATCAAGGCTCAAGTTTTAAAGCTCAAGGCTCAAGGTTCAAGGCGCAAGGCTCAAGGATCAAGGGTCAACGCTCAATGCTCAAGGCTCAAGGCTCAAGGCTCAAGGCTCAAGGCTCAAGGCTCAAAGGTCAAGGTTCAAGGCTCAAGCATCAACGCTCTGGGCTCAAGGCTCAAGGCTCAAGCCTCAAGCCTCAAGGCTCCAGGCTCCAGGCTCAAGGCCCAAGGGTCAACGCTCAAGGGTCAATGCTCAATGCTCAAGGGCCAAGGCTCAAGGCTCAAGGATCAAGGCTAGAGAATCAAGGCTCAAGGCTCAAGGCTCAAGGCTCAAGGCTCAGGGCTCAAGGCTCAAGGCTCAAGTCTAAATGCGCAAGGCTAAAGGCACAATGGTCAAGAGTCAAGGATAGAGTCTCAAGGCTGAAGGCTCAAGGCTCATGGCTCAAGGCTCAAGGCTCAAGGCTCAAGGCTCAAGGGTCAACGCTCAATGCTCAAGGGTCAAGGCGCAAGGCTCAAGTTTCAAGGCTCAAGGCTCAAGGCTCAAGGCTCAAGGCTCCAGTGTCAAGGCTCAAGGCTCAAGGCTCAAGGCTCAAGGCTCAAGGCTCAAGGGTCAACGCTCAATGCTCAATGCTCTAGGCTCAAGGCTCAAGGCTCAAGGCTCAAGTCTCAAGGCTCAAGGCTCAAAGGGCAAGGTTCAAGGCTCAAGCATCAACGCTCAGGGCTCAAGGCTCAAGGCTCATGGCTCAAGGCTCAAGGCTCAATGCTCAAGGCTCAAGGGTCAACGCTCAATGCTCAAGGCTCAAGGCTCAAGGCCCAAGGCCCAAGGCTCAAGGCTCAATGCTCATGGCTCAAGGCACAAGGCTCAATGCTGAAGGCTCAAGGCTCAAGGCTCAACGCTCAAGGCTTAAGGCTCAAGGCTCAATGCTGAAGGCTCAAGGCTCAAGGCTCAAGGCTCAAGGTTCAAGGTTCAAGGCTCAAGGCTTAAGGCTCAAGGCTCAAGGCTCAAGGCTCAAGGCTCAAGCATCAACGCTCTAGGGTCAAGGCTAAAGGCTCAAGTTTCAAGGCTCAAGGCTCAAGGCTCAAGTCTTAAGGCTCAAGGGTCAATGCTCAATGCTCAAGGCTCAAGGCTCAAGGCTCAAGGCTCAAGGCTTAAGGCTCAAGGCGCAAGGCTCAAGGCTTCACGCTCAACGCTCAAGGCTCAAGGCTCAAGGCTCAAGGCTCAAGGGTCAAGGTTCAAGGATCAAGGCTCAAGGCTCAATGCTCAACGCTCAAGGCTCACGGCTCAACTCTCAAGGTTCAAGGTTCTAGGCTCAAGGCTCAAGCCTCAAGGCTCCAGGCCCAAGGCTCAAGTCTCAAGGCTCAAGGGTCAAGGTTCAAGGCTCAAGCATCAACGCTCAGGGCTCAAGGCTCAAGGCTCAAGGCTCAAGTCTCAAGGCTCAAGGCTCAAGGCTCAAGGCTCAAGGCGCAACGGTCAAGTGTTAAGGCTTAAGTCTCAAGTTTTAAGGCTCAAAGATCATAGCTCAAGGCTCAAGGCGCAATGCTCAATTCTCAAGGCTAGAGGATCAAGGCTCAAGGCTTAAGGCGCAAGGCTCAAGGGTCAAGGCTCAAGGGTCAAGGCTCAAGGCTCAAGGCTCAATGCTGAAAGCTCCACAGTCAACCCTCAAGTCTCAAGGCGCAAGGCTCCAGGCTCAAGGCTCAAGGCTCAAGGGTCAACGCTCAATGCTCAAGGCTCAAGGCTTAAGGCTTAAGGCTCAACGCTCAAGGCTCAAGGCTCAAGGCTTAAGGCTTAAGGCTCAAGGCTCAAGGCTCAAGGCTCAAGGCTCAAGGCTCAAGGCTCAAGGCTCAAGGCTCAAGGCTCAAGGCTCAAGGCTCAAGGCTCAAGGCTCAAAGGTCAAGGTTCAAGGATCAAGCATCAACGCTCTGGGCTCAAGGCTCAAGGCTCAAGGCTCAAGGCTCCAGGCTCAAGGCTCAAGGGCCAAGGGTCAACGCTCAAGGGTCAATGCTCAATGCTCAAGGGTCATGGGTCAAGGTTCAAGGCTCAAGGCTAGAGGATCGAGGCTCAAGGCTCAGGGTTCAAGGCTCAAGGCTCAGGACTCAAGTCTCAATGCGCAAGGCTCAAGGCATAATGGTCAAGAGTCAAGGATAGAGTCTCAAGGCTCAAGGCTCAAGGCTCATGGCTCAAGGCTCAAGGCTAAATGCTCAAGGCTCAAGGGTCAACGCTCAATGCTCAAGGGTCAAGGCGCAAGGCTCAAGTTTCAAGGCTCAAGGCTCAAGGCTCAAGTTCTAAAGCTCAAGGCTCAAGGTTCAAGGCGCAAGGCTCAAGGCTCAAGGCTCAACGCTCAAGGCTTCATGGTCAAGGCTCAAGGATCAAGGCTCAAGGGTCAATGCTCAAGGCTAATGGTCAAGGCTCAAGGATCAAGGCTCAGGGGTCAATGCTCAAGGCTCAAGGCTCAAGGCTCAAGGCTCAAGGGCCAAGGGTCAACGCTCAAGGGTCAATGCTCAATGCTCAAGGGTCAAGGGTCAAGGCTCAAGGCTCAAGGCTAGAGGATCAAGGCTCAAGGCTCAGGGCTCAAGGCTCAAGGCTCAAGACTCAAGTCTCAATGCGCAAGGCACAAGGCACAATGGTCAAGAGTCAAGGATAGAGTCTCAAGGCTCAAGGCTCAAGGCTCATGGCTCAAGGCTCAAGGCTCAATGCTCAAGGCTCAAGGGTCAACGCTCAATGCTCAAGGGTCAAGGCGCAAGGCTCAAGTTTCAAGGCTCAAGGCTCAAGGCTCAAGTTTTAAAACTCAAGGCTCAAGGTTCAAGGCGCAAGGCTCAAGGCTCAAGGGTCAACGCTCAATGCTCAAGGCTCAAGGCTCAAGGCTCAATGCTCAAGGCTTAAGGCTCAAGTCTCAAGGCTCAAGGCTCAAAGGTCAAGGTTCAAGGCTCAAGCATCAATGCTCTGGCTCAAGGCTCAAGGCTCCAGCCTCAAGCCTCAAGGCTCCAGGCTCAAGGCTCAAGGCCCAAGGGTCAACGCTCAAGGGTCAATGCTCAATGCTCAAGGGTCAAGGCTCAAGGCTCAAGGATCAAGGCTAGAGGATCAAGGCTCAAGGCTCAGGGCTCAAGGCTCAAGGCTCAAGGCTCAAGGCTCAAGTCTCAATGCGCAAGGCTCAAGGCACAATGGTCAAGAGTCAAGGATAGAGTCTCAAGGCTGAAGGCTCAAGGCTCAAGGCTCAAGGCTCAATGCTCAAGGGTCAAGGCGCAAGGCTCAAGGCTCAAGGCTCAAGGCTCAAGGCTCAAGGCTCCAGTCTCAAGGCTCAAGCTTCAAGGCTCAAGGCTCAAGGCTCAAGGCTCAAGGCTCAAGGCTCAAGGGTCAACGCTCAATGCTCAATGCTCAAGGCTCTAGGCTCAAGGCTCAAGGCTCAAGTGTCAAGGCTCAAGGGTCAACGCTCAAGGCTCAAGGCTCAGGGCTCAAGGTTCAAGACTCAAGGCTCAAGGCTCAAGGCTCAAGGCTCAAAGGTCAAGGTTCAAGGCTCAAGCATCAACGCTCTGGGCTCAAGGCTCAAGGCTCGAGGCTCAAGGATCCAGGCTCAAGGCTCAAGGCCCAAGGGTCAACGCTCAAGGGTCAACGCTCAAGGGTCAATGCTCAATGCTCAAGGGTCAAGGGTCAACGCTCAATGCTCAAGGGTCAAGGGTCAAGGCTCAAGGCTAGAGGATCAAGGCTCAAGGCTCAGGGCTCAAGGCTCAAGGCTCAAGTCTCAATGCGCAAGGCTCAAGGCACAATGGTCAAGAGTCAAGGATAGAGTCTCAAGGCTCAAGGCTCAAGGCTCAATGCTCAAGGCTCAAGGGTCAACGCTCAATGTTCAAGGGTCAAGGCGCAAGGCTCAAGTTTCAAGGCTCAAGGATCAAGGCTCAAGATTTAAAGCTCAAGGCTCAAGGTTCAAGGCGCAAGGCTCAAGGATCAAGGGTCAACGCTCAATTCTCAAGGCTCAAGGCTCAAAGGTCAAGGTTCAAGGCTCAAGCATCAACGCTCTGGGCTCAAGGCTCAAGGCTTAAGCCTCAAGCCTCAAGGCTCCAGGCTCCAGGCTCAAGGCCCAAGGGTCAACGCTCAAGGGTCAATGCTCAATGCTCAAGGGCCAAGGCTCAAGGCTCAAGGATCAAGGCTAGAGAATCAAGGCTCAAGGCTAAGGGCTCAAGGCTCAAGGCTCAAGGCTCAGGGCTCAAGGCTCAAGGCTCAAGTCTCAATGCGCAAGGCTCAAGGCACAATGGTCAAGAGTCAAGGATAGAGTCTCAAGGCTGAAGGCTCTAGGCTCATGGCTCAAGGCTCAAGGCTCAAGGCTCAAGGCTCAAGGGTCAACGCTCAATGCTCAAGGGTAAAGGCGCAAGGCTCAAGTTTCAAGTTTCAAGGCTCAAGGCTCAAGGCTCAAGGCTCAAGGCTCAAGGCTCCAGTGTCAAGGCTCAAGGCTCAAGGCTCAAGGCTCAAGGCTCAAGGGTCAACGCTCAATGCTCAATGCTCTAGGCTCAAGGCTCAAGGCTCAAGCCTCAAGGCTCAAGGCTCAAAGGGCAAGGTTCAAGGCTCAAGCATCAACGCTCAGGGCTCAGGGCTCAAGGCTCAAGGCTCATGGCTCAAGGATCAAGGCTCAATGCTCAAGGCTCAAGGGTCAACGCTCAATGCTCAAGGCTCAAGGCTCAAGGCTCAAGGCTCAAGGCTCAAGGCCCAAGGCTCAAGGCTCAATGCTCATGGCTCAAGGCACAAGGCTCAATGCTGAAGGCTCAAGGCTCAAGGCTCAACGCTCAAGGCTTAAGGCTCAAGGATCAATGCTGAAGGCTCAAGGGTCAAGGTTCAAGGATCAAGGTTCAAGGCTCAAGGCTTAAGGCTCAAGGCTCAAGGCTCAAGGCTCAAGCATCAACGCTCTAGGGTCAAGGCTCAAGGCTCAAGTTTCAAGGCTCAAGGCTCAAGGCTCAAGTCTTAAGGCTCAAGGGTCAATGCTCAATGCTCAAGGCTCAAGGCTCAAGGCTCAAGGCTCAAGGCTCAAGGCTCAAGGCTCAAGGCTTAAGGCTCAAGGCGCAAGGCTCAAGGCTTCACGCTCAACGCTCAACGCTCAAGGCTCAAGGCTCAAGGCTCAAGGGTCAAGGTTCAAGGATCAAGGCTCAAGGCTCAATGCTCAACGCTCAAGGCTCAAGGCTCAACTCTCAAGGTTCAAGGTTCTAGGCTCAAGGCTCAAGCCTCAAGGCTCCAGGCCCAAGGCTCAAGTCTCAAGGCTCAAGGGTCAAGGTTCAAGGCTCAAGCATCAACGCTCAGGGCCCAAGGCTCAAGGCTCAAGGCTCAAGTCTCAAGGCTCAAGGCTCAAGGCTCAAGGCTCAAGGCGCAACGGTCAAGTGTTAAGGCTTAAGTCTCAAGTTTTAAGGCTCAAAGATCATAGCTCAAGGCTCAAGGCGCAATGCTCAAGTCTCAAGGCTAGAGGATCAAGGCTCAAGGCTTAAGGCGCAAGGCTCAAGGGTCAAGGCTCAAGGGTCAAGGCTCAAGGCTCAAGGCTCAATGCTGAAAGCTCCACAGTCAACCCTCAAATCTCAAGGCGCAAGGCTCCAGGCTCAAGGCTCAAGGCTCAAGGGTCAACGCTCAATGCTCAAGGCTCAAGGCTTAAGGCTTAAGGCTCAACGCTCAAGGCTCAAGGCTCAAGGCTTAAGGCTCAAGGCTCAAGGCTCAAGGCTCAAGGCTCAAGGCTCAAGGCTCAAGACTCAAGGCTCAAGGCTCAAAGGTCAAGGTTCAAGGATCAAGCATCAACGCTCTGGGCTCAAGGCTCAAGGCTCAAGGCTCAAGGCTCAAGGCTCAAGGCTCAAGGCTCCAGGCTCAAGGCTCAAGGGCCAAGGGTCAACGCTCAAGGGTCAATGCTCAATGCTCAAGGGTCATGGGTCAAGGTTCAAGGCTCCAGGCTCGAGGCTCAAGGGTCAAGGCTCTAGGCTCGAAGGCTAAAGGCCAAGACTCAAGTCTCAATGCGCAAGGCTCAAGGCATAATGGTCAAGAGTCAAGGATAGAGTCTCAAGGCTCAAGGCTCAAGGCTCAAGGCTCAAGGCTAAATGCTCAAGGCTCAAGGGTCAACGCTCAATGCTCAAGGGTCAAGGCGCAAGGCTCAAGTTTCAAGGCTCAAGGCTCAAGGCTCAAGTTCTAAAGCTCAAGGCTCAAGGTTCAAGGCGCAAGGCTCAAGGCTCAAGGCTCAAGGCTCAAGGCTCAACGCTCAAGGCTTCATGGTCAAGGCTCAAGGATCAAGGCTCAAGGGTCAATGCTCAAGGCTAATGGTCAAGGCTCAAGGATCAAGGCTCAGGGGTCAATGCTCAAGGCTCAAGGCTCAAGGCTCAAGGCTCAAGGCTCAAGGTCCAAGGGTCAACGCTCAAGGGTCAATGCTCAATGCTCAAGGGTCAAGGGTCAAGGATCAAGGCTCAAGGCTAGAGGATCAAGGCTCAAGGCTCAGGGCTCAAGGCTCAAGGCTCAAGACTCAAGTCTCAATGCGCAAGGCTCAAGGCACAATGGTCAAGAGTCAAGGATAGAGTCTCAAGGCTCAAGGCTCAAGGCTCATGGCTCAAGGCTCAAGGCTCAATGCTCAAGGCTCAAGGGTCAACGCTCAATGCTCAAGGGTCAAGGCGCAAGGCTCAAGTTTCAAGGCTCAAGGCTCAAGGCTCAAGTTTTAAAACTCAAGGCTCAAGGTTCAAGGCGCAAGGCTCAAGGCTCAAGGGTCAACGCTCAATGCTCAAGGCTCAAGGCTCAAGGCTCAAGGCTCAAGGCTTAAGGCTCAAGTCTCAAGGCTCAAGGCTCAAAGGTCAAGGTTCAAGGCTCAAGCATCAACGCTCTGGGCTCAAGGCTCAAGGCTCAAGCCTCAAGCCTCAAGGCTCCAGGCTCAAGGCTCAAGGCCCAAGGGTCAACGCTCAAGGGTCAATGCTCAATGCTCAAGGGTCAAGGCTCAAGGCTCAAGGATCAAGGCTAGAGGATCAAGGGTCAAGGCTCAGGGCTCAAGGCTCAAGGCTCAAGGCTCAGGGCTCAAGGCTCAAGGCTCAAGTCTCAATGCGCAAGGCTCAAGGCACAATGGTCAAGAGTCAAGGATAGAGTCTCAAGGCTGAAGGCTCAAGGCTCAAGGCTCAACGCTCAATGCTCAAGGGTCAAGGCGCAAGGCTCAAGGCTCAAGGCTCAACGCTCAGGGGTCAAGGCGCAAGGCTCAAGGCTCAAGGCTCAAGGCTCAAGGCTCAAGGCTCCAGTCTCAAGGCTCAAGCTTCAAGGCTCAAGGCTCAAGGCTCAAGGCTCAAGGCTCTAGGCTCAAGGCTCAAGGCTCAAGTGTCAAGGCTCAAGGGTCAACGCTCAAGGCTCAAGGCTCAAGGTTCAAGAGTCAAGGCTCAAGGCTCAAGGCTCAAGGCTCAAAGGTCAAGGTTCAAGGCTCAAGCATCAACGCTCTGGGCTCAAGGCTCAAGGCTCAAGGCTCGAGGCTCGAGGCTCAAGGCTCAAGGCCCAAGGGTCAACGCTCAAGGGTCAACGCTCAAGGGTCAATGCTCAATGCTCAAGGGTCAAGGGTCAACGCTCAATGCTCAAGGGTCAAGGGTCAAGGCTCAAGGCTAGAGGATCAAGGCTCAAGGCTCAGGGCTCAAGGCTCAAGGCTCAAGTCTCAATGCGCAAGGCTCAAGGCACAATGGTCAAGAGTCAAGGATAGAGTCTCAAGGCTCAAGGCTCAAGGCTCAATGCTCAAGGCTCAAGGGTCAACGCTCAATGCTCAAGGGTCAAGGCGCAAGGCTCAAGTTTCAAGGCTCAAGGCTCAAGGCTAAAGTTTTAAAGCTCAAGGCTCAAGGTTCAAGGCGCAAGGCTCAAGGCTCAAGGGTCAACGCTCAATGCTCAAGGCTCAAGGCTCAAGGCTCAAGGCTCAAGGCTCCAGGCTCCAGGCTCAAGGCCCAAGGGTCAACGCTCAAGGGTCAATGCTCAATGCTCAAGGGCCAAGGCTCAAGGCTCAAGGATCAAGGCTAGGGAATCAAGGCTCAAGGCTCAGGGCTTAAGGCTCAAGGCTCAGGGCTCAAGGCTCAAGGCTCAATGCGCAAGGCTCAAGGCACAATGGTCAAGAGTCAAGGATAGAGTCTCAAGGCTGAAGGCTCAAGGCTCATGGCTCAAGGCTCAAGTCTCAAGGCTCAAGGGTCAACGCTCAATGCTCAAGGGTCAAGGCGCAAGGCTCAAGTTTCAAGGCTCAAGGCTCAAGGCTCAAGGCTCCAGTGTCAAGGCTCAAGGCTCAAGGCTCAAGGCTCAAGGGTCAACGCTCAATGCTCAATGCTCTAGGCTCAAGGCTCAAGGCTCAAGTCTCAAGGCTCAAGGCTCAAAGGGCAAGGTTCAAGGCTCAAGCATCAACGCTCAGGGCTCAACGCTCCAGGCTCATGGCTCAAGGCTCAATGCTCAAGGCTCAAGGGTCAACGCTCAATGCTCAAGGCTCAAGGCTCAAGGCCCAAGGCTCAAGGCTCAATGCTCATGGCTCAAGGCACAAGGCTCAATGCTGAAGGCTCAAGGCTCAAGGCTCAATGCTCAAGGCTTAAGGCTCAAGGCTCAATGCTGAAGGCTCAAGGCTCAAGTCTCAAGGCTCAAGGTTCAAGGCTCAAGGCTTAAGGCTCAAGGCTCAAGGCTCAAGGCTCAAGGCTCAAGCATCAACGCTCTAGGGTCAAGGCTCAAGGCTCAAGTTTCAAGGCTCAAGGCTCAAGGCTCAAGTCTTAAGGCTCAAGGGTCAATGCTCAATGCTCAAGGCTCAAGGCTCAAGGCTCAAGGCTCAAGGCTCAAGGCTCAAGGCTCAAGGCTCAAGGCTCAAGGCTTAAGGCTCAAGGCGCAAGGCTCAAGGCTTCACGCTCAACGCTCAAGGCTCAAGGCTCAAGGCTCAAGGCTCAAGGCTCAAGGGTCAAGGTTCAAGGATCAAGGCTCAAGGCTCAAGGCTCAATGCTCAACGCTCAAGGCTCAAGGCTCAACGTTCAAGGTTCAAGGTTCTAGGCTCAAGGCTCAAGCCTCAAGGCTCCATGCCCAAGGCTCAAGTCTCAAGGCTCAAGGGTCAAGGTTCAAGGCTCAAGCATCAACGCTCAGGGCTCAAGGCTCAAGGCTCAAGGCTCAAGGCTCAAATCGCAACGGTCAAGTGTTAAGGCTTAAGTCTCAAGTTTTAAGGCTCAAAGATCATAGCTCAAGGCTCAAGGCGCAATGCTCAAGTCTCAAGGCTAGAGGATCAAGGCTCAAGGCTTAAGGCGCAAGGCTCAAGGGTCAAGGCTCAAGGGTCAAGGCTCAAGGGTCAAGGGTCAATGCTGAAAGCTCAACAGTCAACCCTCAAGTCTCAAGGCGCAAGGCTCAAGGCTCCAGGCTCCAGGCTCAAGGCTCAAGGCTAAAGGCTCGTGGCTCGAGGCTCGAGGCTCGAGGCTTAAAGCTCGAGGCTCCAGGATCAAAGGCTCCAAGCTCCAGGCTCGAGGCTCAAGGGTCCAGGCTCAAGGCTCCAGGCTCAAAGGCTCAAGGATCCAGGCTCAAGGCCTCAGGCTCGAGGCTCAAGGGTCCAGGCTCCAGGCTTAAGGCTCCAGGCTTGAAGGCTCAAGGCCAACGCTCAAGGCTCAAGGCTTAAGGCTCAAGGCTCAAGGCTCAAGGCTCAAGGGACAAGGCTCGAGGCTCGAGGCTCAAGGCTCAAGGCTTGAGGCTCAAGGCTCAAGGCTCAACGTTGAAGGCTCAAGGCTCAAGGCTCAAGGCGCAAGGATCCAGGCTCCAGGCTTAAGGCTCAAGGCTCAAAGGCTCAAGGCTCCAGGCTCGACGCTCAAGGCTCCAGGGTCCAGGCTCAAGGCTCTAGGCTCAAAGGCTCAAGGCTCAAGGATCAAGGCTCAAGGCTCAACGCTCATGGCTCAAGGCTCAATGCTCAACACTCACGACTCAAGGCTCAAGGCTTAAGGCTCAATGCTGAAAGCTCAACACTCAACGCTCAAGGCCAAGGCTCCAGGCTCAAGGCTAAAGGCTCGTGGCTCGAGGCTCGAGGCTCCAGGATCAAAGGCTCCAGGCTCCAGGCTCAACACCCATGGCTCATGGCTCGAGGCTCGAGCTCGAGGCTGAAGGGTCCAGGATCAAGGCTCAAGGCTCAAAGGCTCAAGGCTCCAGGCTCAAGGCTCTAGGCTCAAAGGCTCAAGGCTCAAGGCTAAAGGATCAAGGCTCAAGGCTCAAGGCTCAACGCTCACGGCTCAAGGCTCAAGGCTCAACGCTCACGGCTCAAGGCTCAAGGCTCAAGGCTCAATGCTGAAAGCTCAACACTCAACGCTCAAGTCTCAAGGCGCAAGGCTCAAGGCTCAAGGCTCAAGGCTCAAGGCTCAAGGCTCAAGGTCTTGGCTCGAGGCTCGAGGCTCCAGGATCAAAGGCTCCAGGCTCCAGGCTCAAGACCCAAGGCTCATGGCTCATGGCTCGAGGCTTGAGCTCGAGGCTCAAGGGTCCAGGATCAAGGCTCCAGGCTCAAAGTCTCAAGGCTCCAGGCTCAAGGCTCAAGGCTCCAGGCTCGAGGCTCAAGGGTCCAGGCTACAGGCTTAAGGCTCCAGGCTCGAAGGCTCAAGGCCAAGGCTCAAGGCTCAAGGCACAAGGCTCAAGGCTCAAGGCTCAAGGCTCAGGGCTCATGGCTCAAGGCTCAAGGCTCAAGGCTCAAGGCTCCAGGCTCAAGGCTCCAGGCTCGAGGCTCAAGGGTCCAGGCTCCAGGCTTAAGGCTCTAGGCTCGAAGGCTAAAGGCCAAGGCTCAAGGCTCAAGGCTCAAGGCACAAGGCTCAAGGCTCAAGGCTCAGGGCTCATGGCTCAAGGCTCAAGGCTCAAGGCTCCAGGCTCAAGGCTCGAGGCACAAGGCTCTAGGCTCAAGGCTCAACGTTGAAGGCTCAAGGATCAAGGCTGAAGGGGAAAGGCGCAAGGCTCAAGGCTCCAGGCTCCAGGCTCCAGGCTTAAGGCTCAAGGCTCAAAGGCTCAAGGCTCCAGGCTCGACGCTCAAGGCTCTAGGGTCCAGGCTCAAGGCTCCAGGCTCAAAGGCTCAAGGCTTAAGGATCAAGGCTCAAGGCTCAAGGCTCAAGGCTCAACGCTCACGGCTCAAGGCTCAAAGCTCAAGGCTCAAGGCTCAAAGCTCAAGGATCAAGGCTCAAGGCTCAAAGCTCAAGGCTCAAGGCTCAAGGCTCAAGGCTCAACGCTCAAGGCTCAAGGCTTAAGGCTCAAGGCTCAACGCTCAAGGCTAAAGGCTAAAGGCTCAATGCTCAAGGCTTAAGGCTCCAGGCTCAAGGCTCAACACTGAAGGCTCAAGGCTCAACACTCAATGCTCAATGCTCAACGCTCAACGCTCAACGCTTCATGGTCAAGTCTCAAGGCTCAAGGATCAAGGCTCAAGGGTCAATGCTCAAGGGTCATGGGTCATAGCTCAAGGATCAAGGCTCAAGGCTCAAGGCTCAAGGCTCAAGGCTCAAGGCTCAAGGCTCAAGGCTCAAGGCTCAAGGCTCAAGGCTCAAGGCTAAAGGCTCAAGGCTCAAAGCTCAAGGATCATGGCTCAAGGCTCAAGGTGTAATGCTCAAGGCTCAAAGCTAGAGGATCAAGGCTCAAGGCTCAAGGCTCAAGGCTGAAGGCTCAAGGTACAAGGCTCGAGGCTCAAGGCTAAAGGCTAAAGGCTCAAGGCTCAAGGCTCAAGGCTCAAGGCTCAAGGCTCAAGGCTCAAGACGCAAGGCTCAAGGCGCAAGCGTCAAGTGTTATGGCGCAAGTCTCAAGTTTTAAGGCTCAAGGATCATTGCTCGAGGCTCAAGGCTCGAGGCTCGAGGCTCAAGGCTCAAGGCGCAAGGCGCAAGGCTCCAGGCTCCAGGCTCGACGCTCAAGGCTCCAGGGTCCAGGCTCAAGGCTCCAGGCTCAAAGGCTCAAGGCTTAAGGATCAAGGCTCAAGGCTCAAGGCGCAAGGCTCACGCCTCAAGGCTAAAGGCTCAACGCTCATGGCTAAAGGCTCAAGGCTCAAGGCTCAAGGCTCAAGGCTCTAGGCTCAAGGCTCAAGGCTCAAGGCTCAAGGCTCAAGGCTCAATGCTCAAGGGACAAGGATCGAGGCTCAAGGCTCAAGTCCAAGGCTCAAGGCTCAAGGCTCAAGGCTCAAGGCTCAACTCTCAAGGCTCAACGCTCAAGGCTCAAGGCACAAGTTTCAACGCTCAAGGCTCAAGGCTCAAGGTTCAAGTAACAAGGCTCAATGCTCAAGTCTCAAGGCTCAAGGCACAAGGCTCAAGGCCCAAGGGTCAACGCTCAAGGGTCAAGGGGCAAGGGTCTAGCCTCAAGGCTCAAGGCTCAACTCTCAACGCTCAACGCTCAGCACTCAACGCTTCATGGTCAACGCTCAAGGCTCAAGGATCAAGGCTCAAAGGTCAATGCTCAAGGGTCATGGCTCAAGGCTCAAGGCTCAAGGCTCAAGGCTCAAAGGCTCAAGGCTCCAGGCTCGACGCTCAAGGCTCCAGGGTCCAGGCTCAAGGCTCCAGGCTCAAAGGCTCAAGGCTTAAGGATCTAGGCTCAAGGCTCAAGGCTCAAGGCTCAAGGCGCAAGGCTCAAGGCTCAACGCTCACGGCTCAAGGCTCAAAGCTCAAGGCTCAAGGCTCAAAGCTCAAGGATCAAGGCTCAAGGCTCAAAGCTCAAGGCTCAAGGCTCAAGGCTCAAGGCTCAACGCTCAAGGCTCAAGGCTTAAGGCTCAAGGCTCAACGCTCAAGGCTAAAGGCTAAAGGCTCAATGCTCAAGGCTTAAGGCTCCAGGCTCAAGGCTCAACACTGAAGGCTCAAGGCTCAACACTCAATGCTCAATGCTCAACGCTCAACGCTCAACGCTTCATGGTCAAGTCTCAAGGCTCAAGTATCAAGGCTCAAGGGTCAATGCTCAAGGGTCATGGGTCATAGCTCAAGGATCAAGTCTCAAGGCTCAAGGCTCAAGGCTCAAGGCTCAAGGCTCAAGGCTCAAGGCTCAAGGCTCAAGGCTCAAGGCTCAAGGCTCAAGGCTCAAGGCTCAAGGCTCAAGGCTCAAGGCTCAAGGCTCAAAGCTCAAGGATCATGGCTCAAGGCTCAAGGCGTAATGCTCAAGGCTCAAAGCTAGAGGATCAAGGCTCAAGGCTCAAGGCTGAAGGCTCAAGGTACAAGGCTCGAGGCTCAAGGCTAAAGGCTCAAGGCTCAAGGCTCAAGGCTCAAGGCTCAAGGCTCAAGGCTCAAGACGCAAGGCTCAAGGCGCAAGCGTCAAGTGATATGGCGCAAGTCTCAAGTTTTAAGGCTCAAGGATCATTGCTCGAGGCTCAAGGCTCGAGGCTCGAGGCTCAAGGCTCAAGGCTCAAGGCTCAAGGCGCAAGGCGCAAGGCTCCAGGCTCCAGGCTCCAGGCTCGACGCTCAAGGCTTCAGGGTCCAGGATCCAGGCTCAAGGCTCTAGGCTCAAAGGCTCAAGGCTTAAGGATCAAGGCTCAAGGCTCAAGGCTCAAGGCGCAAGGCTCACGGCTCAAGGCTAAAGGCTCAACGCTCATGGCTCAAAGCTCAAGGCTCAAGGCTCAAGGCTCTAGGCTCAAGGCTCAAGGCTCAAGGCTCAAGGCTCAAGGCTCAATGCTCAAGGGACAAGGATCGAGGCTCAAGGCTCAAGTCCAAGGCTCAAGGCTCAAGGCTCAAGGCTCAAGTCTCAAGGCTAGAGGATCAAGGCATAAGGCTTAAGGCGCAAGGCTCAAGGGTCAAGGCTCAAGGGTCAAGGCTCAAGGCTCAAGGCTCAATGCTGAAAGCTCAACAGTCAACCCTCAAGTCTCAAGGCGCAAGGCTCAAGGCTCCAGGCTCAAGGCTCAAGGCTAAAGGCTCGTGGCTCGAGGCTCGAGGCTCGAGGCTTAAAGCTCGAGGCTCCAGGATCAAAGGCTCCAAGCTCCAGGCTCAACACCCAAGGCTCATGGCTCATGGCTCGAGGCTCAAGGGACCAGGCTCAAGGCTCCAGGCTCAAAGGCTCAAGGATCCAGGCTCTAGGCCTCAGGCTCGAGGCTCAAGGGTCCAGGCTCCAGGCTTAAGGCTCCAGGCTTGAAGGCTCAAGGCCAAGGCTCAAGGCTCAAGGCTCAAGGCTCAAGGCTAAAGGCTCAAGGCTCAAGGCTCAAGGCTCAAGGCTCAAGGCTCAAGGGACAAGGCTCGAGGCTCGAGGCTCAAGGCTCAAGGCTTGAGGCTCAAGGCTCAAGGCTCAACGTTGAAGGCTCAAGGCTCAAGGCGCAAGGATCCAGGCTCCAGGCTTAAGGCTCAAGGCTCAAAGGCTCAAGGCTCCAGGCTCGACGCTCAAGGCTCCAGGGTCCAGGCTCAAGGCTCTAGGCTCAAAGGCTCAAGGCTCAAGGATCAAGGATCAAGGCTCAAGGCTCAAGGCTCAACACTCACGGCTCAAGGCTCAATGCTTAACACTCACGGCTCAAGGCTCAAGGCTTAAGGCTCAATGCTGAAAGCTCAACACTCAACGCTCAAGGCCAAGGCTCCAGGCTCAAGGCTAAAGGCTCGTGGCTCGAGGCTCGAGGCTCCAGGATCAAAGGCTCCAGGCTCAACACCCATGGCTCATGGCTCGAGGCTCGAGCTCGAGGCTGAAGGGTCCAGGATCAAGGCTCCAGGCTCAAAGGCTCAAGGCTCCAGGCTCAAGGCTCTAGGCTCAAAGGCTCAAGGCTCAAGGCTAAAGGATCAAGGCTCAAGGCTCAAGGATCAAGGCTCAAGGCTCAACGCTCACGGCTCAAGGCTCAAGGCTCAACGCTCACGGCTCAAGGCTCAAGGCTCAAGGCTCAATGCTGAAAGCTCAACACTCAACGCTCAAGTCTCAAGGCGCAAGGCTCAAGGCTCAAGGCTCAAGGCTCTTGGCTCGAGGCTCGAGGCTCCAGGATCAAAGGCTCCAGGCTCCAGGCTTAAGACCCAAGGCTCATGGCTCATGGCTCGAGGCTCGAGCTCGAGGCTCAAGGGTCCAGGATCAAGGCTCCAGGCTCAAAGTCTCAAGGCTCCAGGCTCAAGGCTCAAGGCTCCAGGCTCGAGGCTCAAGGGTCCAGGCTACAGGCTTAAGGCTCCAGGCTCGAAGGCTTAAGGCCAAGGCTCAAGGCTCAAGGCTCAAGGCACAAGGCTCAAGGCTCAAGGCTCAGGGCTCATGGCTCAAGGCTCAAGGCTCAAGGCTCCAGGCTCAAGGCTCCAGGCTTGAGGCTCAAGGGTCCAGGCTCCAGGCTTAAGGATATAGGCTCGAAGGCTAAAGGCCAAGGCTCAAGGCACAAGGCTCAAGGCTCAGGGCTCATGGCTCAAGGCTCAAGGCTCCAGGCTCAAGGCTCGAGGCACAAGGCTCTAGGCTCAAGGCTCAACGTTGAAGGCTCAAGGATCAAGGCTGAAGGGGAAAGGCGCAAGGCTCCAGGCTCCAGGCTCCAGGCTTAAGGCTCAAGGCTCAAAGGCTCAAGGCTCCAGGCTAGACGCTCAAGGCTCTAGGGTCCAGGCTCAAGGCTCCAGGCTCAAAGGCTCAAGGCTTAAGGATCAAGGCTCAAGGCTCAAGGCTCAAGGCTCAAGGTGCAAGGCTCAAGGCTCAACGCTCACGGCTCAAGGCTCAAAGCTCAAGGCTCAAGGCTCAAAGCTCAAGGATCAAGGATCAAGGCTCAAGGCTCAAGGCTCAAGGCTCAAGGCTCAAGGCTCAAGGCTCAAGGCTCAACGCTCAAGGCTCAAGGCTTAAGGCTCAAGGCTCAACGCTCAAGGCTAAAGGCTAAAGGCTCAATGCTCAAGGCTTAAGGCTCCAGGCTCAAGGCTCAACACTGAAGGCTCAAGGCTCAACACTCAATGCTCAATGCTCAACGCTCAACGCTTCATGGTCAAGTCTCAAGGCTCAAGGATCAAGGCTCAAGGGTCAATGCTCAAGGGTCATGGGTCATAGCTCAAGGATCAAGGCTCAAGGCTCAAGGCTCAAGGCTCAAGGCTCAAGGCTCAAGGCTCAAGGCTCAAGGCTCAAGGCTCAAGGCTCAAGGCTCAAGGCTCAAGGCTCAAAGCTCAAGGATCATGGCTCAAGGCTCAAGGCGTAATGCTCAAGGCTCAAAGCTAGAGGATCAAGGCTCAAGGCTCAAGGCTCAAGGCTGAAGGCTCAAGGTACAAGGCTCGAGGCTCAAGGCTAAAGGCTCAAGGCTCAAGGCTCAAGGCTCAAGGCTCAAGGCTCAAGACGCAAGGCTCAAGGCGCAAGCGTCAAGTGTTATGGCGCAAGTCTCAAGTTTTAAGGATCAAGGATCATTGCTCGAGGCTCAAGGCTCGAGGCTCGAGGCTCAAGGCTCAAGGCTCAAGGCTCAAGGCTCAAGGCTCAAGGCGCAAGGCGCAAGGCTCCAGGCTCCAGGCTCCAGGCTCGACGCTCAAGGCTCCAGGGTCCAGGCTCAAGGCTCCAGGCTCAAAGGCTCAAGGCTTAAGGATCAAGGCTCAAGGCTCAAGGCTCAAGGCGCAAGGCTCACAGCTCAAGGCTAAAGGCTCAACACTCATGGCTAAAGGCTCAAGGCTCAAGGCTCAAGGCTCAAGGCTCTAGGCTCAAGGCTCAAGGCTCAAGGCTCAAGGCTCAAGGCTCAAGGCTCAAGGCTCAAGGCTCTAGGGACAAGGATCGAGGCTCAAGGCTCAAGTCCAAGGCTCAAGGCTCAAGGCTCAAGGCTCAAGGCTCAACTCTCAAGGCTCAACGCTCAAGGCTCAAGGCACAAGTTTCAACGCTCAAGGCTCAAGGCTCAAGGTTCAAGTAACAAGGCTCAATGCTCAAGTCTCAAGGCTCAAGGCACAAGGCTCAAGGCTCAAGGGTCAACGCTCAAGGGTCAACGCTCAAGGGTCAAGGGGCAAGGGTCTAGCCTCAAGGCTCAAGGCTCAAGGCTCAACTCTCAATGCTCAACGCTCAGCACTGAACGCTTCATGGTCAACGCTCAAGGCTCAAGGATCAAGGCTCAAGGGTCAATGCTCAATGGTCATGGCTCAAGGCTCAAGGCTCAAGGCTCAAGGCTCAAAGGCTCAAGGCTCCAGGCTCGACGCTCAAGGCTCCAGGGTCCAGGCTCAAGGCTCCAGGCTCAAAGGCTCAAGGCTTAAGGATCAAGGCTCAAGGCTCAAGGCTCAAGGCTCAAGGCTCAAGGCTCAAGGCTCAAGGCGCAAGGCTCAAGGCTCAACGCTCACGGCTCAAGGCTCAAAGCTCAAGGCTCAAGGCTCAAAGCTCAAGGATCAAGGCTCAAGGCTCAAAGCTCAAGGCTCAAGGCTCAAGGCTCAAGGCTCAACGCTCAAGGCTCAAGGCTTAAGGCTCAAGGCTCAACGCTCAAGGCTAAAGGCTAAAGGCTCAATGCTCAAGGCTTAAGGCTCCAGGCTCAAGGCTCAACACTGAAGGCTCAAGGCTCAACACTCAATGCTCAATGCTCAACGCTCAACGCTCAACGCTTCATGGTCAAGTCTCAAGGCTCAAGTATCAAGGCTCAAGGGTCAATGCTCAAGGGTCATGGGTCATAGCTCAAGGATCAAGTCTCAAGGCTCAAGGCTCAAGGCTCAAGGCTCAAGGCTCAAGGCTCAAGGCTCAAGGCTCAAGGCTCAAGGCTCAAGGCTCAAGGCTCAAAGCTCAAGGATCATGGCTCAAGGCTCAAGGCGTAATGCTCAAGGCTCAAAGCTAGAGGATCAAGGCTCAAGGCTCAAGGCTCAAGGCTGAAGGCTCAAGGTACAAGGCTCGAGGCTCAAGGCTAAAGGCTCAAGGCTCAAGGCTCAAGGCTCAAGGCTCAAGGCTCAAGACGCAAGGCTCAAGGCGCAAGCGTCAAGTGTTATGGCGTAAGTCTCAAGTTTTAAGGCTCAAGGATCATTGCTCGAGGCTCAAGGCTCGAGGCTCGAGGCTCAAGGCTCAAGGCTCAAGGCTCAAGGCGCAAGGCGCAAGGCTCCAGGCTCCAGGCTCCAGGCTCGACGCTCAAGGCTCCAGGGTCCAGGCTCAAGGCTCCAGGCTCAAAGGCTCAAGGCTTAAGGATCAAGGCTCAAGGCTCAAGGCTCAAGGCTCAAGGCGCAAGGCTCACGGCTCAAGGCTAAAGGCTCAACGCTCATGACTCAAGGCTCAAGGCTCAAGGCTCAAGGCTCTAGGCTCAAGGCTCAAGGCTCAAGGCTCAAGGCTCAAGGCTCAATGCTCAAGGGACAAGGATCGAGGCTCAAGGCTCAAGTCCAAGGCTCAAGGCTCAAGGCTCAAGGCTCAAGGCTCAACTCTCAAGGCTCAACGCTCAAGGCTCAAGGCACAAGTTTCAACGCTCAAGGCTCAAGGCTCAAGGTTCAAGTAACAAGGCTCAATGCTCAAGTCTCAAGGCTCAAGGCACAAGGCTCAAGGCTCAAGGGTCAACGCTCAAGGGTCAACGCTCAAGGGTCAAGGGGCAAGGGTCTAGCCTCAAGGCTCAAGGCTCAAGGCTCAACTCTCAACGCTCAACGCTCAGCACTCAACGCTTCATGGTCAACGTTCAAGGCTCAAGGATCAAGGCTCAAGGGTCAATGCTCAAGGGTCATGGCTCAAGGCTCAAGGCTCAAGGCTCAAGGCTCAAGGCTCAAGGCTCAAGGCTCAAGGCTCAAGGCTCAAGGCTCAAGGCTCAAGGCTCAAGGCTCAAGGCTCAAGGCTCAAGGCTCAAGGCTCAAGGCTCAAGGCTCAAGGCTCAAGGCTTAAGGCTCAAGGCTTATGGCTCCAGGCTCAAGGCTCAACGCTCAACGCTCAAGGCTCAACACTCAATGCTCAACGCTCAACACTCAACGCTCAACGCTTCATGGTCAAGGCTCAAGGGTCAATATTGCTCAAGGGTCATGGGTCATAGCTCAAGGATCAAGGCTCAAGGCTCAAGGCTCAAGGCTCAAGGCTCAAGGCTCAAGGCTCAAGGCTCATGGCTCAAGGCTCAAGGCTCAAGGCGCAAGGGTCAAGTGTTAAGGCTCAAGTCTCAATTTTAAGGCTCAAGGATCATGGCTCAAGGCTCAAGGCGTAATGCTCAAGACTCAAGTCTAGAGGATCAAGGCTCAAGGCTCAAGGTTCAAGGCTGAAGGCTCAAGGTACAAGGCTCGAGGCTCAAAGCTAAAGGCTCAAGGCTCAAGGCTCAAGGCTCAAGGCTCAAGGCTCAAGGCGCAAGGCTCAAGGCGTAAGGGTCAAGTGTTAAGGCTCAAGTCTCAAGTTTTAAGGATCAAGGATCATCGCTCAAGGCTCAACGTGCAATGCTCAAGGCTCAAGGCTAGAGGATCAAGGCTCAAGGCTCAAGGCGCAATGCTCAAGGTCAAGGCTCAAGGCTCAAGGCCCAAGGCTCAAGGCTTAAAGCTCAAGGCATAACGCTGAAGGCTCAAGGCTCAAGGCTCAAGGCTCAAGGCTCAAGGCTCAAGGCTCAAGGCTCAAGGCTCGAGGCTCGAGGCTCAAGGCTCAAGGCTCAAGGCTCAAGGCTCAAGGCTCAAGGCTCAAGGCTCAAGGCTCAAGACTCAAGGCTCCAGGCTCAAGGCTCAAGGCTCAATGCTCAAGGGTCAATAAGGCTCGAGGCTCAAGGTTCAAGGCTCAAGGCTCAAGGCTTAAGGCTCAAGGATAAATGCTCAAGCCTCAAGACGCAAGGCTCAAGGCGCAAGGGTCAAGTGTTAAGGCGCAAGGCTCTAGTTTCAAGGCTCAAGGCTCAAGGCTCAAGTTTTAAAGCTCAAGGCTCAAGGTTCAAGGCGCAAGGCTCAAGGCTCAATGCTCAATGCTCAAGGCACAAGGCTCAAGGCTCAAGGCTCAGGGCTCAAGGCTCAAGGCTCAGGGCTCAAAGGTCAAGGTTCAAGGCTCAAGCATCAACGCTCTGGGCTCAAGGCTCAAGGCTCAAGCCTCAAGCCTCAAGGCTCCAGGCTCAAGGCTCAAGGCCCAAGGGTCAACGCTCAAGGGTCAATGCTCAATGCTCAAGGGTCAAGGCTCAAGGCTCAATGATCAAGGCTAGAGGATCAAGGCTCAGGGCTCAAGGCTCAAGGCTTAGGGCTCAAGGCTCAAGGCTCAAGTCTCAATGCGCAAGGCTCAATGCTCAAGGGTCTAGGGTCAAGGCTCAAGGCTCAAGGCTAGAGGATCAAGGCTCAAGGCTCAGGGCTCAAGGCTCAAGGCTCAAGGCACAATGGTCAAGAGTCTCAAGGCTCAAGGTTCAAGGCTCATGGCTCAAGGCTCAAGGCTCACGGCTCAAGGGTCAACGCTCACGGCTCAATGCTCAAGGCTCAAGGCTCAAGAGACATGAGTCAAGGCTCAAGTCTCAAGTTTTAAGGCTCAAGGCTCAAGGATCAAGGCGCAAGGCCCAAGGCTTAAGGCTCAAGGCTCAAGGCTCAAGGCTCAAGGCTCAAGGCTCAAGGCTCAAGGCTGAAGGCTCAAGGCTCAAGGCCCAAGGCCCAAGGCTCAAGGCTCAAGGCTCAAGGCTCAAGGCTCAAGGCTCAAAGGTCAAGGTTCAAGGCTCAAGCATCAACGCTCAGGGCTCAAGGCTCAAGGCTCAAGGCTCAAGGCTCAAGGCTCAAGGCCCAAGGCTCAAGGCTCAAGGCTCAAGGCTCAAGGCTCAAGGCTCAAGGCTCAAGGCTCAAGGCTAAAGACTCATGGCTCAAGGGTCAATGCTCAATGCTCAGGGGTCAAGGGTCAAGGCTCAAGGCTCAAGGCTCAAGGCTAGAGGATCAAGGCTCAAGGCACAAGGTGCAAGGCTCAAGGTCAAGGCGCAAGGCGGAAGGGCAAGAATTAAGGCTAGGGCTCAAGTCTCAATGCGCAAGGCTCAAGGGTCAACACTCAATGCTCAAGGCTCAAGGGTCAACGCACAATGCTCAAGGCTCAAGGCTCAAGGCTCAAGGCTCAAGGCTCAAGGTTCAAGGCTCAAGGCTCAAGGCTCAAGGCTTAAGGCTCAACGCTCAAGGCTCAAGGCTCAAGGCTTAAGGCTCAAGGCTCAAGGCTCAAGGCTCAAGGCTCGAGGCTCAAGGCTCAAGGCTCAAAGGTCAAGGTTCAAGGCTCAAGCATCAACGCTCTGGGCTCAAGGCTCAAGGCTCAAGGCTCAAGGCTCAAGGCTCAAGGGCCAAGGGTCAACGCTCAAGGGTCAATGCTCAATGCTCAAGGGTCAATGCTCAAGGCTCAAGGCTAGAGGATCAAGGCTCAAGGCTCAGGGCTCAAGGCTCAAGGCTCAAGGCTCAAGACTCAAGTCTCAATGCGCAAGGCTCAAGGCACAATGGTCAAGAGTCAAGGATAGAATCTCGAGGCTCAAGGCTCAAGGCTCATGGCTCAAGGCTCAAGGCTCAATGCTCAAGGCTCAAGGGTCAAGGCGCAAGGCTGAAGTTTCAAGGCTCAAGGCTCAAGTTTTAAAGCTCAAGGCTCAAGGTTCAAGGCGCAAGGCTCAAGGCTCAAGGGTCAACGCTCAATGCTCAAGGCTCAAGGCTCAAGGCTCAAGGCTCAAGGCTCAAGGCTTAAGGCTCAAGGCTCAAGGGTCAAGGCTCAAAGGTCAAGGTTCAAGGCTCAAGCATCAACGCTCTGGGCTCAAGGCTCAAGGCTCAAGCCTCAAGCCTCAAGGCTCCAGGCTCAAAGCTCAAGGCCCAAGGGTCAACGCTCAATGGTCAATGCTCAATGATCAAGGGTCAAGGCTCAAGGATCAAGGCTAGAGGATCAAGGCTCAAGGCTCAGGGCTCAAGGCTCAAGGCTCAGGGCTCAAGGCTCAAGGCTCAAGTCTCAATGCGCAAGGCTCAAGGCACAATGGTCAAGAGTCAATGATAGAGTCTCAAGGCTGAAGGCTCATGGCTCAAGGCTCAAGGCTCAAGGCTCAAGGCTCAAGGCTCAAGGCTCAAGGGTCAACGCTTAATGCTCAAGGGTCAAGGCGCAAGGCTCAAGTTTCAAGGCTCAAGGCTCAAGGCTCAAGGCTCCAGTATCAAGGCTCAAGGCTCAAGGCTCAAGGCTCAAGGCTCAAGGGTCAACGCTCAATGCTCAATGCTCAAGGCTCTAGGCTCAAGGCTCAAGGCTCAAGTCTCAAGGCTCAAGGCTCAAGGCTCAAGGCTCAAGGCTCAAGGCTCAAGGCTCAAGGCTCAAGGCTCAAGGCTCAAGGCTCAAGACTCAAGGCTCAAGGCTCAAGGCTCAAGGCTCAAGGCTCAAAGGTCAAGGTTCAAGGCTCAAGCATCAACGCTCTGGGCTCAACGCTCAAGGCTCAAGGCTCAAGGCTCCAGGCTCCAGGCTCAAGGCTCAAGGCCCAAGGGTCAATGCTCAAGGGTCAATGCTCAATGCTCAAGGGTCAAGGGTCAACGCTCAATGCTCAAGGGTCAAGGGTCAAGGCTCAAGGCTCAAGGCTAGAGGATCAAGGCTCAAGGCTCAGGGCTCAAGGCTCAAGGCTCAAGTCTCGATACGCAAGGCTCAAGGCACAATGGTCAAGAGTCAAGGATAGAGTCTCAAGGCTCAAGGCGCAAGGCTCAATGCTCATGGATCAAGGCTCAAGGCTCAATGCTCAAGGCTCAAGGGTCAACGCTCAATACTCAAGGGTCAAGGCGCAAGGCTCAAGTTTCAAGGCTCAAGGCTCAAGGCTCAAGTTTTAAAGCTCAAGGCTTAAGGTTCAAGGCGCAAGGCTCAAGGCTCAAGGGTCAACGCTCAATGCTCAAGGCTCAAGGCTCAAGGCTCAAGGCTCAAGGCTCAAGGCTCAAGGCTCAAAGCTCAAGGCTCAAGGCTCAAGGCTCAAAGGTCAAGGTTCAAGGCTCAAGCATCAACGCTCTGGGCTCAAGGCTCAAGGCTCAAGCCTCAAGCCTCAAGGCTCCAGGCTTAAGGCTCAAGGCCCAAGGGTCAACGCTCAAGGGTCAATGCTCAATGCTCAAGGGCCAAGGCTCAAGGCTCAAGGATCAAGGCTAGAGAATCAAGGCTCAAGGCTCAGGGCTCAAGGCTCAAGGCTCAAGGCTCCAGTCTCAATGCGCAAGGCTCAAGGCACAATGGTCAAGAGTCAAGGATAGAGTCTCAAGGCTGAAGGCTCAAGGCTCATGGCTCAAGGCTCAAGGCTCAAGGGTCAACGCTCAATGCTCAAGGGTCAAGGCGCAAGGCTCAAGTTTCAAGGCTCAAGGCTCAAGGCTCAAGGCTCCAGTGTCAAGGCTCAAGGCTCAAGGCTCAAGGCTCAAGGCTCAAGGGTCGACGCTCAATGCTCAATGCTCTAGGCTCAAGGCTCAAGGCTCAAGGCTCAAGTCTCAAGGCTCTGGCTCAAAGGTCAAGGTTCAAGGCTCAAGCATCAACGCTCAGGGCTCAAGGCTCACGGCTCATGGCTCAAGGCTCAAGGCTCAATGCTCAAGGCTCAAGGGTCAACGCTCAATGCTCAAGGCTCAAGGCTCAAGGCCCAAGGCTCAAGGCTCAATGCTCATGGCTCAAGGCACAAGGCTCAATGCTGAAGGCTCAAGGCTCAAGGCTCAAGGCTCAATGCTCAAGGCTCAAGTTTCAAGGCTCAAGGCTCAAGGCTCAAGTCTTAAGGCTCAACGGTCAATGCTCAATGCTCAAGGCTCAAGGCTCAAGGCTCAAGGCTCAAGGCTCAAGGCTCAAGGCTCAAGGCTCAAGGCTCAAGGCTCAAGGCTCAAGGCTCAAGGCTCAAGGCTCAAGGCTTAAGGCTCAAGGCGCAAGGCTCAAGGCTCCAGGCTCAACGCTCAACGCTCAAGGCTCAAGGCTCAAGGCTCAAGGGTCAAGGTTCAAGGATCAAGGCTCAAGGCTCAAGGCTCAACGCTCAACACTCAAGGCTCAAGGCTCAACGCTCAAGGCTCAAGTCTCAAGGCTCAAGGCTCCAGGCCCAAGGCTCAAGTCTCAAGGCTCAAGGGTCAAGGTTCAAGGCTCAAGCATCAACGCTCAGGGCTCAAGGCTCAAGGCTCAAGGCTCAACGCTCAAGGCGCAACAGTCAAGTGTTAAGGCTTAAGTCTCAAGTTTTAAGGCTCAAAGATCATAGCTCAAGGCTCAAGGCACAATGCTCAAGTCTCAAGGCTAGAGGATCAAGGCTCAAGGCTTAAGGCGCAAGGCTCAAGGGTCAAGGCTCAAGGCTCAAGGCTCAATGTTGAAAGCTCAACAGTCAACGCTCAAGTCTCAAGGCGCAAGGCTCAAGGCTCCAGGCTCAAGGCTCAAGGCTAAAGGCTCGTGGCTCGAGGCTCTAGGCTCGAGGCTCGAGGCTCGAGGCTTAAAGCTCGAGGCTCCAGGATCAAAGGCTCCAAGCTCCAGGCTCAAGACCCAAGGCTCATGGCTCATGGCTCGAGGCTCAAGGGGTCCAGGCTCAAGGCTCCAGGCTCAAAGGCTCAAGGATCCAGGCTCAAGGCCTCAGGCTCGAGGCTCAAGGGTCCAGGCTCCAGGCTTAAGGCTCCAGGCTTGAAGGCTCAAGGCCAAGGCTCAAGGCTCAAGGCTCAAGGCTCAAGGCTCAAAGCTCAAGGCTCCAGGCTCAAGGCTCAAGGCTCAAGGCTCAAGGCTCAAGGCTCAAGGCTCAAGGCTCAAGGCTCAAGGCTCAAGGCTCAAGGCTCAAGGCTCAATGCTCAAGGGACAAGGCTCGAGGCTCAAGGCTTAAGGCTCAAGGCTCAACGTTGAAGGCTCAAGGCTCAAGGCGCAAGGCTCAAGGCTCAAGGCGCAAGGCTCAAGGCTCAAGGCTCCAGGCTCCAGGCTTAAGGCTCAAGGCTCAAAGGCTAAAGGCTCCAGGCTCGACACTCAAGGCTCCAGGGTCCAGGCTCAAGGCTCTAGGCTCAAAGGCTCAAGGCTCAAGGATCAAGGCTCAAGGCTCAAGGCTCAAGGCTCAACGCTCACAGCTCAAGGCTCAAGGCTCAAGGCTCAACGCTCATGGCTCAAGGCTCAAGGCTCAAGGCTCAATGCTGAAAGCTCAACTCTCAACGCTCAAGGCTCAAGGCTAAAGGCTCGTGGCTCCAGGATCAAATGCTCCAGGATCAACACCCATGGCTCATGGCTCGAGGCTCGAGCTCGAGGCTGAAGGGTCCAGGATCAAGGCTCCAGGTTCAAAGGCTCAAGGCTCCAGGCTCAAGGCTCTAGGCTCAAAGGCTCAAGGCTCAAGGCTAAAGGATCAAGGCTCAAGGCTCAAGGCTCAACGCTCACGGCTCAAGGCTCAAGGCTCAACGCTCACGGCTCAAGGCTCAAGGCTCAATGCTGAAAGCTCAACACTCAACGCTCAAGTCTCAAGGCGCAAGGCTCAAGGCTCAAGGCTCAAGGCTAAAGGCTCTTGTTTCGAGGCTCGAGGCTCCAGGATCAAAGGCTCCAGGCTCCAGGCTCAAGACCCATGGCTCATGGCTCCAGGCTCGAGCTCGAGGCTCAAGGGTCCAGGATCAAGGCTCCAGGCTCAAAGTCTCAAGGCTCCAGGCTCAAGGCTCAAGGCTCCAGGCTCGAGGCTCAAGGGTCCAGGCTCCAGGCTTAAGGCTCCAGGCTCGAAGGCTCAAGGCCAAGGCTCAAGGCTCAAGGCTCAAGGCACAAGGCTCAAGGCTCAAGGCTCAGGGCTCATGGCTCAAGGCTCAAGGCTCAAGGCTCAAGGCTCAAGGCTCCAGGCTCAAGGCTCCAGGCTCGAGGCTCAAGGGTCCAGGCTCCAGGCTTAAGGCTCTAGGCTCGAAGGCTCAAGGCCAAGGCTCAAGGCTCAAGGCTCAAGGCTCAAGGCACAAGGCTCAAGGCTCAAGGCTCAGGGCTCATGGCTCAAGGCTCAAGGCTCAAGGCTCAAGGCTCAAGGCTCGAGGCACAAGGCTCTAGGCTCAAGGCTCAAGGATCAAGGCTCAAGGGGAAAGGCGCAAGGCTCAAGGCTCCAGGCTCCAGGCTCAAGGCTCAAGGCTCAAAGGCTCAAAGCTCCAGGCTCGACGCTCAAGGCTCTAGGGTCCAGGCTCAAGGCTCCAGGCTCGACGCTCAAGGCTTAAGGATCAAGGCTCAAGGCTCAAGGCTCAAGGCTCAAGGCGCAAGGCTCAAGGCTCAACGCTCATGGCTCAAGGCTCGAGGCTCAAGGCTCAAGGATCAAAGCTCAAGGCTCAAGGCTCAAGGCTCAAAGCTCAAGGCTCAAGGCTCAAGGCTCAAGGCTCAACGCTTAAGGCTCAAGGCTTAAGGCTCAAGGCTCAAGGCTCAAGGCTAAAGGCTAAAGGCTCAATGCTCAAGGCTTAAGGCTCCAGGCTCAAGGCTCAACACTCAAGGCTCAAGGCTCAGCACTCAATGCTCAATGCTCAACGATCAACGCTCAACGCTTCATGGTCAAGTCTCAAGGCTCAAGGATCAAGGCTCAAGGGTCAATGCTCAAGGGTCATGGGTCATCGCTCAAGGATCAAGGCTCAAGGCTCAAGGCTCAAGGCTCAAGGCTCAAGGCTCAAGGCTCAAGGCTCAAGGCTCAAGGCTCAAGGCTCAAGGCTCAAGGCTCAAGGCTCAAGGCTCAAGGCTCAAGGCGCAATGGTCAAGTGTTAAGTCTCAAGTCTCAATTTTAAGGCTCAAGGATCATGGCTCAAGGCTCAAGGCGTAATGCTCAAGGCTCAAAGCTATAGGATCAAGGCTCAAGGCTCAAGGCTGAAGGCTCAAGGTACAAGGCTCGAGGCTCAAGGCTAAAGGCTCAAGGCTCAAGGCTCAAGGCTCAAGGCTCAAGGCTCAAGGCTCAAGGCTCAAGGCTCAAGACGCAAGGCTCAAGGCGCAAGCGTCAAGTGTTATGGCTCAAGTCTCAAGTTTTAAGGCTCAAGCATCATTGCTCGAGGCTCAAGGCTCGACGCTCGAGGCTCAAGGCTCAAGGCTCAAGGCTCAAGGCTCAAGGCGCAAGGCGCAAGGCTCCAGGCTCCAGGCTCCAGGCTCGACGCTCAAGGCTCCAGGGTCCAGGCTCAAGGCTCCAGGCTCAAAGGCTCAAGGCTTAAGGATCAAGGCTCAAGGCTCAACTCTCAACGCTCAACGCTCAACACTCAACGCTTCATGGTCAACGCTCAAGGCTCAAGGATCAAGGCTCAAGGGTCAATGCTCAAGGGTCATCGCTCAAGGCTCAAGGCTCAAGGCTCAAGGATCAAGGCTGAAGGCTCAAGGCTTAAGGCTCAAGGCTTAAGGCTCCAGGCTCAAGGCTCAACGCTCAAGGCTCAAGGCTCAACACTCAATGCTCAACGCTCAACGCTCAACGCTTCATGGTCAAGGCTCAAGGGTCAATGCTCAAGGGTTATGGGTCATAGCTCAAGGATCAAGGCTCTAGGCTCAAGGCTCAAGGCTCAAGGCTCAAGGCTCAAGGCTCAAGGCTCAAGGCATAAGGGTCAAGTGTTAAGGCTCAAGTCTCAATTTTAAGGCTCAAGGATCATGGCTCAAGGCTCAAGGCGTAATGCTCAAGACTCAAGTCTAGAGGATCAAGGCTCAAGGCTCAAGGTTCAAGGCTGAAGGCTCAAGGTACAAGGCTCGAGGCTCAAAGCTAAAGGCTCAAGGCTCAAGGCTCAAGGCTCAAGGCTCAAGGCTCAAGGCTCAAGGCGCAAGGCTCAAGGCGCAAGGGTCAAGTGTTAAGGCTCAAGTCTCAAGTTTTAAGGGTCAAGGATCATCGCTCAAGGCTCAAGGTGCAATGCTCAAGGCTCAAGTCTAGAGGATCAAGGCTCAAGGCGCAATGCTCAAAGGTCAAGGCTCAAGGCTCAAGGCCCAAGGCTCAAGGCTTAAAGCTCAAGGCATAACGCTGAAGGCTCAAGGCTCAAGGCTCAACGCTCAAGGCTCAAGGCTCGAGGCTCAAGGCTCGAGGCTCAAGGCTCAAGGCTCAAGGCTCAAGGCTCAAGGCTCCAGGCTCAAGGCTCAAGGCTCAAGGCTCAAGGCTCAAGGCTCAATGCTCAAGGGTCAATGCTCAAGGGACAAGGCTCCAGGGACAAGGCTCGAGGCTCAAGGTTCAAGGCTCAAGGCTCAAGGCTCAAGGCTTAAGGCTTAAGGATAAATGCTCAAGGCTCAAGGCGCAAGGGTCAAGTGTTAAGGCGCAAGGCTCAAGTTTCAAGGCTCAAGGCTCAAGGCTCAAGTTTTAAAGCTCAAGGCTCAATGTTCAAGGCGCAAGGCTCTAGGCTCAAGGCTCAATGCTCAATGCTCAAGGCTCAAGGCTCAAGGCTCAAGGCTCAAGGCTCAAAGGTCAAGGTTCAAGGTTCAAGGCTCAACCATCAACGCTCTGGGCTCAAGGCTCAAGGCTCAAGCCTCAAGCCTCAAGGCTCAAGGCCCAAGGGTCAACGCTCAAGGGTCAATGCTCAATGCTCAAGGGTCAAGGCTCAAGGCTCAATGATCAAGGCTAGAGGATCAAGGCTCAGGCATCAAGGCTCAAGGCTCAAGGCTCAGGGCTCAAGGCTCAAGGCTCAAGTCTCAATGCGCAAGGCTCAAGGCACAATGGTCAAGAGTCAAGGATAGAGTCTCAAGGCTGAAGGCTCAAGGCTCATGGCTCAAGGCTCAAGGCTCAAGGGTCAACGCTCAATGCTCAAGGGTCAAGGCGCAAGGCTCAAGTTTCAAGGCTCAAGGCTCAAGGCTCAAGGCTCAAGGCTCCAATGTCAAGGCTCAAGGCTCAAGGCTCAAGGCTCAAGGGTCAACGCTCAATGCTCAATGCTCAAGGCTCTAGGCTCAAGGCTCAAGGCTCAAGTCTCAAGGCTCAAAGGTCAAGGTTCAAGGCTCAAACATCAACGCTCAGGGCTCAATGCTCAAGGCTCATGGCTCAAGGCTCAAGGCTCAATGCTCAAGGCTCAAGGGTCAACGCTCAATGCTCAAGGCTCAAGGCTCAAGGCTCAAGGCCCAAGGCTCAAGGCTCAATGCTCATGGCTCAAGGCACAAGGCTCAATGCTGAAGGCTCAATGCTCAAGGCTCAAGGCTCAAGGCTCAATGCTGAAGGCTCAAGGCTCATGGCTCAAGGCTCAAGCATCAACGCTCTAGGGTCAAGGCTCAAGGCTCAAGTTTCAAGGCTCAAGGCTCAAGGCTCAAGTCTCAAGGCTCAAGGGTCAATTCTCAATGCTCAAGGCTCAAGGCTCAAGGCTCAAGGCTCAAGGCTCAAGGCTCAAGGCTCAAGGCTCAAGGCTCAAGGCTCAAGGCTCAAGGCTCAAGGCGCAAGGCTCAAGGCTCCACGCTCAACGCTCAACGCTCAAGGCTCAAGGCTCAAGGCTCAAGGCTCAAGGCTCAAGGCTCAAGGCTCAAGGCTCAAGGCTCAAGGCTCAAGGCTCAAGGCTCAAGGCTCAAGGCTCAAGGCTCAAGGCTCAAGGCTCAAGGCTAAAGGTTCAAGGATCAAGGCTCAAGGCTCAAGGCTCAACGCTCAAGGCTCAAGGCTCGATGCTCAAGGTTCAAGGTTCTAGGCTCAAGGCTCAAGCTTCAAGGCTCCAGGCCCATGGCTCAAGTCTCAAGGCTCAAGGGTCAAGGTACAAGGCTCAAGCATCAACGCTCAGGGCTCAAGGCTCAAGGCTTAAGGCTCAAGGCTCAAGGCTCAAGGCTCAAGGCTCAAGGCTCAAGGCTAAAGGCTCAAGGCTCAAGGCTCAAGGTGCAACAGTCAAGTGTTCAGGCTTAAGTCTCAAGTTTTAAGGCTCAAAGATCATAGCTCAAGGCTCAAGGCGCAATGCTCAAGTCTCAAGGCTAGAGGATCAAGGCTCAAGGCTTAAGGCGCAAGGCTCAAGGGTCAAGGCTGAAGGGTCAAGGCTCAAGGCTCAAGGCTCAATGCTGAAAGCTCAACAGTCAACACTCAAGTCTCAAGGCACAAGGCTCCAGGCTCAAGGCTAAAGGCCCATGGCTCGAGGCTCGAGGCTCGAGGCTCGAGGCTTAAAGCTCGAGGCTCCAGGATCAATGGCTCCAAGCTCTAGGCTCAAGACCCAAGGCTCATGGCTCGAGGCTCGAGGCTCAAGGGTCCAGGCTCAAGGCTCTAGGCTCAAAGGCTCAAGGCTTCAGGCTCGAGGCTCAAGGGTCCAGGCTCCAGGCTTAAGGCTCCAGGCTTGAAGGCTCAAGGCCAAGGCTCAAGGCTCAAGGCTCAAGGCTCAAGGCTCAAGGCTCAAGGCTCAAGGCTCAAGGCTCAATGCTCAAGGGATAAGGCTCGAGGCTCAAGGCTCAAGGCTTGAGGCTCAAGGCTCAAGGCTCAACGTTGAAGGCTCAAGGCTCAAGGCTCAAGGCTCAAGGCTCAAGGGGCAAGGCTCAAGGCTCAAGGCTCCAGGCTTAAGGCTCAAGGCTTAAAGGCTCCAGGCTCGACGCTCAAGGCTCCAGGGTCCAGGCTCAAGGCTCTAGGCTCAAAGGTTCAAGGCTCAAGGATCAAGGCTCAAGGCTCAACGCTCACGGCTCAAGGCTCAAGGCTCAACGCTCACGGCTCAAGGCTCAAGGCTCAAGGCTCAATGCTGAAAGCTCAACGCTCAACGCTCAAGTCTCAAGGCGCAAGGCTCAAGGCTCAAGACTCAAGGCTAAAGGCTCGTGGCTCGAGGCTCGAGGCTCTAGGATCAAAGGCTCCAGGCTCCAGGCTCCAGGCTCAACACCCATGGCTCATGGCTCGAGGCTCGAGCTCGAGGCTCAAGGGTCGAGGATCAAGGCTCCAGGCTCAAAGGCTCAAGGCTCCAGGCTCCAGGCTCAAGGCTCTAGGCTCAAAGGCTCAAGGCTCAAGGCTAAAGGATCAAGGCTCAAGGGTCAAGGCTCAACGCTCACGGCTCAAGGCTCAACGCTCACGGCTCAAGGCTCAAGGATCAATGCTGAAAGCTCAACACTCAACGTTCAAGTCTCAAGGCGCAAGGCTCAAGGCTCAAGGCTCAAGGCTAAAGGCTCTTGGCTCGAGGCTCGAGGCTCCAGGATCAAAGGCTCCAGGCTCCAGGCTCAAGACCCAAGGCTCATGGCTCATGGCTCGAGGCTCGAGCTCGAGGCTCAAGGGTCCAGGATCAAGGGTCCAGGCTCAAAGGCTCAAGGCTCCAGGCTCGAGGCTCAAGGGTCCAGGCTCCAGGCTTAAAGCTCCAGGCTCGAAGGATCAAGGCCAAGGCTCAAGGCTCAAGGCTCAAGGCACAAGGCTCAAGGCTCAAGGCTCAAGGCTCAACGCTCAAGGCTCAAGGCTCAAGGCTCAAGGCTCAAGGCTCAAGGCTCAAGGCTCAAGGCTCAAGGCTCAAGGCTCAAGGCTCAAGGCTCAAGGCTCAAGGCGCAAGGCTCAAGGCTCCACGCTCAACGCTCAACGCTCAAGGCTCAAGGCTCAAGGCTCAAGGCTCAAGGCTCAAGGCTCAAGGCTCAAGGCTCAAGGCTCAAGGCTCAAGGCTCAAGGCTCAAGGCTCAAGGCTCAAGGCTCAAGGCTAAAGGTTCAAGGATCAAGGCTCAAGGCTCAACGCTCAACGCTCAAGGCTCAAGGCTCGATGCTCAAGGTTCAAGGTTCTAGGCTCAAGGCTCAAGCCTCAAGGCTCCAGGCCCATGGCTCAAGTCTCAAGGCTCAAGGGTCAAGGTACAAGGCTCAAGCATCAACGCTCAGGGCTCAAGGCTCAAGGCTCAAGGCTCAAGGCTCAAGGCTCAAGGCTCAAGGCTCAAGGCTCAAGGCTAAAGGCTCAAGGCTCAAGGCTCAAGGTGCAAGAGTCAAGTGTTCAGGCTTAAGTCTCAAGTTTTAAGGCTCAAAGATCATAGCTCAAGGCTCAAGGCGCAATGCTCAAGTCTCAAGGCTAGAGGATCAAGGCTCAAGGCTTAAGGCGCAAGGCTCAAGGGTCAAGGCTCAAGGGTCAAGGCTCAAGGCTCAAGGCTCAATGCTGAAAGCTCAACAGTCAACACTCAAGTCTCAAGGCGCAAGGCTCCAGGCTCAAGGCTCAAGGCTAAAGGCTCATGGCTCGAGGCTCGAGGCTCGAGGCTCGAGGCTTAAAGCTCGAGGCTCCAGGATCAATGGCTCCAAGCTCTAGGCTCAAGACCCAAGGCTCATGGCTCGAGGCTCGAGGCTCAAGGGTCCAGGCTCAAGGCTCTAGGCTCAAAGGCTCAAGGCTTCAGGCTCGAGGCTCAAGGGTCCAGGCTCCAGGCTTAAGGCTCCAGGCTTGAAGGCTCAAGGCCAAGGCTCAAGGCTCAAGGCTCAAGGCTCAAGGCTCAAGGCTCAAGGCTCAAGGCTCAAGGCTCAAGGCTCAAGGCTCAATGCTCAAGGGATAAGGCTCGAGGCTCAAGGCTCAAGGCTTGAGGCTCAAGGCTCAAGGCTCAACGTTGAAGGCTCAAGGCTCAAGGCTCAAGGCTCAAGGCTCAAGGGGCAAGGCTCAAGGCTCAAGGCTCCAGGCTTAAGGCTCAAGGCTCAAAGGCTCCAGGCTCGACGCTCAAGGCTCCAGGGTCCAGGCTCAAGGCTCTAGGCTCAAAGGTTCAAGGCTCAAGGATCAAGGCTCAAGGCTCAACGCTCACGGCTCAAGGCTCAAGGCTCAACGCTCACGGCTCAAGGCTCAAGGCTCAAGGCTCAATGCTGAAAGCTCAACGCTCAACGCTCAAGTCTCAAGGCGCAAGGCTCAAGGCTCAAGACTCAAGGCTAAAGGCTCGTGGCTCGAGGCTCGAGGCTCTAGGATCAAAGGCTCCAGGCTCCAGGCTCCAGGCTCAACACCCATGGCTCATGGCTCGAGGCTCGAGCTCGAGGCTCAAGGGTCGAGGATCAAGGCTCCAGGCTCAAAGGCTCAAGGCTCCAGGCTCCAGGCTCAAGGCTCTAGGCTCAAAGGCTCAAGGCTCAAGGCTAAAGGATCAAGGCTCAAGGGTCAAGGCTCAACGCTCACGGCTCAAGGCTCAACGCTCACGGCTCAAGGCTCAAGGATCAATGCTGAAAGCTCAACACTCAACGTTCAAGTCAGGAGGGGCAAGGCTCAAGGCTCAAGGCTCAAGGCTAAAGGCTCTTGGCTCGAGGCTCGAGGCTCCAGGATCAAAGGCTCCAGGCTCCAGGCTCAAGACCCAAGGCTCATGGCTCATGGCTCGAGGCTCGAGCTCGAGGCTCAAGGGTCCAGGATCAAGGGTCCAGGCTCAAAGGCTCAAGGCTCCAGGCTCGAGGCTCAAGGGTCCAGGCTCCAGGCTTAAAGCTCCAGGCTCGAAGGATCAAGGCCAAGGCTCAAGGCTCAAGGCTCAAGGCACAAGGCTCAAGGCTCAAGGCTCAGGGCTCATGGCTAAAGGCTCAAGGCTCAAGGCTCAAGGCTCAAGGCTCCAGGCTCAAGGCTCCAGGCTCGAGGCACAAGGCTCCAGGCTCCAGGCTTAAGGCTCCAGGCTCGAAGCCTCAAGGCTGAGGCTCAAGGCTCAAGGCTCAAGGCTCAAGGCTCAAGGCTCAAGGCACAAGGCTCAAGGCTCAAGGCTCTGGGCTCATGGCTCAAGGCTCAAGGCTCAAGGCTCGAGGCACAAGGCTCTAGGCTCAAGGCTCAACGTTGAAGGCTCAAGGATCAAGGCTCAAGGGGAAAGGCGCAAGGCTCAAGGCTCCAGGATCCCGGCTTAAGGTTCAAGGCTCAAAGGCTCAAGGCTCCAGGCTCGACGCTCAAGGCTCCAGGGTCCAGGCTCAAGGCTCCAGGCTCAAAGGCTCAAGGCTTAAGGATCAAGGCTCAAGGCTCAAGGCGCAAGGCTCAAGGCTCAACGCTCACGGCTCAAGGCTCAAGGCTCAAGGCTAAAAGCTCAAGGCTCAAGGCTCAAGGCTCAACGCTCAAGGCTCAAGGCTCAAGGCTCAATGCTCAAGGCTCAAGGCTTAAGGCTCAAGGCTCAAGGCTCAAGGCTAAAGGCTAAAGGCTCAATGCTCAAGGCTTAAGGCTCCGGGCTCAAGGCTCAACACTCAAGGCTCAAGGCTCAACACTCAATGCTCAATGCTCAACGCTCAACGCTCAACGCTTCATGGTCAAGTCTCAAGGCTCAAGGATCAAGGCTCAAGGGTCAATGCTCATGGGTCATGGGTCATAGCTCAAGGATCAAGGCTCAAGGATCAAGGCTCAAGGCTCAAGGCTCCAGGCTCAAGGCTCAAGGCTCAAGGCTCAAGGCTCAAGGCTCAAGGCTCAAGGCTCAAGGCTCAAGGCTCAAAGCTCAAGGCTCAAGGCACAAGGGTCAAGTGTTAAGGCTCAAGTCTCAATTTTAAGGCTCAAGGATCATGGCTCAAGGCTCAAGGCGTAATGCTCAAGGCTCAAAGCTAGAGGATCAAGGCTCAAGGCTCAAGGCTCAAGGCTGAAGGCTCAAGGTACAAGGCTCGAGGCTCAACGCTAAAGGCTCTAGGCTCAAGGCTCAAGGCTCAAGGCTCAAGGCTCAAGGCTCAAGACGCAAGGCTCAAGGCGCAAGCGTCAAGTGTTATGGCTCAAGTCTCAAGTTTTAAGGCTCAAGGATCATTGCTCGAGGCTCAAGGCTCGAGACTCGAGGCTAAAGGCTCAAGGCTTAAGGCTCAAGGCTCAAGGCTCAAGGCGCAAGGCGCAAGGCTCTAGGCTCCAGGCTCCAGGCTCCAGGCTCAACGCTCAAGGCTCCAGGGTCCAGGCTCAAGGCTCCAGGCTCAAGGCTCCAGGCTCAAAGGGTCAAGGCTTAAGGATCAAGGCTCAAGGCTCAAGGCTCAAGGCTCACGGCTCAAGGCTAAAGGCTCAACGCTCACGGCTCAAGGCTCAAGGCTCAAGGCTCAAGGCTCAAGGCTCAAGGCTTAAGGCTCAAGGCTCAACGCTCAAGTGACAAGGCTCGAGGCTCAAGGCTCAAGTCCAAGGCTCAAGGCTCAAGGCTCAACTCTCAAGGCTCAACGCTCAAGGCCCAAGGCACAAGTTTCAACGCTCAAGGCTCAAGGCTCAAGGTTCAAGTAACAAGGCTCAATGCTCAAGGCTCAAGGCTCAAGGCATAAGGCTCAAGGCTCAAGGGTCAACGCTCAAGGGTCAACGCTCAAGGGTCAAGGGTCAAGGGTCTAGCCTCAAGGCTCAAGGCTCAAGGCTCAAGGCTCAAGGCTCAAGGCTCAACTCTCAACGCTCAACGCTCAACGCTCAACACTCAACGCTTCATGGTCAACGCTCAAGGCTCAAGGATCAAGGCTCAAGGGTCAATGCTCAAGGGTCATGGTCAAGGCTCAAGGCTCAAGGCTCAAGGCTCAAGGCTCAAGGCTCAAGGCTCAAGGGTCAAGGGTCAAGGCTCAAGGCTCAAGGCTCAAGGCTCAAGGCTCAAGGCTCAAGGCTCAAGGCTCAAGGCTCAAGGCTTAAGGCTCCAGGCTCAAGGCTCAACGCTCAAGGCTCAAGGCTCAACACTCAATGCTCAACGCTCAACGCTCAACGCTCAACGATTCATGGTCAAGGCTCAAGGGTCAATGCTCAAGGGTCATGGGTCATAGCTCAAGGATCAAGGCTCAAGGCTCAAGGCTCAAGGCTCAAGGCTCAAGGGTCAAGTGTTAAGGCTCAAGTCTCAATTTTAAGGCTCAAGGATCATGGCTCAAGGCTCAAGGCGTAATGCTCAAGACTCAAGTCTAGGATCAAGAACATTAAACTAGTATAGTTTAATTGGTTATGAATTAATTAAGATAATAATCTAATACCTAGATAATTAAACAAGTTCATGTTTAATATGTTTAATTATTATTTTAGTAGATTTATTAAGACTAGTTCTTTAAACCTAGAAATCTAGACAAAGTTTATTGTCTATAAGGTTTAAATTAAAAAGTTTAAATAAATCTATTAGGGTTATAATCCATCTTAGAATTTAAACAAAGTTTATTGTTTAAATAGGATTGATTAGAATTAATTGTTGATAAATAATGTTTTTTGGTCAAGAAAGTCAAAACCCTAGTTTTGATTGATCAAGAACAAGATTAGGGTTTAACTAATTAATGAGAATTAAAAGAAGTGTTAATCTCTAGTTCAAGAAATTAACAAGATGTATTTATTTATATTTATGTATTATGTTTCAAATTTTAAATATTTAAAAGATAAAATGAATTTTAATAAATAAAGTAGTTTATACGTATTTTAATTAGTTCAAGTTAAAATACATATAAATTAGATGTAATATTCTTATTAGTATGATTACAAGTTTATTTTAAAAGTAAATATATATGTATATATATTAAATACAAGATTAAATGGAACATTAAAAGATAATGTTATTTAGATCTTTAAGGATAATAATATAACTAGTCATTGTGTAAGTTAATTATATAATTAAAACTAGAAAGTACAAAGTTATGATTCCACTATAACTAGAAATTGTACTAGTTGAGATTATATGATAAACTAGAAATATACAAAGTTATATATTAGTATTATAAGGTGTATAAAGTTATAAGTTATTATAACTAGATAATTATACAAGTATAATATAAGTATTTTACAAGTCATGTAATATACTAGATTAATGATCAAGTATATATAACAAGAACCTATATTTAACTAGTTCAAGTTAAATGTAAGAAAGGTTTAAAACAAACTAAGAATTATTATATATAGTCTTTATATAATAAGTTTATTTGTTTCACCAAGTAAAAACCGGTGATTGTGTTAGCTTAAGTTCCACCATGGTTGTTGGAGCTAGTGGGAGCTACACAAGAAAATCACAACGTTTATAAATGTGTCGATAAGACATAAGTTTTAGTGAAATCTAGTAAGTCAAAACAAATGTTTGATTTCATTATCAAACATATGAAAAACTAGGTGTGTTAAACTATTTTTATGATTCAAGTCTACGAATCGTAAAAAAAAAGGATTAAAAGTTTAACATAAGTTTTAAGTTTTTCAAGAAAGATAAAACAAGTAAGTTTTAATCTAGATAAGGTTTTCTACAAAACCTAATGATACGTTTTGTACACCTCGTTTTTAGGTATACATATAAGTCGTGCAATTCTTGAAACTATAAGTTTTAAGAAAAGTTCTTAAGATTTAAAAGGGTGTCTTGTTGAATTCTTGAATTCACAAGTCACATATTTTTAAATAAGGATTAAGATTGGAATAAGGTTTAAGTTTAGCTCAAGACTTAAACAAACCCAAGAAAATCTTAGATCTAAGTACTATCCACCTAATGGAACACCTCACTTGTTAAACGATATTCATATTGTAAGGATAAAGAACCTTAGATATGGATTCAAATCATTGCGAATGTTAGGGTGCGTAAGGTTCTGTGATAATCGGGAGTCCCGGCGCAGAACATCGTACTGTCTTAGATGGCATGATCTACTTTGGTGATAATCGGGAGTCCCGGCCCAAAAAGTACTTGAGTAGAATAAACATACTAGACTTTGTTACTAACTTAGAAATGCACAATTAGATTGTACAAAGTTGTAATAAGTTATAAGTCTAAAGATTCTACGACCCCTAGGAATCGTATCAAGTCTTGATGCGATCGGTAAGGATGTTACCTACCAGAAACAGCATGTCTCGTCGGGAAGTGCCCAAACCTTGCGGCGAGAATGTGATATATGGATCCTAGGCCTAAAATATTAATTATGGGTTTATAATATATTTTAGAGAATGTTTATTGATGATTACTAATTAAACTGGGTTTGATATGTAGATGGAAGCAACAACCACAACGACAAGTACCAACAATCTCTCTTTTCGCTCAATCCTCGAAAAAGACAAGTTGACTGGGTCAAACTTTCTCAACTGGGAGCGCAATCTTCGCATTGTGCTCAGGCATGAGAGAAAGTGGTATGTCTTGGAAAGAGCAGTACCTAATGTCCCTGCCGCTAATGCTAGAGCTGAAGCAAGGTAAGCTTATGATAAGCATGTCAGTGATGCGCTCGATGTGAGCTGTTTAATGCTAGCAACCATGAGTCCAGAATTACAAGCAGGACTTATGGATGTGCCTGCATTTGAGATGATCCAGCAACTTAGGGATTCATTTCAAGAGCAAGCTCGCACTGAGAGGTTCGACATCAATCGAGCCTTCAACTCTTGCAAGATGGTCAAAGGAACACCGGTGAGTGCCCACTTCATGAAAAAGAAAGGACACATGGATCACTTGGCTAGACTTGGTCACCCCATACCGTTGCAAACGGCAACAGACACTATACTCAATTCATTGTCTGATGACTACAAGCCTTTTGTAGTCAACTACAATATGCATAATATGGAGAAATCCATTGCTGAGCTACATTCCATGCTCAAGATGGCTGAATTGAGTTTGGGGACCAAATCTAAGGATGTTCTGATGATCGGTAATAGCAGTGGTGGTGGCAAGAAGAGAAAAGGGCATGGTGGTACAGGAAAGGGTAAAACCAATCCTAACCAAGGAGTGCAAAATGGTAAAGGTGTCAAACAAAAGGTCAAGAAGTTTAAGCCTAACACAGCGAGGACCGAGAATCGGTGCTTCAAGTGTGGTGAGGCTGGGCATTGGAAAAAGAATTGTCCAAAGGGTGCAAGTGGTGGTGGAGGAAACGCAAGTTCCTCAGGTAACACAACCACACTTCTTAATCACTTTTAAGATACTTGTAAAGTACATTACGGGTAATCTAACTTTTGCAATCGTTTATTGCAGGAGGAGATGGAAAGTGATGACCAGCATGAGATGGTGATTCCACAAGCACCAAGTTTTATAATTCAGTACTTTTATGGATTCAGTAAAACAATTTTATTTTATTGTTTGGATAATTTTTAGTTTATGTTAAAAACAAGTTTTTATTTGGTTTTAATAAAGAATCCATGTGTGAATTATATTGTGTGCATGTGTGATAATTACACTAGTCAAGGTTTTATGACTAGATTGTAAGTCAAGTTTTGATTTACTTTATATTTCATGTTTTTATACTTGTTTGATTGTTGAGAATGTGAATGTCTTAATAGCTCAAATACTTAGATACTAGAAATTAGAAGTTTCTTCTAAAGTATTTAAGAGATTTTATGAAAAGCATAAAGTTCAAAGTACATTGAACTTATTTGAAACATCTTAAGTAATAGTTACTTATGATAGTAAGTTTCAAAGTGTTAGTATTAATATATTATGATTATGTTGGATATAATCAAGATGGATTTTAAAGATTATTATTACGAGTCTTTTATACTTGCAATAACGGAACTTAATGAAGTCATAATTACTTAATAGGAATAATTGGATATTCGTATAATCCAAGTAAAGTGACTTAGACATTAAATAAACTCTTAAAAGGGAATAAACTATATTAAAGTATTTAAGAATTAAAAGGTATTATTACAAGTCTTTTATACTTGTAATAAATACAATATTTAATCAAGTCATAATTCCCTCATAGGAATAATGGATATTTGAGAAATCCAAGAAATGACTTTGGCATTAAATAAGATTCTTAAAAGACACTAATACACTTAAGAATTGAAAGTATCGTTTCAAGTGTCTTATACTTGTTAGATACAGTAATCAATGAGAGTCATGATTCCCTTATCAGGAATGTTGGATATTCGCAAATCCAAAGGATGACTTTGATGATTGATTAATTCTTAAAGGGTTAAACTATAAGTTTTGACTAGGTCAAAAGTAGTAGTTTGAGTGATGCTTATTTTCCATAAAATTTAGTGGGAGCTTTGACTAACATATTCACTAGAGGTACTAATGAATATAGTAAGTTAGTTAGGGCATTAACAACAAGGTTTTACCAAGTCGTTAGCCAAAGAGTTAAGAGAAATAAATGATCATTGATTAGATTATTGCAAACCTAATAGCGTGGTCACAAGTCTTGTGATTAATTGTTGCATATCTAATAGGATGTTCACATTTCAGTGAACAAGTTAATCATCTAAGGAAATTTCTTTAACTAGTAAGAGTATCTACAAATCAAGTAGCTAAAAGAGATTTAGTTACAAGGCAAGTTTTTATTGATTCAAGAAGCTAAGGAGTTATTTTCCAATCCTCCTATGTTTACCGAATCATATAGAAAGGAAAGACTAGAATATGTTCTAAATGTTGCACGAACAATATCTAGCAAAGACAAAAGTAATAGTATTCTTGAATACTCGTCTCATGTCTTTAGTTTAATAGAAATGACTAATTGTAATTAGTGATAAAAGTTACAATTAAGAGTTATTGAAGTAATCAACACAAACGCAAAGAATAATTAATGATCCAGTAATAATTCAGTATCTATGTCCAGTGAGGAATAATACACGAGTTAGTATCATTATTATTCAGAATTTGTATGTTTTACAATATCCATGAATAAAAGTCTATTTATTCAAAAAGGTATAAATCTGTGACTACTCGTCTTGGTGGGAACCTCGATGGGACGTTAACGTCATCGCGGTATTTGGTGGTAGATTCGAAGTTCTTCGAAGATAGCTACACAAGTTTTGTGTAATCCAAATATCGGTGATATTCTGTTGGAGCTCGACGAATATTGGATTGACCACCGTGATAATACTTCGTGGTTGAAAAGTTCAAAAGTATTATTCACTAGGATTGTCCTTAAGCCTGAGGTATTTGGTTTGGGATACATTGACTAATGTGCTTTGGTTCGTCTTAGACAATTCTGAAATATGGTTGTCATGCGAGGCTTTACTGGGTACAGAGGAATTTGTATTTCAGATCGAAATATAACAAGATGGTAATTGCACCTCCTTTTTAGGAGAGATATTTATGGGTCCTTTGACATGATGACATAACTGGAAAGTGCATGGCCATGCCCAAACGAACTGATTTGTTCTTTGTCGTTTATCACAACAGTTTGAATCAAGAAGTCATTAAATGATTTTGAATACAGGAGTTGATAAATTCTACCATGCTCGTATTCATTATCACAAATGTCGTGCTGCAAGGGATAAACCTAACATAGTTGCCCAAGAAGTAAAGACAGAGTGTTCTTTACTAGGAGACACTATTAAAGAGTTTTTCAAGAAAATATACCTGGGTTACGTAAGCTGTTTTTATGGGGTTGGTTACCTACATGCCCATCTGGAAGGCCACTGTAGCTCGTATCATTAAGACAGAGGTTACAAACTTGCACAAGTGGGAGTCTGAAGGATTTATGTGCACAGTTAGTCAACCTATGACGATACATCCATGCCTACGAAACACTTAAGGGTCACACCGGTGAGTGCATGTAATACGAGTAAGATATGTAATGATACTTGGAAGAGGATTGATTCATAATAAGTCATTTACGAATCAAGTTAAGTATTAAGTCAAGTTTGACTTATTACTAGATTAGTTTAACTAACTAATTAATGCAAGTGTTTGTACATTTACTAGTTGAGTAAATATACAATGTGTTAATTATAGATTATCCATAATATGATTTAAAGCTATTAAATCATATAGTGTTTTGGATAATATTATTGTCTAATTAATTATTAAAAGTGTTTAATACAAGTATATATTTTGTATATGTAATGTACACGAAATATATATAAGTGTATAATACTAGACATTTAATAATTAAGTGGGATAATAATAACTAGTTAAACTACAAGGGTTTAAAGTGTAAAAGGATAAGTTTAGTTAATGATTAATATTAATTAAACTAGAAGGGCCCTAAGTGAAAGTCCTTCTATTATAAATAGAAGGCATGGGGTTCCCTTATTCCTTGCTCCAAAAACCGAAAACCCTAGCCCCCCTTACTCCCTCCATTCGGCCGAAGCATAGGAAGAACACAAGCCTTTGTGTTCTTCAATTTTTCTTCGTGTTCTTCGTGTTCTTCATAGTTCTTGAAGATCCAAGTTCATTGCATCAACCAACTAGAAGGTTTCTCGTTGTGTTCATCATCAGTGGACTATCTTAAGCAATCAACAAGGTATGTTTTGAGAAAACCCTTTCTCCCTTCGAAACACACTCAAGTGTGTGTGTGTGTTTGGGTTTTCATACAAGGCTTCTTCCATGGTTAATCTAATCTAGATTTCCAAGATCCCAATCCTTTAGGGTTTAAGGATTGAGTTTAATCCCACTTCCGCTTCTAGGGATTAAATTAGCTAGATGGTTTTAACCGGTCAAGAACAATTTCATGTTCTTGGTCAGTGTGGTTCGAACCAAGCAATCTAGGAGGTTGAACCAAGTGGCCAATCAGTGACAGTGAAACCCTACATAAGGATCATGGCTTAAGGCTCAAGGCGCAATGCTCAAGGCCCAAGGCTAGAGGATCAAGGCTCAAGGCTCAAGGCTCAAGACTGAAGGCTCAAGGTACAAGGCTCGAGGCTCAAGGCTAATGTCTCAAGGCTCAAGGCTCAAGGCTCAAGGCTCAAGGCTTAAGGCTCAAGGCTCAAGATGCAAGGGTCAAGTGTTAAGGCTCAAGTCTCAAGTTTTAAGGCTCAAGGACCATGGCTCATGGCCCCAAGGCGCAATGCTCAAGGGTCAAGGCTAGAGGGTCAAGGCTCAAAGCTCAAGGCGCAATGCTCAAGGGTCAAGGCTCAAGGAAAAAGGCCTAAGGCTCAAGGCTCAAAGATCAAGGCATAACGCTGAAGGCTCAAGGCTCAGGGCTCAAGGCTCAAGACTCAAGGCTCAAGGCTCAAGGGTCAATGCTCAAGGGTCAAGGCTCAAGGGACAAGGCTCGAGGCTCAAGGCTCAAGTCCAAGGCTCAAGGATCAATGCTCAAGGCTCAAGGCTCAAGGCTCAAGGCGTAAGGGTCCAGAGTCAAGGCTCAAGTATCAAGTTTTAAGGCTCAAGGCTCATGGCTCAAGGCTAAAGGATGAAGTTTCAAGGCTCAAGGCTAAAGGTTCAAGGCTCAAGGCTCAAGGCTCAAGGTTCAAGTAACAAGACTCGAGGCTCAAGGCTCAAGGCTCAAGGCTCAAGGTTCAAGGCACAAGGCACAAGGCTCAAGACTCAAGGGTCAACGCTCAAGGGTCAACGCTCAAGGGTCAATGCTCAAGGGTCAAGGGTCAAGGCTCAAGAGTCAAGAGTCAAGGCTCAAGGCTCAAGGCTCAACGCTAAACGCTTAACGCTCAACGCTCAACGCTCAACGCTCAACGCTCAAGGCTCAAGGATCAATGCTCAAGGGTCAATGCTCAATGTTCAAGGGTCATGGCTCAAGGCTCAAGGGTCAAGGCTCAAGGCTCAAGGCTCAAGGCCCAAGGCTTAAGCCTAAAGGCTCAAGGCTCCAGGCTCCAGGCTCTAGGCTCAAGGCTCAATGCTCAAGGCTCAACGCTCAAGGGTCAACGCTCAAGGGTCGAGGCTCAAGGGACAAGGCTCGAGGCTCAAGGCTCAATGTTCAAGGCTCAAGGCTCAAGGCTCAAGGCTCAAGCCTCACGGCTCAAGGCTCAAGGCTCAAGGCTCAAGGCGTAAGGGCCAAGAGTCAAAGCTCAAGTCTCAAGTTTTAAGGCTCAAGGCTCATGGCTCAAGGCTCAAGGCTCAAGGCTCAAGGCTCAAGGGTCAAGGCTCAAGGCTCAAGGCTCAAGGCTCAAGGCTTAAGGCGTAAGGGTCAAGTGTTAAGGCTCAAGTCTCAAGTTTTAAGGCTCAAAGATCATGGCTCAAGGCTCAAGGCTCAAGGCACAATGCTCAAGGCTCAAGGCTAGAGGATCAAGGCTCAAGGCTCAAGACTGAAGGCTTATGGTACAAGGCTCGAGGCTCAAGGCTCAAGGCTCAAGGCTCAAGGCTCAAGGCTCAAGGCTCAAGGCTCAAGGCTCAAGACGCAAGGCTCAAGGTGCAAGGCTCAAGTGTTAAGGCTCAAGTCTCAAGTTTTAAGGCGCAAGGATCACGGCTCAAGGCTCAAGGCTAGAGGATCAAGGCCCAAGGCTCAAGGCGCAATGCTCAAGGGTCAAGGCTCAACGGTCAAGGCCCAAGGCTCAAGGCTCAAAGTTCAAGGCATAATGCTGAAGGCTCAAGTCTCAAGCATCAAGGCCCAAGGCTCAAGGCGCAAGGCTCAAGGCTCGAGGCTAGAGGCTCAAGGCTCAAGGCTCAAGGCTCAAGGCTCAAGACGCAAGGCTCTTGGCGCAGGGGTCAAGTGTTAAGGCTCATGTCTCAAGTTTTAAGGCTCAAGGATCATGGCTCAAGGCTCAAGGCTAGAGGATCAAGGTTCAAGGCTCAAGGCGCAATGCTCAAGTGTCAAGGCTCAAGGCTCAAGGCCCAAGGCTCAAGGCTCAATGCTGAAGGCTCAAGGCTCACAGCTCAAGGCGCAAGGCTCAAGGCTCCAGGCTTAAGGTTCCAGACTCAAAGGCTCAAGGCTCTAGGCTCAAGGCTCCAGGCTCGACGCTCAAGGCTCCAGGGTCCAGGCTCAAGGCTCCAGGCTCAAAAGCTCAAGGCTCAAGGATCAAGGCTCAAGGCTCAAGGCTCAAGGCGCAAGGCTCAAGGCTCAAGGCTCAACGCTCACGGCTCAAGGCTCAAAGCTCAAGGCTCAAGGCTTAAAGCTCAAGGATCAAGGCTCAAGGCTCAAAGCTCAAGGCTCAAGGCTCAAGGCTCAAGGCTCAAGGCTCAAGGCTCAACGCTCAAGGCTCAAGGCTTAAGGCTCAAGGCTCAACGCTCAAGGCTAAAGGCTAAAGGCTCAATGCTCAAGGCTTAAGGCTCCAGGCTAAAGGTCAACACTGAAGGCTCAAGGCTCAACACTCAATGCTCAATGCTCAACGCTCAACGCTCAACGCTTCATGGTCAAGTCTCAAGGCTCAAGGCTCAACGCCCAAGGCTCAAGGCTCAAGGCTCAACGCTGAAGGCTCAAGGCTCCAGGCTTAAGGTTCCAGGCTCAAAGGCTCAAGGCTCCAGGCTCAAGGCTCCAGGATCGACGCTCAAGGCTCCAGGGTCCAGGCTCAAGGCTCCAGGCTCAAAACCTCATGGCTCAAGGCCCAAGGCTCAAGGCTCAAAGGACAAGGCATAACGCTCAAGGCTCAACGCTCAAGGGTCAAGGCTCAAGGGTCAAGACTAAAGGGACAAGGCTCGAGTCTCAAGGCTCAAGTCTAAGGCTCAAGACTCAAGGCTCAAGGCTCAAGGCTCAAGGCTCAAGGCTCAATGCTTAAGGCTCAAGGCTCAAGGCTCAAGGCTCAAGGCTCAAGGCTCAAGGCTCAAGGCTCAAGGCTCACGGCTCAAGGCTCAAGGCTCAAGGCTCAAGGCTCAAGGCGTAAGGGTTAAGAGTCAAAGCTCAAGTCACAAGTTTTAAGGCTCTAGGCTCATGGCTCAAGGCTCAAGGCTCAAGGCTCAAGGCTCTAGGCTCAAGGCTCAAGGCTCAAGGCTCAAGGCTCAAGGCTCAAGGCTCAAGGCTCAAGGCTCAAGGCTCAAGGCTCAAGGCTCAAGACTGAAGGCTCAAGGTACAAGGCTCGAGGCTAAAGGCTCAAGGCTAAAGTCTCAAGGCTCAAGGCTCAAGGCTTAAGGCTCAAGGCTCAGGACGCAAGGCTCAAGGTGCAAGGGTCAAGTGTTAAGGCTCAAGTCTCAAGTTTTAAGGCTAGAGGATCAAGGCTCAAGCCTCAAGGCGCAATGCTCAAGGGTCAAGGCTCAAGGCTCAAGGCCCAAGGCTCAAGGCTCAAAGCTCAAGGCATAACCCTGAAGGCTCAAGGCTCAAGGCTCAAGGCTCAAGGCTCGAGGCTCGAGGCTCGAGGCTAGAGGCTCAAGGCTCAAGGCTCAAGGCTCAAGGCTCAAGGGTCAATTCTCAAGGGTCAAGGCTCAAGGGACAAGGCTCGAGGTTCAAGGCTCAAGTCCAAGGGTCAAGGCTCAAGGCTCAAGGCTCAAGGGTCAAGGGTCAAGGCTCAAGGCTCAAGGCTCAAGGCTGAAGGCTCAAGGCGTAAGGGTCAAGAGTCAAGGCTCAAGTCTCAAGTTTTAAGGCTCAAGGCTCATGGCTCAAGGCTGAAGGCTGAAGTTACAAGGCTCAAGGCTAAAGTTTCAAGGCTCAAGGTTCAAGGCTCAAGGCTCAAGGCTCAAGGGTCAAGGCTCAAGACTCAAGGCTCAAGGCTCAAGGCTCAAGGCACAAGGCACAAGGCACAAGGCTCAAGGCTCAAGGCTCAAGGGTCAACGCTCAAGGGTCAACGCTCAAGGGTCAAGGGTCAAGGCTCAAGAGTCAAGAGTCAAGGCTCAAGGCTCAATGCTCAACGCTCAACGCTCAACGCTCAATGCTCAACGCTCAACGCTTAACGCTCAATGCTTAACGCTCAACGCTCAACGCTCAAGGCTCAAGGATCAAGGCTCAAGGGTCAATGCTCAAGGGTCATGGCTCAAGGCTCAAGGCTCAAGGCTCAATGCTCAAGGCACAAGGGTCAAGGCTCACGGCTCAAGGCTCACGGCTCAAGGCTCATGGCTCAAGGCACAAGGGTGAAGAGTCAAAGCTCAAGTCTCAAGTTTTAAGGCTCAAGGCTCATGGCCCAAGGCTCAAGGCTCAAGGCTCAATGCTCAAGGTTCAAGGCTCAAGGCTCAAAGCTCAAGGCTCAAGGTTCAAGGCTCAAGGCTCAAGGCTCATGGCTCGAGGGTCAAGGGTCAAGGCTCAAGGCTCAAGGCTCAAGGCTCAAGGCTCCAGGCTCAAGACTGAAGGCTCAAGGTACAAGGCTCAAGGCTAAAGGCTCAAGGCTCAAGGATCAAGGCTCAAGGCTTAAGGCAAAAGGCTCAAGACGCAAGGCTCAAGGTGCAAGTGTCAAGTGTTAAGGCTCAAGTGTTAAGGCTCAAGTCTCAAGTTTTAAGGCTCAAGGATAATGGCTCAAGGCCCAAGGCGCAATGCTCAAGGCTCAAGGCTAGAGGATCAAGGCTCAAGGCTCAAGGTGCAATGCTCAAGGGTCAAGGCTCAAGGCTCAAGGCCCAAGGCTCAAAGCTCAAGGCATAACGCTGAAGGCTCAAGGCTCAAGGCTCAAGGCTCGAGGCTAGAGGCTCAAGGCTCAATGCTCAAGTTTCAAGGCTCAAGGGACAAGGCTCGAGGCTCAAGGCTGAAGGCTCAAGGCGTAAGGGTCAAGAGTCAAGGCTCAAGTCTCAAGTTTTAAGGCTCAAGGCTCATGGCTCAAGGCTGAAGGCTGAAGTTTCAAGGCTCAAGGCTAAAGTTTCAAGGCTCAAGGCTCAAGGCTCAAGGTTCAAGTAACAAGACTCAAGGCTCAAGGCTCAAGGCTCAAGACTCAATGCTCAAGGCTCAAACCTCAAGGCTCAAGGCTCAAGGTTCAAGGCTCAAGGCTCAACGCTCAAGGCTTAAGGCTCAAGGCTCAAGGTTCAAGGCTCAAGGCGTAAGGGTCAAGAGTCAAGGCTCAAGTCTCAAGTTTTAAGGCTCGAGGCTCATGGCTCAAGGCTGAAGACTGAAGGCTCAAGGCTCAAGTTTCAATGCTCAAGGCTCAAGGCTCAAGGTTCAAATAACAAGGCTCAAGGCTCAAGGCTCAAGGCTCAAGGCTCAAGGCTCAAGGCTCAAGGCTAAAGGCTCAAGGCTCAAGGCTCCAGGCTCAACGCACAAGGCTCAACGCTCAAGGGTCAACGCTCAAGGGTTAAGGCTCAAGGGACAAGGCTCGAGGCTCAAGGCTCAAGGCTCAATGCTCAAGGCTCAAGGCTCAAGGCTCAAAGCTCAATGCTCAAGGCTCAAGGCTCAAGGCTCAAGGCTCAAGGCTCAAGGCTCAAGGCTCAAGGCTCAAAGCTCAAGGCTCAAGGCTCAAGGCTCAAGACTCAAGGCTCAAGGCTCAAGGCTCAAGGATCAAGGCTCAAGGCTCAAGGCTCAAGGCTCAAGGCTAAAGGATCAAGGCTCAATGCTCACGGCTCAAGGCTCAAGGCTCAATGTTCAAGGCTCAAGGCTCAAGGCGTAGGGTCCAAGGCTCAAGGCTTAAGGCTCAAGGCTCAAGGCTCAAGCCTCAAGGCTCAAGGCTCAAGGCTCAAGGTTCAAGGCTCAAGACGTAAGGGTCAAGAGTCAAGGGTCAAGTCTCAAGGGACAAGGCTCGAGGCTCAAGGCTCAAGTCCAAGGCTCAAGGCTCAAGGCTCAAGGCTCAAGGATCAAGGCTCAAGGCTCAAGGCTCAAGGCTCATGGTTCAAGGCTCAAGGCGTAAGGATCAAGAGTCAAGGCTCAAGTGTCAAGTTTTAAGGCTCGAGGCTCATGGCTCAAGGCTGAAGGATGAAGGCTCAACGCTCAAGGCTCAAGTTTCAACGCTCAAGGCTCAAGGCTCAAGGCTCAAGGCTCAAGGCTCAAGGCTCAAGGCTCAAGGCTCAAGGCTCAAGGCTCAAGGCTCAAGGCACAAGGCTCAAGGCTCAAGGCTCAACGCTCAAGGGTCAACGCTCAAGGGTCAACGCTCAGGGGTCAAGCGTCAAGGCTCAAGGGTCATGGCTCAAGGCTCAAGGCTCAACGCTCAAGGCTAAAGGCTCAAGGCTCGACGCTCAACGCTCAACGCTCAACGCTTAATGGTCAAGGCTCAAGGCTCAAGGATCAAGGCTCAAGGGTCAATGCTCAAGGGTCATGGCTCAAGGCCCAAGGCTCAAGGCTCAAGACTCAAGGCTCAAGGCTCAAGGCTTAAGGCTCAAGACTCAAGGCTCAAGTCTCAAGGCTCAAGGCTCAAGGCTCAAGGCTCAAGGTTCAAGGCTCAAGGCGTAAGGGTCAAGAGTCAAGGGTCAAGTCTCAAGGGACAAGGCTCGAGGCTCAAGGCTCAAGTCCAGGGCTCAAGGCTCAAGGCTCAAGGCTCAAGGATCAAGGCTCAAGGCTCAAGGCTCAAGGCTCAAGGCTCAAGGCTCAAGGTTCAAGGCTCAAGGCGTAAGGGTCAAGAGTCAAGGCTCAAGTGTCAAGTTTTAAGGATCGAGGCTCATGGCTCAAGGCTGACGGCTGAAGGCTGAAGGCTCAAGGCTCAAGTTTCAACGCTCAAGGCTCAACGCTCAAGGTTCAAATAACAAGGCTCAAGGCTCAAGACTCAAGGCTCAAGGCTCAAGGCACAAGGCTCAAGGCTCAACGCTCAAGGGTCAACGCTCAAGGGTCAAGCGTCAAGACTCAAGGGTCAAGGGTCAAGGCTCAACGCTCAACGCTCAACGCTCAAGGCTAAAGGCTCAAGGCTCAACGCTCAACGCTCAATGCTCAACGCTCAACGCTTCATGGTCAAGGCTCAAGGATCAAGGCTCAAGGGTCAATGCTCAAGGGTCATGGCTCAAGGCTCAAGGCTCAAGACTCAAGGCTCAAGGCTCAAGGCTCAAGACTCAATGCTCAAGGCTCAAAGCTCAAGGCTCAAGGCTCAAGGCTAAAGGCTCAAGGCTGAAGGCTCAAGGCTCAAGGCTCAAGGCTCAAGGATCAAGGCTCCAGGCTCTAGGCTCAAGGCTCAACGCTCAAGGGTCAGTGCTCAAGGGTCAACGCTCAAGGGTCAACGCTCCAGGGACAAGGCTCGAGGCTCAAGGCTCAATGCTCAAGGCTCAAGGCTCAAGGCTCAAGGCTCAAGGCTTAAGGCTCAAGGTTCAAGGCTCAAGGTGTAAGTGTCAAGAGTCAAGGCTCAAGTCTCAAGGGACAAGGCTCGAGGCTCAAGGCTCAAGTCCAACGCTCAAGGCTCAAGGCTCAAGGTTCAAGGCTCAACACGTAAGGGTCAAGAGGCAAGGCTCAAGTCTCAAGTTTTAAGGCTCGAGGCTGAAGGCTGAAGGCTGAAGGCTGAAGGCTCAAGTTTCAATGCTCAAGGCTCAAGGCTCAAGGTTCAAATAACAAGGCTCAAGGCTCAAGACTCAAGGCTCAAGGCTCAAGGCACAAGGCTCAAGGCTCAACGCTCAAGGGTCAACGCTCAAGGGTCAAGCGTCAAGGCTCAAGGGTCAAGGGTCAAGGCTCAACGCTCAACGCTCAACGCTCAAGGCTAAAGGCTCAAGGCTCAACGCTCAACGCTCAATGCTCAACGCTCAACGCTTCATGGTCAAGGCTCAAGGATCAAGGCTCAAGGGTCAATGCTCAAGGGTCATGGCTCAAGGCTCAAGGCTCAAGACTCAAGGCTCAAGGCTCAAGGATCAAGACTCAATGCTCAAGGCTCAAAGCTCAAGGCTCAAGGCTCAAGGCTCAAGGCTGAAGGCTCAAGGCTCAAGGCTCAAGGCTCAAGGATCAAGGCTCCAGGCTCCAGGCTCCAGGCTCAAGGCTCAACGCTCAAGGGTCAGTGCTCAAGGGTCAACGCTCAAGGGTCAACGCTCCAGGGACAAGGCTCGAGGCTCAAGGCTCAATGCTCAAGGCTCAAGGCTCAAGGCTCAAGGCTTAAGGCTCAAGGTTCAAGGCTCAAGGTGTAAGTGTCAAGAGTCAAGGCTCAAGTCTCAAGGGACAAGGCTCGAGGCTCAAGGCTCAAGTCCAACGCTCAAGGCTCAAGGCTCAAGGCTCAACACGTAAGGGTCAAGAGGCAAGGCTCAAGTCTCAAGTTTTAAGGCTCGAGGCTCATGGCTGAAGGCTGAAGGCTGAAGGCTGAAGGCTCAAGTTTCAACGCTCAAGGCTCAAGGCTCAAGGTTCAAATAAAAAGGCTCAAGGCTCAAGGCTCAAGGCTCAAGGCACAAGGCTCAAGGCTCAAGGCTCAACGCTCAAAGGTCAACGCTCAAGGGTCAAGGGTCAAGGGTCAACGCTCAAGGCTCAAGGCTCAAGGCTCAAGGCTCAACGCTCAACGCTCAACGCTCAATGCTTCATGGTCAAGGCTTAAGGATAGAGGCTCAAGGGTCAATGCTCAAGGGTCATGGCTCAAGGCTCAAGGCTCAAGGCTCAAGGCTCAAGGCTCAAGGCTCAAGGCTCAAGACTCAAGGCTCAAGGCTCAAGGCTCAAGGCTCCAGGCTCAAGGCTCAACGCACAAGGCTCAACGCTCAAGGGTCAACACTCAAGGGTTAAGGCTCAAGGGACAAGGCTCGAGGCTCAAGGCTCAAGGCTCAATGCTCAAGGCTCAAGGCTCAACGCTCAAGGGTCAACGCTCAATTGTCAACGCTCAAGGGTCAAGCGTCAAGGCTCAAGGGTCAAGGCTCAAGGCTCAAGGCTCAAGTCTCAAGGCTCAAGGCTCAAGGCTCAAGGTTCAAGGCTCAAGGCGTAAGGGTCAAAAGTCAAGGCTCAAGTGTCAAGTTTTAAGGCTCGAGGCTCATGGCTCAAGGCTGACGGCTGAAGGCTGAAGGCTCAAGGCTCAAGTTTCAATGCTCAAGGCTCAAGGCTCAAGGTTCAAATAACAAGGCTCAAGGCTCAAGACTCAAGGCTCAAGGCTCAAGGCACAAGGCTCAAGGCTCAAGGCTCAAGGGTCAACGCTCAAGGGTCAAGCGTCAAGGCTCAAGGGTCAAGGGTCAAGGCTCAACGCACAACGCTCAACGCTCAAGGCTAAAGGGTCGACGCTCAACGCTTCATGGTCAAGGCTCAAGGATCAAGGCTCAAGGGTCAATGCTCAAGGGTCATGGCTCAAGGCTCAAGGCTCAAGACTCAAGGCTCAAGGCTCAAGGCTCAAGGCTCAAGACTCAATGCTCAAGGCTCAAAGCTCAAGACTCAAGGCTCAAGGTTCAAGGCTCAAGGCTCAACGCTCAAGGCTTAAGGCTCAAGGCTCAAGGTTCAAGGCTCAAGGCGTAAGGGTCAAGAGTCAAGGCTCAAGTCTCAAGTTTTAAGGCTCGAGGCTCATGGCTCAAGGCTGAAGGCTTAGGCTCAAGGCTCAAGTTTCAATGCTCAAGGCTCAAGGCTCAAGGTTCAAATAACAAGGCTCAAGGCTCAAGGCTCAAGGCTCAAGGCTCAAGGCTCAAGGCTCAAGGCTCAAGGCTCCAGGCTCAACGCACAAGGCTCAACGCTCAAGGGTCAACGCTCAAGGGTTAAGGCTCAAGGGACAAGGCTCGAGGCTCAAGGCTCGAGGCTCAATGCTCAAGGCTCAAGGCTCAAGGCTCAAAGCTCAATGCTCAAGGCTCAAGGCTCAAGGCTCAAGGCTCAAGGCTCAAGGCTCAAGGCTCAAGGCTCAAGGCTCAAGGCTCAAGGCTCAAGGCTCAAGGGTCAACGCTCAAGGGTCAAGGCTCAAGGGACAAGGCCCGAGGCTCAAGGCTCAAGTCCAAGGCTCAAGGCTTAAGGCTCAAGGCTCAAGGGTCAAGGCTCAAGGTTCAAGGCTCAAGGCGTAAGGGTCAAGAGTCAAGGCTCAAGTCTCAAGGGACAAGGCTCGAGGCTCAAGGCTCAAGTCCAAGGCTCAAGGCTCAACGCTCAAGGCTTAAGGCTCAAGGCTCAAGGTTCAAGCCTCAAGGCGTAAGGGTCAAGAGTCAAGGCTCAAGTCTCAAGTTTTAAGGCTCGAGGCTCATGGCTCAAGGCTGAAGGCTGAAGGCTCAAGGCTCAAGTTTCAATGCTCAAGGCTCAAGGCTCAAGGTTCAAATAACAAGGCTCAAGGCTCAAGGCTCAAGGCACAAGGCTCAAGGCTCAAGGCACAAGGCTCAAGGGTCAACGCTCAAGGGTCAAGGGTCAAGGCTCAAGGCTCAAGGCTCAACCCTCAACGCTCAACGCTCAACGCTTCATGGTCAAGGCTCAAGGCTCAAGGATCAAGGCTCAAGGGTCAATGCTCAAGGGTCATGGCTCAAGGCTCAAGGCTCAAGACTCAAGGCTCAAGGCTCAAGGCTAATGCTCAATGCTCAAGGCTCAAGGCTCAAGGCTCAAGGCTCAAGGCTCAAGGCTCAATGCTCAAGGCTCAAGGCTCAAGGCTCAAGGCTCAAGGCTCAAGGCTCAAGGCTCAAGGCTCAAGGCTCAAGGCTCAAGGCTAAAGGCTCAAGGCTCAAGGCTCAAGGCTCAAGGCTCAAGGCTCAAGGCTCAAGGCTCCAGGCTCCAGGCTCAAGGATCAACGCACAAGGCTCAACGCTCAAGGGTCAACGCTCAAGGGTTAAGGCTCAAGGGACAAGGCTCAAGGCTCAATGCTCAAGGCTCAAAGCTCAAGGCTCAAGGCTCATGCTCAAGGCTCAAGGCTCAAGGCTCAAGGCTCCAGGGTCAAGGTGTAAGGGTCAAGAGTCAAAGCTCAAGTCTCAAGTTTTAAGGGTCAAGAGTCAAAGCTCAAGTCTCAAGTTTTAAGGCTCAAGGATCATGGCTCAAGGCCGAAGGCTCAAGGCTCAAGGCTCAAGTTTCAAGGCTCAAGGCTCAAGGCTCAAGGCTCAAGGCGTAAGGGTCAAGTGTTAAGGCTCAAGGATCATGGCTCAAGGCTCAAGGCGCAATGCTCAACTCTCAAGGCTAGAGGATCAAGGCTCAAGGCTCAAGGCTCAAGACTGAAGGCTCAAGGTACAAGGCTCAAGGCTCGAGGCTAAAGGCTCAAGACTCAAGGCTCAAGGCTCAAGGCTTAAGGCCTAAGGCTCAAGACGCAAGGGTCAAGGTGCAAGGGTCAAGTGTTAAGGCTCTAGTCTCAAGTTTTATGGCTCAATGCCCAAGGCGTAATGCTCAAGGCTCAAGGCTCAAGGCTAGAGGATCAAGGCTCAAGGCTCAAGGCGCAATGCTCAAGGGTCAAGGCTCAAGGGTCAAGGCCCAAGGCTCAAGGCTCAAATCTCAAGGCGTAACGCTGAAGGCTCAAGGCTCAAGGCTCAAGGCTCAAGGCTCAAGGCTAAAGGCTAAAGGCTCAAGGCTCAAGGCTCAAGGCTCAAGGCTCGAGGCTCAAGGCTCAAGGCTCAAGGCTCAAGGGTCAATGCTCAAGAGTCAATGCTCAATGGACAAGGCTCGAGGCTCAAGGCTCAAGGCTCAAGGCTCAAGGCTCAAGGCTCAAGGCTCAAGGCTCAAGGCTCAAGGCTCAAGGCTCAAGGCTCAAGGCTCAAGGCTCAAGGCTCAAGGCTCAAGGCTCAAGGCTCAAGGCTCAAGGCTCAAGGCTCAGGGCTCAAGGCTTAAGGCTCAAGGCTCAAGGCTCAAGGCTATAAGCCCAAGGCTCACAGCTCAAGGCATAACGCTGAAGGCTCAAGGCTCAAGGGTCAAGGCTCAAGGCTCAAGGCTCAAGGCTAAAGGCTCAAGGCTCAAGGCTCAAGGCTCGAGGCTCAAGGCTCAAGGCTCAAGGCTCAAGTTCAATGCTCAAGAGTCAATGCTCAATGGACAAGGCTCGAGGCTCAAGGCTCAAGGCTCAAGGCTCAAGGCTCAAGAGTCAATGCTCAATGGACAAGGCTCGAGGCTCAAGGCTCAAGGCTCAAGGCTCAAGGCTCAAGGCTCAAGGCTCAAGGCTCAAGGCTCAAGGCTCAAGGCTCAAGGCTCAAGGCTCAAGGCTCAAGGCTCAAGGCTCAAGGCTCAAGGCTCAAGGCTCAAGGCTCAAGGCTCAGGGCTCAAGGCTCAAGGCTTAAGGCTCAAGGCTCAAGACTCAAGGCTCAAGACGCAAGGCTCAAGGCGCAAGGGTCAAGTGTTAAGGCTCAAATCTCAAGTTTTAAGGCTCAAGGATCATGGCAAAAGGCGCAATGCTCAAGGCTCAAGGCTAGAGGATCAAGGTTCAAGGCTCAAGGCGCAATGCTCAAGGGGCAAGGGTCAAGGCTCAAGGCCCAAGGCTCAAGGCTAAAGGCTCAAGGCTCAAGGCTCAACGCTAAACGCTCAAGGCTCAAGGCTCAAGGCGCAAGGCTCTAGGCTCAAGGCTCAAGGCTCCAGGCGCAAGGCTCAAGGCTCAAAGGCTCAAGGCTCCAGGCTCAAGGCTCCAGGCTCGACGCTCAAGGCTCCAGGCTCAAAGGCTCAAGGCTCAAGGCTCAAGGATCGAGGCTTAAGGCTCAAGGCCCAAGGCTCCAGGCTCAAGGCTCAAGGCTCAAGGCTCAAGGCTCAAGGCGCAAGGCTCAACGCTCAATGCTCAACGCTCAAAGGTCAGGGCTCAAGGGTCAAGGCTTAAGGGACAAGGCTCGAGGCTCAAGGCTCAAGGCTCAAGGCTCAAGGCTCAAGGCTCAAGGCTCAAGGCTCAAGGCTCAAGGCTCCAGGCTCAAGGATCAAGGCTCAAGGCTCAAGGCTCAAGGCTCAAGGCTAGAGGATCAAGGCTCAAGGCTCAAGGCGCAATGCTCAAGGGTCAAGGCTCAAGGGTCAAGGCCCAAGGCTCAAGGCTCAAAGCTCAAGGCGTAACGCTGAAGGCTCAAGGCTCAAGGCTAAAGGCTCAAGGCTCAAGGCTCAAGGCTCAAGGCTCAAGGCTCGAGGCTCAAGGCTCAAGGCTCAAGGCTCAAGGGTCAATGCTCAAGAGTCAATGCTCAATGGACAAGGCTCGAGGCTCAAGGCTCAAGGATCAAGGCTCAAGGCTCAATGCTCAATGCTCAAGGGTCATGGCTCAAGGCTCAAGGCTCAAGACTCAAGGCTCAAGGCTCAAGGCTAATGCTCAATGCTCAAGGCTCAAGGCTCAAGGCTCAAGGCTCAAGGCTCAAGGCTCAATGCTCAAGGCTCAAGGCTCAAGGCTCAAGGCTCAAGGCTCAAGGCTCAAGGCTCAAGGCTAAAGGCTCAAGGCTCAAGGCTCAAGGCTCAAGGCTCAAGGCTCCAGGCTCCAGGCTCAACGATCAACGCACAAGGCTCAACGCTCAAGGGTCAACGCTCAAGGGTTAAGGCTCAAGGGACAAGGCTCAAGGCTCAATGCTCAAGGCTCAAGGCTCAAGGCTCAAGGCTCATGCTCAAGGCTCAAGGCTCAAGGCTCAAGGCTCCAGGGTCAAGGTGTAAGGGTCAAGAGTCAAAGCTCAAGTCTCAAGTTTTAAGGGTCAAGAGTCAAAGCTCAAGTCTCAAGTTTTAAGGCTCAAGGATCATGGCTCAAGGCCGAAGGCTCAAGGCTCAAGGCTCAAGTTTCAAGGCTCAAGGCTCAAGGCTCAAGGCTCAAGGCGTAAGGGTCAAGTGTTAAGGCTCAAGGATCATGGCTCAAGGCTCAAGGCGCAATGCTCAACTCTCAAGGCTAGAGGATCAAGGCTCAAGGCTCAAGGCTCAAGACTGAAGGCTCAAGGTACAAGGCTCAAGGCTCGAGGCTAAAGGCTCAAGACTCAAGGCTCAAGGCTCAAGGCTTAAGGCCTAAGGCTCAAGACGCAAGGGTCAAGGTGCAAGGGTCAAGTGTTAAGGCTCTAGTCTCAAGTTTTATGGCTCAAGGCCCAAGGCGTAATGCTCAAGGCTCAAGGCTCAAGGCTAGAGGATCAAGGCTCAAGGCTCAAGGCGCAATGCTCAAGGGTCAAGGCTCAAGGGTCAAGGCCCAAGGCTCAAGGCTCAAATCTCAAGGCGTAACGATGAAGGCTCAAGGCTCAAGGCTCAAGGCTCAAGGCTCAAGGCTCAAGGCTCAAGGCTAAAGGCTAAAGGCTCAAGGCTCAAGGCTCAAGGCTCAAGGCTCGAGGCTCAAGGCTCAAGGCTCAAGGCTCAAGGGTCAATGCTCAAGAGTCAATGCTCAATGGACAAGGCTCGAGGCTCAAGGCTCAAGGCTCAAGGCTCAAGGCTCAAGGCTCAAGGCTCAAGGCTCAAGGCTCAAGGCTCAAGGCTCAAGGCTCAAGGCTCAAGGCTCAAGGCTCAAGGCTCAGGGCTCAAGGCTCAAGGCTTAAGGCTCAAGGCTCAAGGCTCAAGGCTCAAGGCTCAAAGCCCAAGGCTCACAGCTCAAGGCATAACGCTGAAGGCTCAAGGCTCAAGGGTCAAGGCTCAAGGCTCAAGGCTCAAGGCTAAAGGCTCAAGGCTCAAGGCTCAAGGCTCGAGGCTCAAGGCTCAAGGCTCAAGGCTCAAGTTCAATGCTCAAGAGTCAATGCTCAATGGACAAGGCTCGAGGCTCAAGGCTCAAGGCTCAAGGCTCAAGGCTCAAGGCTCAAGGCTCAAGGCTCAAGGCTCAAGGCTCAAGGCTCAAGGCTCAAGGCTCAAGGCTCAGGGCTCAAGGCTCAAGGCTTAAGGCTCAAGGCTCAAGACTCAAGGCTCAAGACGCAAGGCTCAAGGCGCAAGGGTCAAGTGTTAAGGCTCAAATCTCAAGTTTTAAGGCTCAAGGATCATGGCAAAAGGCGCAATGCTCAAGGCTCAAGGCTAGAGGATCAAGGTTCAAGGCTCAAGGCGCAATGCTCAAGGGGCAAGGGTCAAGGCTCAAGGCCCAAGGCTCAAGGCTAAAGGCTCAAGGCTCAAGGCTCAACGCTAAACGCTCAAGGCTCAAGGCTCAAGGCGCAAGGCTCTAGGCTCAAGGCTCAAGGCTCCAGGCGCAAGGCTCAAGGCTCAAAGGCTCAAGGCTCCAGGCTCAAGGCTCCAGGCTCGACGCTCAAGGCTCCAGGCTCAAAGGCTCAAGGCTCAAGGATCAAGGCTCAAGGCTCAAGGATCGAGGCTTAAGGCTCAAGGCCCAAGGCTCCAGGCTCAAGGCTCAAGGCTCAAGGCTCAAGGCTCAAGGCTCAAGGCGCAAGGCTCAACGCTCAATGCTCAACGCTCAAAGGTCAGGGCTCAAGGGTCAAGGCTCAAGGGACAAGGCTCGAGGCTCAAGGCTCAAGGCTCAAGGCTCAAGGCTCAAGGCTCAAGGCTCAAGGCTCAAGGCTCAAGGCTCAAGGATCAAGGCTCAAGGCTCAAGGCTCAAGGCTCAAGGCTAGAGGATCAAGGCTCAAGGCTCAAGGCGCAATGCTCAAGGGTCAAGGCTCAAGGGTCAAGGCCCAAGGCTCAAGGCTCAAAGCTCAAGGCGTAACGCTGAAGGCTCAAGGCTCAAGGCTAAAGGCTCAAGGCTCAAGGCTCAAGGCTCAAGGCTCGAGGCTCAAGGCTCAAGGCTCAAGGCTCAAGGGTCAATGCTCAAGAGTCAATGCTCAATGGACAAGGCTCGAGGCTCAAGGCTCAAGGATCAAGGCTCAAGGCTCAAGGCTCAAGGCTCAAGGCTCAAGGCTCAAGGCTCAAGGCTCAAGGCTAAAGGCTCAAGGCTCAGGGCTCAAGGCTCGAGGCTTAAGGCTCAAGGCTCAAGGCTCAAGGCTCAAAGCCCAATGCTCAAGGCTCACAGCTCAAGGCATAACGCTGAAGGCTCAAGGCTCAAGGGTCAAGGCTCAAGGCTCAAGGCTAAAGGCTCAAGGCTCAAGGCTCAAGGCTCAAGGCTCGAGGCTCAAGGCTCAAGGCTCAAGGCTCAAGTTCAATGCTCAAGAGTCAATGCTCAATGGACAAGGCTCGAGGCTCAAGGCTCAAGGCTCAAGGCTCAAGGCTCAAGGCTCAAGGCTCAAGGCTCAAGGCTCAAGGCTCAAGGCTCAAGGCTCAAGGCTCAAGGCTCAGGGCTCAAGGCTCAAGGCTTAAGGCTCAAGGCTCAAGACTCAAGGCTCAAGACGCAAGGCTCAAGGCGCAAGGGTCAAGTGTTCAGGCTCAAATCTCAAGTTTTAAGGCTCAAGGATCATGGCAAAAGGCGCAATGCTCAAGTTTCAAGGCTAGAGGATCAAGGTTCAAGGCTCAAGGCGCAATGCTCAAGAGGCAAGGGTCAAGGCTCAAGGCCCAAGGCTCAAGGCTAAAGGCTCAAGGCTCAAGGCTCAACGCTAAACGCTCAAGGCTCAAGGCTCAAGGCTCAAGGCTCCAGGCGCAAGGCTCAAGGCTCAAAGGCTCAAGGCTCCAGGCTCAAGGCTCCAGGCTCGACGCTCAAGGCTCCAGGCTCAAAGGCTCAAGGCTCAAGGATCAAGGCTCAAGGCTCAAGGATCGAGGCTTAAGGCTCAAGGCTCACGGCCCAAGGCTCCAGGCTCAAGGCTCAAGGCTCAAGGCTCAAGGCTCAAGGCTCAAGGCTCAAGGCTCAAGGCTCAAGGCTCAAGGCTCAAGGATCAAGGCTCAAGGCTCAAGGCTCAAGGCTCATGGCTGAAGGCTCAAGGCTCAAGGCTCAAGGCTCATGGCTGAAGGCTCAAGGCTCAAGGCTCTAGGTTCGAGTTTCAATGCTCAAGGCTCAAGGCTCAAGGTTGAAGTAACAAGGCTCAAGGCTCAAACTCAAGGCTCAATGCACAAGGCTCAAGGCTCAAGGCTCAAGGGTCAACGCTGAAGGGTCAATGCTCAAGGGTCAACGCTCAAGGGTCAAGGCTCAAGGCTCAAGGGTCAAGGCTCAAGGCTCAAGGCTCAAGGCTCCAGGCTCCAGGCTCAACGCTCAAGGCTCAACGCTCAAGGGTCAACGCTCAAGGGTCAAGGCTCAAGGGACAAGGCTCGAGGCTCAAGGCTCGAGGCTCAAGGCTCAAGGCTCAATGCTCAAGGCTCAAGGCTCAAGGCTCAAGGCTCAAGGCTCAAGGCTCAAGGCTCAAGGCACAAGGCTCAAGGCTCAAGGCTCAAGGCTCAACGCTCAAGGGTCAACGCTCAAGGGTCAAGGGTCAAGGCTCAAGGCTCAAGGCTCAACGCTCAAGGCTCAAGGCTCAACGCTCAACGCTCAACGCTCAACGCTCAACGCTCAACGCTTCATGGTCAAGGCTCAAGGATTAAGGCTCAAGGGTCAAGGCTCAAGGCTCAAGGCTCAAGGCTCAAGGCTCAAGGCTCAAGGATCAAGGCTCAAGGATCAAGGCTCAAGGCTCAAGGCTCAAGGCTCAAGGCTCCAGGCTCAAGGCTCCAGGCTCCAGGCTCAAGGCTCAACGCTCAAGGGTCAACGCTCAAGGGTTAAGGCTCAAGTGACAAGGCTCGAGGCTCAAGGCTCAAGGCTCAATGCTCAAGGCTCAAGGCTCAAGGCTCAAGGCTCAAGGCTCAAGGCTCTGCTCAAGGCTCAAGGCTCAAGGCTCAAGGCTCAAGGCTCAAGGCTCAATGCTCAAGGCTCAAGGCTCAAGGTTCAAGGCTCAAGGCTCAAGGCTCAAGGCTCAAGGCTCAAGGCTCAAGGCTCAAGGCTCAAGGCGCAAGGCTCAACGCTCAACGCTCAACGCTCAAAGGTCAAGGCTCAAGGGTCAAGGCTCAAGGGACAAGGCTCGAGGCTCAAGGCTCAAGGCTCAAGGCTCAAGGCTCAAGGCTTAAGGCTCAAGGCTCAAGGCTCAAGGCTCAAGGCTCAAGGCTCAAGGCTCAAGGCTCAAGGCTCAAGGCGCAAGGCGCAAGGCTCAACGCTCAACGCTCAACGCTCAAAGGTCAAGGCTCAAGGGTCAAGGCTCAAGGGACAAGGCTCGAGGCTCAAGGCTCAAGGCTCAAGGCTCAAGGCTCAAGGCTCAAGGCTCAAGGCTCAAGGCTCAAGGCTCAAGGCTCAAGGCTCAAGGCTCAAGGCTCAAGGCTCAAGGCTCAAGGCTCAAGGCTCAAGGCTCAAGGCTCAAGGCTCAAGGCGTAAGGGTCAAGAGTCAAGGCTCAAGTCTCAAGTTTTAAGGCTCAAGGCTCATGGCTGAAGGCTCAAGGCTCAAGGCTCTAGGTTCAAGTTTCATTGCTCAAGGCTCAAGGCTCAAGGTTCAAGTAACAAGGCTCAAGGCTCAAACTCAAGGCTCAATCCACAAGGCTCAAGGCACAAGGCTCAAGGGTCAACGCTCAAGGGTCAATGCTCAAGGGTCAACGCTCAAGGGTCAAGGCTCAAGGCTCAAGGGTCAAGGCTCAAGGCTCAAGGCTCCAGGCTCAAGGCTCAACGCTCAAGGCTCAACGCTCAAGGTTCAACGCTCAAGGGTCAAGGCTCAAGGGACAAGGCTCGAGGCTCAAGGCTCGAGGCTCAAGGCTCAAGGCTCAATGCTCAAGGCTCAAGGCTCAAGGCTCAAGGCTCAAGGCACAAGGCTCAAGGCTCAAGGCTCAACGCTCAAGGGTCAACGCTCAAGGGTCAAGGCTCAAGGCTCAACGCTCAACGCTCAACGCTTCATGGTCGAGGCTCAAGGATTAAGGCTCAAGGGTCAATGCTCAAGGCTCAAGGCTCAAGGCTCAAGGCTCAAGGCTCAAGGCTCTAGGCTCAAGGCTCAAGGCTCCAGGCTCAAGGCTCAAGGCTCAAGGCTCAAGGCTCAAGGCTCAAGGCTCCAGGCTCCAGGCTCAAGGCTCAACGCACAAGGCTCAACGCTCAAGGGTCAACGCTCAAGGGTTAAGGCTCAAGGGACAAGGCTCGAGGCTCAAGGCTCAAGGCTCAAGGCTCAATGCTCAAGGCTCAAGGCTCAAGGCTCAAGGCTCAAGGCTCAAGGCTCAATGCTCAAGGCTGAAGGCTCAAGGCTCAAGGCTCAAGGCTCAAGGCTCAAGGCTGAAGGCTCAAGGCTCAAGGCTCAAGGCTCAAGGCTCAAGGCTCCAGGCTCAAGGCTCAACGCTCAAGGCTCAAGGCTCAAGGCTCAAGGCTCAAGGCTCAAGGCTCAAGGCTCAAGGCTCAAGGCTCAAGGCTCAAGGCTCAAGGCTCAACGCTCAAGGGTCAAGGCTCAAGGGACAAGGCTCAAGGGACAAGGCCCGAGGCTCAAGGCTCAAGTCCAAGGCTCAAGGCTCAAGGCTCAAGGGTCAAGGCTCAAGGGTCAAGGCTCAAGGTTCAAGGCTTAAGGCGTAAGGGTCAAGAGTCAAGGCTCAAGTGTCAAGGGACAAGGCTCGAGGCTCAAGGCTCAAGGCTCAAGTCCAAGGCTCAAGGCTCAACACCCAAGGCTTAAGGCTCAAGGCTCAAGGTTCAAGGCTCAAGGCGTAAGGGTCAAGAGTCAAGGCTCAAGTCTCAAGTTTTAAGGCTCGAGGCTCATGGCTCCAGGCTGAAGGCTGAAGGCTCAAGGCCCAAGTTTCAACGCTCAAGGCTCAAGGCTCAAGGTTCAAATAACAAGGCTCAAGGCTCAAGGCTCAAGGCTCAAGGCACAAGGCTCAAGGCTCAACGCTCAAGGGTCAACGCTCAAGGGTCAAGTGTCAAGGGTCAAGGCTCAAGGCTCAAGGCTCAACCCTCAACGCTCAACGCTCAACGCTTCATGGTCAAGGATCAAGGCTCAAGGATCAAGGCTCAAGGGTCAATGCTCAAGGGTCATGGCTCTAGGCTCACGGCTCAAGACTCAAGGCTCAAGGCTCAAGGCTCAAGGCTCAATGCTCAATGCTCAAGGCTCAAGGCTCAAGGCTCAAGGCTCAAGGCTCAAGGCTCAAGGCTCAAGGCTCAAGGCTCAAGGCTCAAGGCTAAAGGCTCAAGGCTCAAGGCTCAAGGCTCCAGGCTCCAGGCTCAAGGATCAACGCACAAGGCTCAACGCTCAAGGGTCAACGCTCAAGAGTTAAGGCTCAAGGGACAAGGCTCAAGGGTCAAGGCTCAATGCTCAAGGCTCAAGGCTCAAGGCTCAAGGCACAAGGCTCAAGGTGTAAGGGTCAAGAGTCAAAGCTCAAGTCTCAAGTTTTAAGGGTCAAGGCTCATGGCTCAAGGCCGAAGGCTCAAGGCTCAAGGCTCAAGTTTCAAGGCACAAGGCTCAAGGCTCAAGGCTCAAGGCGTAAGGGTCAAGTGTTAAGGCTCAAGGATCATCGCTCAAGGCTCAAGGCGCAATGCTCAACGCTCAAGGCTAGAGGATCAAGGCTCAAGGCTCAAGGCTCAAGACTGAAGGCTCAAGGCTCAAGGCTCAAGGCTCGAGGCTAGAGGATCAAGGCTCAAGACTCAAGGCTCAAGGCTAGAGGATCAAGGCGTAATGCTCAAGGGTCAAGGCTCAAGGGTCAAGGCCCAAGGCTCAAGGCTCAAAGCTCAAGGCGTAACGTTGAAGGCTCAAGGCTCAAGGCTCAAGGCTCAAGGCTAAAGGCTCAAGGCTAAAGGCTCAAGGCTCAAGGCTCGAGGCTCAAGGCTCGAGGCTAGAGGCTCAAGGCTCAAGGCTCAAGGTTCAAGGCTCAAGGCTCAAGGCTCAAGGCTCAAGGCTCAAGGCCCAAGGCTCAAGGCTCAAAGCTCAAGGCGTAACGCTGAAGGCTCAAGGCTCAAGGCTCAAGGCTCAAGGCTCAAGGCTCAAGGCTCAAGGCTAAAGGCTCAAGGCTCAAGGCTCAAGGCTCAAGGCTCGAGGCTAGAGGCTCAAGGCTCAAGGCTCAAGGCTCAAGGCTCAAGGGTCAATGCTCAAGAGTCAATGCTCAATGGACAAGGCTCGAGGCTCAAGGCTCAAGGCTCAAGGCTCAAGGCTCAGGGCTCAAGGCTCAAGGCTTAAGGCTCAAGGCTCAAGGCTAAAGGCTCAAGACGCAAGGCTCAAGGCGCAAGGGTCAAGTGTTAAGGCTCAAATCTCAAGATTTAAGGCTCAAGGATCATGGCAAAAGGCGCAATGCTCAAGGCTCAAGGCTAGAGGATCAAGGTTCAAGGGTCAAGGGTCAAGGCTCAAGGCTCAAGGCCCAAGGCTCAAGGCTCAAGGCTCAAGGCTCAACGCTGAACGCTCAAGGCTCAAGGCTCAAGGCGCAAGGCTCATGGCTCAAGGCTCAAGGCTCAAGGCTCAAGGCTCAAGGCTCAAGGCTCAAGGCTCAAGGCTCAAGGCTCCAGGCTCCAGGCTCAAGGCTCAACGCACAAGGCTCAACGCTCAAGGGTCAACGCTCAAGGGTTAAGGCTCAAGGGACAAGGCTCGAGGCTCAAGGCTCAAGGCTCAATGCTCAAGGCTCAAGGCTCAAGGCTCAAGGCTCAATGCTCAAGGCTCAAGGCTCAAGGCTCAAGGCTCAAGGCTCAAGGCTCAAGCCTCCAGGCGCAAGGCTCAACGCTCAACGCTCAACGCTCAAAGGTCAAGGCTCAAGGGTCAAGGCTCAAGGGACAAGGCTCGAGGCTCAAGGCTCAAGGCTCAAGGCTCAAGGCTTAAGGCTCAAGGCTCAAGGCTCAAGGCTCAAGGCTCAAGGCTCAAGGCTCAAGGCTCAAGGCTCAAGGCTCAAGGATCAAGGCTCAAGGATCAAGGCTCAAGGCTCTAGGTTCAAGTTTCATTGCTCAAGGCTCAAGGCTCAAGGTTCAAGTAACAAGGCTCAAGGCTCAAACTCAAGGCTCAATGCACAAGGCTCAAGGCTCAAGGCTCAAGGGTCAACGCTCAAGGGTCAATGCTCAAGGGTCAACGCTCAAGGGTCAAGGCTCAAGGCTCAAGGGTCAAGGCTCAAGGCTCAAGGCTCAAGGCTCCAGGCTCAAGGCTTAACGCTCAAGGCTCAACGCTCAAGGGTCAACGCTCAAGGGTCAAGGCTCAAGGGACAAGGCTCGAGGCTCAAGGCTTGAGGCTCAAGGCTCAAGGCTCAATGCTCAAGGCTCAAGGCTCAAGGCTCAAGGCTCAAGGCTCAAGGCACAAGGCTCAAGGCTCAAGGCTCAAGGCTCAACGCTCAAGGGTCAAGGGTCAAGGCTCAAGGCTCAAGGCTCAAGGCTCAACGCTCAAGGCTCAAGGCTCAACGCTCAACGCTCAACGCTCAACGCTCAACGCTCAACGCTTCATGGTCGAGGCTCAAGGATTAAGGCTCAAGGGTCAATGCTCAAGGCTCAAGGCTCAAGGCTCAAGGCTCTAGGCTCAAGGCTCAAGGCTCCAGGCTCAAGGCTCAAGGCTCAAGGCTCAAGGCTCAAGGCTCAAGGCTCAAGGCTCCAGGCTCCAGGCTCAAGGCTCAAGGCTCAACGCTCAAGGGTCAACGCTCAAGGGTTAAGGCTCAAGGGACAAGGCTCGAGGCTCAAGGCTCAAGGCTCAAGGCTCAATGCTCAAGGCTCAAGGCTCAAGGCTCAAGGCTCAAGGCTCAATGCTCAAGGTTGAAGGCTCAAGGCTCAAGGCTCAAGGCTCAAGGCTGAAGGCTCAAGGCTCAAGGCTCAAGGCTCAAGGCTCAAGGCTCAAGGCTCAAGGCTCCAGGCTCAAGGCTCAAGGCTCAAGGCTCAAGGCTCAAGGCTCAACGCTCAACGCTCAAGGGTCAAGGCTCAAGGGACAAGGCCCGAGGCTCAAGGCTCAAGTCCAAGGCTCAAGGCTCAAGGCTCAAGGGTCAAGGCTCAAGGGTCAAGGCTCAAGGTTCAAGGCTCAAGGCGTAAGGGTCAAGAGTCAAGGCTCAAGTGTCAAGGGACAAGGCTCGAGGCTCAAGGCTCAAGGCTCAAGTCCAAGGCTCAAGGCTCAACACCCAAGGCTTAAGGCTCAAGGCTCAAGGTTCAAGGCTCAAGGCGTAAGGGTCAAGAGTCAAGGCTCAAGTCTCAAGTTTTAAGGCTCGAGGCTCATGGCTCAAGGCTGAAGGCTGAAGGATCAAGGCCCAAGTTTCAACGCTCAAGGCTCAAGGCTCAAGGTTCAAATAACAAGGCTCAAGGCTCAAGGCTCAAGGCTCAAGGCTCAAGGCACAAGGCTCAAGGCTCAACGCTCAAGGGTCAACGCTCAAGGGTCAAGGGTCAAGGGACAAGGCTCAAGGCTCAAGGCTCAACCCTCAACGCTCAACGCTCAACGCTTCATGGTCAAGGCTCAAGGCTCAAGGATCAAGGCTCAAGGGTCAATGCTCAAGGGTCATGGCTCAAGGCTCACGGCTCAAGACTCAAGGCTCAAGGCTCAAGGCTCAAGGCTCAATGCTCAAGGCTCAAGGCTCAAGGCTCAAGGCTCAAGGCTCAAGGCTCAAGGCTCAAGGCTCAAGGCTAAAGGCTCAAGGCTCAAGGCTCTAGGCTCCAGGCTCAAGGATCAACGCACAAGGCTCAACGCTCAAGGGTCAACGCTCAAGAGTTAAGGCTCAAGGGACAAGGCTCAAGGCTCAAGGCTCAATGCTCAAGGCTCAAGGCTCAAGGCTCAATGCTCAAGGCTCAAGGCTCAAGGGTCAAGGCACAAGGCTCAAGGTGTAAGGGTCAAGAGTCAAAGCTCAAGTCTCAAGTTTTAAGGGTCAAGGCTCATGGCTCAAGGCCGAAGGCTCAAGGCTCAAGGCTCAAGTTTCAAGGCACGACGCTCAAGGCTCAAGGCTCAAGTCTCAAGGCGTAAGGGTCAAGTGTTAAGGCTCAAGGATCATCGCTCAAGGCTCAAGGCGCAATGCTCAACGCTCAAGGCTAGAGGATCAAGGCTCAAGGCTCAAGGCTCAAGACTGAAGGCTCAAGGTACAAGGCTCAAGGTTCGAGGCTAAAGGCTCAAGACTCAAGGCTCAAGGCTTAAGGCTCAAGGCTCAAGACGCAAGGGTCAAGGTGCAAGGGTCAAGTGTTAAGGCTCTAGTCTCAAGTTTTAAGGCTCAAGGCTCAAGGCTCAAGGCTAGAGGATCAAGGCTCAAGGCTCAAGGCGCAATGCTCAAGGGTCAAGGCTCAAGGGTCAAGGCCCAAGGCTCAAGGCTCAAAGCTCAAGGCGTAACGTTGAAGGCTCAAGGCTCAAGGCTCAAGGCTAAAGGCTCAAGGCTCAAGGCTCAAGGCTCGAGGCTCAAGGCTCGAGGCTAGAGGCTCAAGGCTCAAGGCTCAAGGTTCAAGGCTCAATGCTCAAGTGTCAATGCTCAATGGACAAGGCTCGAGGCTCAAGGCTCAAGGCTCAAGGCTCAAGGCTCAAGGCTCAAGGCTCAAGGCTCAAGGCTCAAGGCTCAAGGCTCAAGGCTCAAGGCTCAAGGCTCAAGGCTAAAGGCTCAAGGCTCAAGGCTCAAGGCTCAAGGCTCGAGGCTAGAGGCTCAAGGCTCAAGGCTCAAGGCTCAAGGCTCAAGGCTCAAGGCTCAAGAGTCAATGCTCAATGGACAAGGCTCGAGGCTCAAGGCTCAAGGCTCAAGGCTCAAGGCTCAGGGCTCAAGGCTCAAGGGTTAAGGCTCAAGGCTCAAGGCTCAAGGCTCAAGACGCAAGGCTCAAGGCGCAAGGGTCAAGTGTTAAGGCTCAACTCTCAAGATTTAAGGCTCAAGGATCGTGGCAAAAGGCGCAATGCTCAAGGCTCAAGGCTAGAGGATCAAGGTTCAAGGGTCAAGGCGCAATGCTCAAGGGTCAAGGGTCAAGGCTCAAGGCCCAAGGCTCAAGGCTCAAGGCTCAAGGCTCAACGCTGAACGCTCAAGGCTCAAGGCTCAAGGCGCAAGGCTCATGGCTCAAGGCTCAAGGCTCAAGGCTCCAGGCGCAAGGCTCAAGGCTCAAAGGCTCAAGGCTCCAGGCTCAAGGCTCCAGGCTCGACGCTCAAGGCTCCAGGCTCAAAGGCTCAAGGCTCAAGGATCAAGGCTCAAGGCTCGAGGCTCGAGGCTTAAGGCTCAAGGCTCAGGCCCAAGGCTCCAGGCGCAAGGCTCAAGGCTCAAGGCTCAAGGCTCAAGGCTCAAGGCTCAAGGCTCAAGGCTCAAGGCTCAAGGCTCAAGGCTCAAGGCTCACGGCTCAAGGCTCAAGGCGTAAGGGTCAAGAGTCAAAGCTCAAGTCTCAAGTTTTAAGGCTCAAGGCTCATGGCTCAAGGCTGAAGGCTGAAGGCTCAAGGCTCAAGGCTCAAGTTTCAAGGCTCAAGGCTCAAGGCTAAAGGATCAAGGCTCAAGGCTCAAGGCTCAAGGCTCAAGGCTCAAGGCTCAAGGCTCAAGGCTCAAGGCTCAAGGCGTCAGGGTCAAGTGTTAAGGCTCAAGGATCATGGCTCAAGGCTCAAGGCGCAATGCCCAAGGCTCAAGGCTCAAGGCTCAAGGCTCAAGGCTTAAGGCTCAAGGCTCAAGACGCAAGGCTCAAGGTGCAAGGGTCAAGTGTTAAGGCTCAAGGATCATGGCTCAAGGCCCAAGGCGCAATGCTCAAGGCTCAAGGCTAGAGGATCAAGGGTCAAGGCCCAAGGCGCAATGCTCAAGGGTCAAGGCTCAAGGCGCAAGGCTCAAAGCTCAAGGCGTAATGCTCAAGGCTCAAGGCTCAAGGCTCAAGGCTCAAGGATCAAGGCTCAAGGCTCACGGCTCAAGGCTCAAGGCGTAAGGGTCAAGAGTCAAAGCTCAAGTCTCAAGTTTTAAGGCTCAAGGCTCATGGCTCAATGCTGAAGGCTGAAGGCTCAAGGCTCAAGGCTCAAGTTTCAAGGCTCAAGGCTCAAGGCTAAAGGATCAAGGCTCAAGGCTCAAGGCTCAAGGCTCAAGGCTCAAGGCTCAAGGCTCAAGGCTCAAGGCTCAAGGCGTCAGGGTCAAGTGTTAAGGCTCAAGGATCATGGCTCAAGGCTCAAGGCGCAATGCCCAAGGCTCAAGGCTCAAGGCTCAAGGCTCAAGGCTTAAGGCTTAAGGCTCAAGACGCAAGGCTCAAGGTGCAAGGGTCAAGTGTTAAGGCTCAAGGATCATGGCTCAAGGCCCAAGGCGCAATGCTCAAGGCTCAAGGCTAGAGGATCAAGGGTCAAGGCCCAAGGCGCAATGCTCAAGGGTCAAGGCTCAAGGCGCAAGGCTCAAAGCTCAAGGCGTAATGCTCAAGGCTCAAGGGTCAAGGCTCAAGGCTCAAGGCTCAAGGCTCAAGGCTCAAAGCTCAAGGCTCAAGGCTCAAGGTTCAAGGCTCAAGGCTCAAGGGTCAATGCTCAAGGGTCAATGCTCAAGGGACAAGGCTCGAGGATCAAGGCTCAAGGCTCAAGGCTCAAGGCTTAAGGCTCAAGGCTCAAGGCTCAAGGCTCAAGGCTCAAGGCTCAAGACGCAAGGCTCAAGGTGCAAGGGTCAAGTGTTAAGGCTCAAGTCTCAAGTTTTAAGGCCCAAGGATCATGGCTCAAGGCTCAAGGCGCAATGCTCAAGGCTCAAGGCTAGAGGATCAAGGTTCAAGGCTCAAGGCGTAATGCTCAAGGGTCAAGGGTCAAGTTTCAAGGCCCAAGGCTCAAGGCTCAACGCTGAACTCTCAAGGCTCAAGGCTCAAGGCGCAAGGCTCAAGGCTCAAGGCTCCAGGCGCAAGGCTCAAGGCTCAAAGGCTCAAGGCTCAAGGCTCCAGGCTCGACGCTCAAGGCTCTAGGCTCAAAGGCTCAAGGCTCAAGGATCAAGGCTCAAGGCTCGAGGCTTAAGGCTCAAGGCTCAAGGGTCAAGGCTCCAGGCTCAAGGCTTAAGGCTCAAGGCTCAACGCTCAAGGGTCAAGGCTCGAGGCTCAAGGCTCAAGTCCAAGGCTCCAGGCTCAAGGCTCAAGGCTCAAGGCTCAAGGCTCAAGGTTCAAGGCTCAAGGCTCAAGGCTAGAGGATCAAGGTTCAAGGCTCAAGGCTAGAGGATCAAGGCTCAAGGCTAGAGGATCAAGGTTCTAGGCTCAAGGCTAGAGGATCAAGGTTCAAGGCTCAAGGCTCAATGCTCAAGGGTCAAGGCTCAAGGCCCAAGGCTCAAGGCTCAACGCTAAACGCTCAAGGCTCAAGGCTCAAGGCGCAAGGCTCAAGGCTCAAGGCTCCAGACGCAAGGCTCAAGGCTCAAAGGATCAAGGCTCCAGGCTCAAGGCTCTAGGCTCGACGCTCAAGGCTCCAGGCTCAAAGGCTCAAGTCTAAAGTTTTAAGGCTCAAGGATCATGGCTCAAGGCTCAAGGCCCAAGGCGCAAGGCTCAAGGCTCAAGGCTAGAGGATCAAGGTTCAAGGCTCAGGGCGCAATGCTCAAGGGTCAAGGCTCAAGGCTCAAGGCCCAAGGCTCAAGGCTCAACGCTGAACGCTCAAGGCTCAAGGCTCAAGGCGCAAGGCTCAAGGATCAAGGCTCCAGGCGCAAGGCTCAAGGCTCAAAGGCTCAAGGCTCCAGGCTCAAGGCTCCAGGCTCGATGCTCAAGGCTCCAGGCTCAAAGGCTCAAGGCTCAAGGATCAAGGCTCAAGGCTTAAGGCTCAAGGCTCACGGCTCAAGGGTCAAGGCTCCAGGCTCAAGGGTCAAGGCTCAACGCTCAACGATCAACGCTCAACGCTCATGGGTCAACGCTCAAGGGTCAAGGCTCAAGGGACAAGGCTCGAGGCTCGAGGCTCAAGTCCAAGGCTCCAGGCTCAAGGCACAAGGCTCAAGGCTCAAGGCTCAAGGCTCAAGGCTCAAGGCGTAAGGGTCAAGAGTCAAGGCTGAAGGCTGAAGGCGCAAGGCTCAAGGCTGAAGGCTCAAGGCGCAAGTTTCAACGCTCAAGGCTCAAGGCTCAAGGTTCAAGTAACAAGGCCCAAGGCTCAAGGCTCAAGGCTCATTGCACAAGGCTCAAGGCTTAAGGCTCAAGGGTCAACGCTCAAGGGTCAATGCTCAAGGGTCAACGCTCAAGGCTCAAGGCTCAAGGCTCAAGGCTCATCGCACAACGCTTCATGGTCAAGGTTCATGGCTCAACGATCAAGGCTCAAGGGTCAATGCTCAAGGGTCATGGCTCAAGGCTCAAGGCTCAAGGCTCAAGGATCAAGGCTCAAGGCTCAAGGCTCAAGGCTCAAGGCTCAAGGCTCACGACTCAAGGCTTAAGGCTCAAGGCTCAACGCTCAAGGCTCAACGCTCAAGGCTAGAGGATCAAGGCTCAAGGCTCAAGGCTCAAGACTGAAGGCTCAAGGTACAAGGCTCAAGGTTCGAGGCTAAAGGCTCAAGACTCAAGGCTCAAGGCTTAAGGCTCAAGGCTCAAGACGCAAGGGTCAAGGTGCAAGGGTCAAGTGTTAAGGCTCTAGTCTCAAGTTTTAAGGCTCAAGGCTCAAGGCTCAAGGCTAGAGGATCAAGGCTCAAGGCTCAAGGCGCAATGCTCAAGGGTCAAGGCTCAAGGGTCAAGGCCCAAGGCTCAAGGCTCAAAGCTCAAGGCGTAACGTTGAAGGCTCAAGGCTCAAGGCTCAAGGCTAAAGGCTCAAGGCTCAAGGCTCAAGGCTCGAGGCTCAAGGCTCGAGGCTAGAGGCTCAAGGCTCAAGGCTCAAGGTTCAAGGCTCAATGCTCAAGTGTCAATGCTCAATGGACAAGGCTCGAGGCTCAAGGCTCAAGGCTCAAGGCTCAAGGCTCAAGGCTCAAGGCTCAAGGCTCAAGGCTCAAGGCTCAAGGCTCAAGGCTCAAGGCTCAAGGCTCAAGGCTCAAGGCTCAAGGCTAAAGGCTCAAGGCTCAAGGCTCAAGGCTCAAGGCTCGAGGCTAGAGGCTCAAGGCTCAAGGCTCAAGGCTCAAGGCTCAAGGCTCAAGGCTCAAGAGTCAATGCTCAATGGACAAGGCTCGAGGCTCAAGGCTCAAGGCTCAAGGCTCAAGGCTCAGGGCTCAAGGCTCAAGGGTTAAGGCTCAAGGCTCAAGGCTCAAGGCTCAAGACGCAAGGCTCAAGGCGCAAGGGTCAAGTGTTAAGGCTCAACTCTCAAGATTTAAGGCTCAAGGATCGTGGCAAAAGGCGCAATGCTCAAGGCTCAAGGCTAGAGGATCAAGGTTCAAGGGTCAAGGCGCAATGCTCAAGGGTCAAGGGTCAAGGCTCAAGGCCCAAGGCTCAAGGCTCAAGGCTCAAGGCTCAACGCTGAACGCTCAAGGCTCAAGGCTCAAGGCGCAAGGCTCATGGCTCAAGGCTCAAGGCTCAAGGCTCCAGGCGCAAGGCTCAAGGCTCAAAGGCTCAAGGCTCCAGGCTCAAGGCTCCAGGCTCGACGCTCAAGGCTCCAGGCTCAAAGGCTCAAGGATCAAGGCTCAAGGCTCGAGGCTCGAGGCTTAAGGCTCAAGGCTCAGGCCCAAGGCTCCAGGCGCAAGGCTCAAGGCTCAAGGCTCAAGGCTCAAGGCTCAAGGCTCAAGGCTCAAGGCTCAAGGCTCAAGGCTCAAGGCTCAAGGCTCACGGCTCAAGGCTCAAGGCGTAAGGGTCAAGAGTCAAAGCTCAAGTCTCAAGTTTTAAGGCTCAAGGCTCATGGCTCAAGGCTGAAGGCTGAAGGCTCAAGGCTCAAGGCTCAAGTTTCAAGGCTCAAGGCTCAAGGCTAAAGGATCAAGGCTCAAGGCTCAAGGCTCAAGGCTCAAGGCTCAAGGCTCAAGGCTCAAGGCTCAAGGCTCAAGGCTCAAGGCGTCAGGGTCAAGTGTTAAGGATCATGGCTCAAGGCTCAAGGCGCAATGCCCAAGGCTCAAGGCTCAAGGCTCAAGGCTCAAGGCTTAAGGCTCAAGGCTCAAGACGCAAGGCTCAAGGTGCAAGGGTCAAGTGTTAAGGCTCAAGGATCATGGCTCAAGGCCCAAGGCGCAATGCTCAAGGCTCAAGGCTAGAGGATCAAGGGTCAAGGCCCAAGGCGCAATGCTCAAGGGTCAAGGCTCAAGGCGCAAGGCTCAAAGCTCAAGGCGTAATGCTCAAGGCTCAAGGCTCAAGGCTCAAGGCTCAAGGCTCAAGGCTCAAGGCTCACGGCTCAAGGCTCAAGGCGTAAGGGTCAAGAGTCAAAGCTCAAGTCTCAAGTTTTAAGGCTCAAGGCTCATGGCTCAATGCTGAAGGCTGAAGGCTCAAGGCTCAAGGCTCAAGTTTCAAGGCTCAAGGCTCAAGGCTAAAGGATCAAGGCTCAAGGCTCAAGGCTCAAGGCTCAAGGCTCAAGGCTCAAGGCTCAAGGCTCAAGGCGTCAGGGTCAAGTGTTAAGGCTCAAGGATCATGGCTCAAGGCTCAAGGCGCAATGCCCAAGGCTCAAGGCTCAAGGCTCAAGGCTCAAGGCTTAAGGCTTAAGGCTCAAGACGCAAGGCTCAAGGTGCAAGGGTCAAGTGTTAAGGCTCAAGGATCATGGCTCAAGGCCCAAGGCGCAATGCTCAAGGCTCAAGGCTAGAGGATCAAGGGTCAAGGCCCAAGGCGCAATGCTCAAGGGTCAAGGCTCAAGGCGCAAGGCTCAAAGCTCAAGGCGTAATGCTCAAGGCTCAAGGGTCAAGGCTCAAGGCTCAAGGCTCAAGGCTCAAGGCTCAAAGCTCAAGGCTCAAGGCTCAAGGTTCAAGGCTCAAGGCTCAAGGGTCAATGCTCAAGGGTCAATGCTCAAAGGACAAGGCTCGAGGATCAAGGCTCAAGGCTCAAGGCTCAAGGCTTAAGGCTCAAGGCTCAAGGCTCAAGGCTCAAGGCTCAAGACGCAAGGCTCAAGGTGCAAGGGTCAAGTGTTAAGGCTCAAGTCTCAAGTTTTAAGGCTCAAGGATCATGGCTCAAGGCTCAAGGCGCAATGCTCAAGGCTCAAGGCTAGAGGATCAAGGTTCAAGGCTCAAGGCGTAATGCTCAAGGGTCAAGGGTCAAGGCTCAAGGCCCAAGGCTCAAGGCTCAACGCTGAACTCTCAAGGCTCAAGGCTCAAGGCGCAAGGCTCAAGGCTCAAGGCTCCAGGCGCAAGGCTCAAGGCTCAAAGGCTCAAGGCTCAAGGCTCCAGGCTCGACGCTCAAGGCTCTAGGCTCAAAGGCTCAAGGCTCAAGGATCAAGGCTCAAGGCTCGAGGCTTAAGGCTCAAGGCTCAAGGGTCAAGGCTCCAGGCTCAAGGCTTAAGGCTCAAGGCTCAACGCTCAAGGGTCAAGGCTCGAGGCTCAAGGCTCAAGTCCAAGGCTCCAGGCTCAAGGCTCAAGGCTCAAGGCTCCAGGCTCAAGGTTCAAGGCTCAAGGCTCAAGGCTAGAGGATCAAGGTTCAAGGCTCAAGGCTAGAGGATCAAGGCTCAAGGCTAGAGGATCAAGGTTCTAGGCTCAAGGCTAGAGGATCAAGGTTCAAGGCTCAAGGCTCAATGCTCAAGGGTCAAGGCTCAAGGCCCAAGGCTCAAGGCTCAACGCTAAACGCTCAAGGCTCAAGGCTCAAGGCGCAAGGCTCAAGGCTCAAGGCTCCAGACGCAAGGCTCAAGGCTCAAAGGATCAAGGCTCCAGGCTCAAGGCTCTAGGCTCGACGCTCAAGGCTCCAGGCTCAAAGGCTCAAGTCTAAAGTTTTAAGGCTCAAGGATCATGGCTCAAGGCTCAAGGCCCAAGGCGCAAGGCTCAAGGCTCAAGGCTAGAGGATCAAGGTTCAAGGCTCAGGGCGCAATGCTCAAGGGTCAAGGCTCAAGGCTCAAGGCCCAAGGCTCAAGGCTCAACGCTGAACGCTCAAGGCTCAAGGCTCAAGGCGCAAGGCTCAAGGATCAAGGCTCCAGGCGCAAGGCTCAAGGCTCAAAGGCTCAAGGCTCCAGGCTCAAGGCTCCAGGCTCGATGCTCAAGGCTCCAGGCTCAAAGGCTCAAGGCTCAAGGATCAAGGCTCAAGGCTTAAGGCTCAAGGCTCACGGCTCAAGGGTCAAGGCTCAAGGCTCAAGGGTCAAGGCTCAACGCTCAACGATCAACGCTCAACGCTCATGGGTCAACGCTCAAGGGTCAAGGCTCAAGGGACAAGGCTCGAGGCTCGAGGCTCAAGTCCAAGGCTCCAGGCTCAAGGCACAAGGCTCAAGGCTCAAGGCTCAAGGCTCAAGGCTCAAGGCGTAAGGGTCAAGAGTCAAGGCTGAAGGCTGAAGGCGCAAGGCTCAAGGCTGAAGGCTCAAGGCGCAAGTTTCAACGCTCAAGGCTCAAGGCTCAAGGTTCAAGTAACAAGGCTCAAGGCTCAAGGCTCAAGGCTCATTGCACAAGGCTCAAGGCTTAAGGCTCAAGGGTCAACGCTCAAGGGTCAATGCTCAAGGGTCAACGCTCAAGGCTCAAGGCTCAAGGCTCAAGGCTCATCGCACAACGCTTCATGGTCAAGGTTCATGGCTCAACGATCAAGGCTCAAGGGTCAATGCTCAAGGGTCATGGCTCAAGGCTCAAGGCTCAAGGCTCAAGGATCAAGGCTCAAGGCTCAAGGCTCAAGGCTCAAGGCTCAAGGCTCACGACTCAAGGCTTAAGGCTCAAGGCTCAACGCTCAAGGCTCAACGCTCAAGGCTCAACGCTCAACGGTCAACTGTCAAGGCTCAAGGGACAAGGCTCTAGGCTAAAGGCTCAATGCTCAAGGCTCAAGGCTCAAGGCTCAAGGATCAAGGCTCAAGGCTCAAGGCTCAAGGCTCAAGGCTCAAGGCTCAAGGCTAGAGGCTCAATGCTCAAGGCTCAAGGCTTAAGGCTCAAGGCTCAAGGCTCAACGCTCAAGGCTCAACGCTCAAGGGTCAAGGGTCAAGGCTCAATGTTCAAGGCTGAAGGCTCAAGGCTCATGGCTCAAGGCTCAAGGCTCAAGGCTCAAGACTCAAGGCTCAAGGCTCAAGGCTCATGGCTCAAGGCTCAAGGCTCGAGGCGTAAGGGTCAAGAGTCAAGGCTCAAGGCTGAAGGCGCAAGGCTCAAGGCTGAAGGCTCAAGGCTCAAGTTTCAACGCTCAAGGATCAAGGCTCAAGGTTCAAGTAACAAGGCTCAAGGCTCAAGGCTCAAGGCTCAATGCACAAATCTCAAGGCTCAAGGCTCAAGGGTCAACGCTCAAGGGTCAATGCTCAAGGGTCAACGCTCAAGGCTCAAGGCTCAAGGCTCAAGGCTCAAGGCTCAACGCACAACGCTTCATGGTCAAGGCTCAAGGCTCAAGGATCAAGGCTCAAGGGTCAATGCTCAAGGGTCATGGCTCAAGGCTCAAGGCTCAAGGCTCAAGGATCAAGGCTCAAGGCTCAAGGCTCAAGGCTCAAGGCTCAAGGCTCCAGGCTCAAGGCTCAAGGCTCAAGGCTCACGGCTCAAGGCTTAAGGCTCAAGGGTCAACGCTCAACGCTCAAGGCTCAACGCTCAAGGGTCAAGGCTCAAGGGACAAGGCTCTAGGCTAAAGGCTCAATGCTCAATGCTCAAGGCTCAAGGCTCAAGGCTCAAGGCTCAAGGCTCAAGGCTCAAGGCTCGAGGCTCAAGGCTCAAGGCTCAAGGCTCAATGCTCAAGGCTCAAGGCTCAAGGCTCAAGGCTCAACACTCAAGGCTCAACGCTCAAGGGTCAAGGGTCAAGGCTCAATGTTCAAGTCTGAAGGCTCAAGGCTTATGGCTCAAGGCTCAAGGCTCAAGACTCAAGGCTCATGGCTCAAGGCTCAAGGCTCAAGGCTCGAGGCTCGAGGCTCCAGGCTCGAGGCTCAAGGCTCGAGGCTCAAGGCTCAAGGCTCAAGGCTCGAGGCTCGAGGCTCAAGGCTAAAGGCTCAAGGCTCAAGGCTCAAGGCTCAACACTCAACGCTCAAGGGTCAAGGGTCAAGGCTCAATGGTCAAGGCTCAAGGGACAAGGCTCGAGGCTCATGGCTCAAGGCTCAAGAGTCAAGGCTCCAAGGCTCACGGCTCAAGGCTCAAGGCGTAAGGGTCAAGAGTCAAGGCTCAAGTCTCAAGTTTTAAGGCTCAAGGTTCATGGCTTAAGGCTCAAGGCTCAAGGCTCAAGTTTCAACTTTCAAAGCTCAAGGTTCAAGTAACAAGGCTCAAGACTCAAGGCTCAAGGCTCAATGCACAAGGCTCAAGGCTCAAGGGTCAATGCTCAAGGGTCAAGGCTCAAAGGTCAATGCTCAAGGGTCAAGGGTCAAGGCTCAAGGCTCAAGGCTCAAGGCTTAAGGCTCAAGGCTCAAGGCTCAACGCTCAAGGCTCAACGCTCAAGGGTCAAGGCTCAATGTTCAAGGCTGAAGGCTCAAGGCTCATGGCTCAAGGCTCAAGGCTCAAGGCTCAAGGCTCAAGGCTCATGGCTCAAGGCTCAAGGCTCGAGGCGTAAGGGTCAAGAGTCAAGGCTCAAGGCTGAAGGCGCAAGGCTCAAGGCTGAAGGCTCAAGGCTCAAGTTTCAACGCTCAAGGCTCAAGGCTCAAGGTTCAAGTAACAAGGCTCAAGGCTCAATGCACAAAGCTCAAGGCTCAAGGCTCAAGGGTCAATGCTCAAGGGTCAATGCTCAAGGGTCAACGCTCAAGGCTCAAGGCTCAAGGCTCAAGGCTCAACGCACAACGCTTCATGGTCAAGGCTCAAGGCTCAAGGATCAAGGCTCAAGGGTCAATGCTCAAGGGTCATGGCTCAAGGCTCAAGGCTCAAGGATCAAGGCTCAAGGCTCAAGGCTCAAGGCCCAAGGCTCCAGGCTCAAGGTTCAAGGCTCAAGGCTCAAGGCTCACGGCTCCAGGCTTAAGGCTCAAGGCTCAACGCTCAACGCTCAAGGCTCAACGCTCAACGCTCAAGGGTCAAGGCTCAAGGGACAAGGCTCTAGGCTAAAGGCTCAATGCTCAATGCTCAAGGCTCAAGGCTCAAGGCTCAAGGCTCAAGGCTCAAGGCTCAAGGCTCAAGGCTCGAGGCTCGAGGCTCAAGGCTCAAGGCTCAAGGCTCAAGGCTCAATGCTCAAGGCTCAAGGCTCAAGGCTCAAGGCTCAACACTCAAGGCTCAACGCTCAAGGGTCAAGGGTCAAGGCTCAATGTTCAAGGCTGAAGGCTCAAGGCTCATGGCTCAAGGCTCAAGGCTCAAGGCTCAAGGCTCAAGGCTCATGGCTCAAGGCTCAAGGCTCAAGGCTCGAGGCTCGAGGCTCAACGCTCAAGGCTCAAGGCTCAAGGCTCAACGCTCAACGCTCAACGCTCAACGCTCAACGCTTCATGGTCAAGGCTCAAGGATTAAGGCTCAAGGGTCAATGCTCAAGGCTCAAGGCTCGAGGCTCAAGGCTCAAGGCTCAATGCTCAAGGCTCAAGGCTCAAGGCTCAAGGCACAAGGCTCAACGCTCAACGCTCAACGCTCAAATGTCAAGGCTCAAGGGTCAAGGCTCAAGGGACAAGGCTCGAGGCTCGAGGCTCAAGGCTCAAGGCTCAAGGCTCAAGGCTCAAGGCTCAAGGCTTAAGGCTCAAGGCTCAAGGCTCAACGCTCAAGGCTCAACGCTCAAGGGTCAAGGGTCAAGGCTCAATGTTCAAGGCTGAAGGCTCAAGGCTCATGGCTGAAGGCTCAAGGCTCAAGGCTCAAGGCTCATGGCTCAAGGCTCAAGGCTCGAGGCGTAAGGGTCAAGAGTCAAGGCTCAAGGCTGAAGGCGCAAGGCTCAAGGCTGAAGGCTCAAGGCTGAAGGCTCAAGGCTCAAGTTTCAACGCTCAAGGCTCAAGGCTCAAGGTTCAAGTAACAAGGCTCAAGGCTCAAGGCTCAAGGCTCAACACACAAAGCTCAAGGCTCAAGGCTCAAGGGTCAACGCTCAAGGGTCAATGCTCAAGGGTCAACGCTCAAGGCTCAAGGCTCAAGGCTCAAGGCTCAACACACAACGCTTCATGGTCAAGGCTCAAGGCTCAAGGATCAAGGCTCAAGGGTCAATGCTCAAGGGTCATGGCTCAAGGCTCAAGGCTCAAGGATCAAGGCTCAAGGCTCAAGGCTCAAGGCCCAAGGCTCCAGGCTCAAGGCTCAAGGCTCAAGGCTCAAGGCTCAAGGCTCAAGGCTCACGGCTCAAGGCTTAAGGCTCAAGGCTCAACGCTCAACGCTCAAGGCTCAACGCTCAAGGCTCAACGCTCAACGCTCAAGGGTCAAGGCTCAAGGGACAAGGCTCTAGGCTAAAGGCTCAATGCTCAATACTCAAGGCTCAAGGCTCAAGGCTCAAGGCTCAAGGCTCAAGGCTCAAGGCTCAAGGCTCAAGGCTCAAGGCTCGAGGCTCGAGGCTCACGGCTCAAGGCTCAAGGCTCAAGGCTCAAGGCTCAATGCTCAAGGCTCATGGCTCAAGGCTCAAGGCTCAACACTCAAGGCTCAACGCTCAAGGGTCAAGGGTCAAGGCTCAATGTTCAAGGCGGAAGGCTCAAGGCTCATGGCTCAAGGCTCAAGGCTCAAGGCTCAAGGCTCAAGGCTCATGGCTCAAGGCTCAAGGCTCAAGGCTCGAGGCTCGAGGCTCCAGGCTCAACGCTCAAGGCTCAAGGCTCAAGGCTCAACGCTCAACGCTCAACGCTCAACGCTCAACGCTTCATGGTCAAGGCTCAAGGATTAAGGCTCAAGGGTCAATGCTCAAGGCTCAAGGCTCAAGGCTCAAGGCTCAAGGCTCAAGGCTCAAGGCTCAAGGCTCAAGGCTCAAGTCTCAAGGCTCAAGGCTCAAGGCTCCAGGCTCAAGGCTCAACGCACTAGGCTCAACGCTCAAGGGTCAACGCTCAAGGGTTAAGGCTCAAGGGACAAGGCTCGAGGCTCAAGGCTCAAGGCTCAATGCTCAAGGCTCAAGGCTCAAGGCTCAAGGCTCAATGCTCAAGGCTCAAGGCTCAAGGCTCAAGGCGCAAGGCTCAACGCTCAACGCTCAAATGTCAAGGCTCAAGGGTCAAGGCTCAAGGGACAAGGCTCGAGGCTCAAGGCTCAAGGCTCAAGGCTCAAGGCTCAAGGCTCAAGGCTGAAGGCTCAAGGCTCAAGGCTCAAGGCTCAAGGCTCAAGGCTCAAGGCTCAAGGCTCAAGGCTCAAGGCTCAAGGCTCAAGGCTCAAGGATCAAGGCTCAAGTCTCATGGCTCAAGGCGTAAGGGTCAAGAGTCAAGGCTCAAGTCTCAAGTTTTAAGGCTCAAGGCTCATGGCTGAAGGCTCAAGGCTCAAGGCTCTAGGTTCAAGTTTCATTGCTCAAGGCTCAAGGCTCAAGGTTCAAGTAACAAGGCTCAAGGCTCAAACTCAAGGCTCAATGCACAAGGCTCAAGGCTCAAGGGTCAACGCTCAAGGGTCAATGCTCAAGGGTCAACGCTCAAGGATCAAGGGTCAAGGCTCAAGGGTCAAGGCTCAAGGCTCAAGGCTCAAGGCTCCAGGCTCAAGGCTCAACGCTCAAGGCTCAAGGCTCAAGGGTCAACGCTCAAGGGTCAAGGCTCAAGGCTCAAGGCTCGAGGCTCAAGGCTCGAGGCTCAAGGCTCAAGGCTCAATGCTCAAGGCTCAAGGCTCAACGCTCAAGGCTCAAGGCACAAGGCTCAAGGCTCAAGGCTCAACGCTTAAGGGTCAACGCTCAAGGGTCAAGGGTCAAGGCTCAAGGCTCAAGGCTCAACGCTCAAGGCTCTAGGCTCAAGGCTCAACGCTCAACGCTCAACGCTCAACGCTCAACGCTCAACGCTTCATGGTCGAGGCTCAAGGATGAAGGCTCAAGGGTCAATGCTCAAGGCTCAAGGCTCAAGGCTCAAGGCTCAAGGCTCAAGGCTCAAGGCTCAAGGCTCAAGGCTCCAGGCTCCAGGCTCAACGCACAAGGCTCAACGCTCAAGGGTCAACGCTCAAGGGTTAAGGCTCAAGGGACAAGGCTCGAGGCTCAAGGCTCAATGCTCAAGGCTCAAGGCTCAAGGCTCAAGGCTCAAGGCTCATGGCTCAAGGCTCAAGGCTCAAGGCTTAAGGCTGAAGGCTCAAGGCTCATGGCTGAAGGCTCAAGGCTCAAGGCTCAAGGCTCAAGGCTCAAGGCTCATGGCTCAAGGCTCAAGGCTCGAGGCGTAAGGGTCAAGAGTCAAGGCTCAAGGCTGAAGGCGCAAGGCTCGAGGCTGAAGGCTCAAGGCTCAAGTTTCAACGCTCAAGGCTCAAGGCTCAAGGTTCAAGTAACAAGGCTCAAGGCTCAAGGCTCAAGGCTCAATGCACAAAGCTCAAGGCTCAAGGCTCAAGGGTCAACGCTCAAGGGTCAATGCTCAAGGGTCAACGCTCAAGGCTCAAGGCTCAAGGCTCAAGGCTCAAGGCTCAACGCACAACGCTTCATGGTCAAGGCTCAAGGCTCAAGGATCAAGGCTCAAGGGTCAATGCTCAAGGGTCATGGCTCAAGGCTCAAGGCTCAAGGATCAAGGCTCAAGGCTCAAGGCTCAAGGCCCAAGGCTCCAGGCTCAAGGCTCAAGGCTCAAGGCTCAAGGCTCACGGCTCAAGGCTTAAGGCTCAAGGCTCAACGCTCAACGCTCAAGGCTCAACGCTCAACGCTCAAGGGTCAAGGCTCAAGGGACAAGGCTCTAGGCTAAAGGCTCAATGCTCAATGCTCAAGGCTCAAGGCTCAAGGCTCAAGGCTCAAGGCTCAAGGCTCAAGGCTCGAGGCTCGAGGCTCGAGGCTCAAGGCTCAAGGCTCAAGGCTCAATGCTCAAGGCTCAAGGCTCAAGGCTCAAGGCTCAAGGCTCAACACTCAAGGCTCAACGCTCAAGGGTCAAGGGTCAAGGCTCAATGTTCAAGGCTGAAGGCTCAAGGCTCATGGCTCAAGGCTCAAGGCTCAAGGCTCAAGGCTCATGGCTCAAGGCTCAAGGCTCAAGGCTCGAGGCTCCAGGCTCAACGCTCAAGGCTCAAGGCTCAAGGCTCAACGCTCAACGCTCAACGCTCAACGCTCAACGCTCAACGCTTCATGGTCAAGGCTCAAGGATTAAGGCTCAAGGGTAATTGCTCAAGGCTCAAGGCTCAAGGCTCAAGGCTCAAGGCTCAAGGCTCAAGGCTCAAGGCTCAAGGCTCAAGGCTCAAGGCTCAAGGCTCAAGGCTCCAGGCTCAAGGCTCAACGCACAAGGCTCAACGCTCAAGGGTCAACGCTCAAGGGTTAAGGCTCAAGGGACAAGGCTCGAGGCTCAAGGCTCAAGGCTCAATGCTCAAGGCTCAAGGCTCAAGGCTCAAGGCTCAAGGCTCAATGCTCAAGGCTCAAGGCTCAAGGCTCAAGGCTCAAGGCTCAAGGCTCAAGGCTCAAGGCTCAAGGCTCAAGGCGCAACGCTCAACGCTCAACGCTCAAATGTCAAGGCTCAAGGGTCAAGGCTCAAGGGACAAGGCTCGAGGCTCAAGGCTCAAGGCTCAAGGCTCAAGGCTCAAGGCTTAAGGCTCAAGGCTCAAGGCTCAAGGCTCAAGGCTCAAGGCTCAAGGATCAAGGCTCAAGGCTCAAGGCGTAAGGGTCAAGAGTCAAGGCTCAAGTCTCAAGTTTTAAGGCTCAAGGCTCATGGCTGAAGGCTCAAGGCTCAAGGCTCTAGGTTCAAGTTTCATTGCTCAAGGCTCAAGGCTCAAGGTTCAAGTAACAAGGCTCAAGGCTCAAACTCAAGGCTCAATGCACAAGGCTCAAGGCTCAAGGGTCAACGCTAAAGGGTCAATGCTCAAGGGTCAACGCTCAAGGGTCAAGGCTCAAGGGTCAAGGGTCAAGGCTCAAGGCTCAAGGCTCCAGGCTCAAGGCTCAACGCTCAAGGCTCAACGCTCAAGGGTCAACGCTCAAGGGTCAAGGCTCAAGGCTCAAGGCTCGAGGCTCAAGGCTCGAGGCTCAAGGCTCAAGGCTCAATGCTCAAGGCTCAAGGCTCAAGGCTCAAGGCTCAAGGCTCAAGGCTCAAGGCTCAAGGCACAAGGCTCAAGGCTCAAGGCTCAACGCTCAAGGGTCAACGCTCCAGGGTCAAGGGTCAAGGCTCAAGGCTCAAGGCTCAAGGCTCAACGCTCAAGGCTCTAGGCTCAACGCTCAATGCTCAACGCTCAACGCTCAACGCTCAACGCTCAACGCTCAACGCTTCATGGTCGAGGCTCAAGGATTAAGGCTCAAGGGTCAATGCTCAAGGCTCAAGGCTCAAGGCTCAAGGCTCAAGGCTCAAGGCTCAAGGCTCAAGGCTCAAGGCTCCAGGCTCCAGGCTCAACGCACAAGGCTCAACGCTCAAGGGTCAACGCTCAAGGGTTAAGGCTCAAGGGACAAGGCTCGAGGCTCAAGGCTCAAGGCTCAATGCTCAAGGCTCAAGGCTCAAGGCTCAAGGCTCAAGGCTCCAGGCTCAAGGCTCAACGCACAAGGCTCAACGCTCAAGGGTCAACGCTCAAGGGTTAAGGCTCAAGGGACAAGGCTCGAGGCTCAAGGCTCAAGGCTCAATGCTCAAGGCTCAAGGCTCAAGGCTCAAGGCTCAAGGCTCAATGCTCAAGGCTCAAGGCTCAAGGCTCAAGGCTCAAGGCTCAAGGCTCAAGGCTCAAGGCTCAAGGCTCAAGGCGCAACGCTCAACGCTCAACGCTCAAATGTCAAGGCTCAAGGGTCAAGGCTCAAGGGACAAGGCTCGAGGCTCAAGGCTCAAGGCTCAAGGCTCAAGGCTCAAGGCTTAAGGCTCAAGGCTCAAGGCTCAAGGCTCAAGGCTCAAGGCTCAAGGATCAAGGCTCAAGGCTCAAGGCGTAAGGGTCAAGAGTCAAGGCTCAAGTCTCAAGTTTTAAGGCTCAAGGCTCATGGCTGAAGGCTCAAGGCTCAAGGCTCTAGGTTCAAGTTTCATTGCTCAAGGCTCAAGGCTCAAGGTTCAAGTAACAAGGCTCAAGGCTCAAACTCAAGGCTCAATGCACAAGGCTCAAGGCTCAAGGGTCAACGCTAAAGGGTCAATGCTCAAGGGTCAACGCTCAAGGGTCAAGGCTCAAGGGTCAAGGGTCAAGGCTCAAGGCTCAAGGCTCCAGGCTCAAGGCTCAACGCTCAAGGCTCAACGCTCAAGGGTCAACGCTCAAGGGTCAAGGCTCAAGGCTCAAGGCTCGAGGCTCAAGGCTCGAGGCTCAAGGCTCAAGGCTCAATGCTCAAGGCTCAAGGCTCAAGGCTCAAGGCTCAAGGCTCAAGGCTCAAGGCTCAAGGCACAAGGCTCAAGGCTCAAGGCTCAACGCTCAAGGGTCAACGCTCCAGGGTCAAGGGTCAAGGCTCAAGGCTCAAGGCTCAAGGCTCAACGCTCAAGGCTCTAGGCTCAACGCTCAATGCTCAACGCTCAACGCTCAACGCTCAACGCTCAACGCTCAACGCTTCATGGTCGAGGCTCAAGGATTAAGGCTCAAGGGTCAATGCTCAAGGCTCAAGGCTCAAGGCTCAAGGCTCAAGGCTCAAGGCTCAAGGCTCAAGGCTCAAGGCTCCAGGCTCCAGGCTCAACGCACAAGGCTCAACGCTCAAGGGTCAACGCTCAAGGGTTAAGGCTCAAGGGACAAGGCTCGAGGCTCAAGGCTCAAGGCTCAATGCTCAAGGCTCAAGGCTCAAGGCTCAAGGCTCAAGGCTCAATGCTCAAGGCTCAAGGCTCAAGGCTCAAGGCTCAAGGCTCAAGGGTCAAGGCTCAAGGCTCAAGGCTCAAGGCTCAAGGCTCAAGGCTCAAGGCTCAAGGCTCAAGGCTCAAGGCTCAAGGCTCAAGGCTCAAGGCTCAAGGCTCAAGGCGCAACGCTCAACGCTCAACGCTCAAATGTCAAGGCTCAAGGGTCAAGGCTCAAGGGACAAGGCTCGAGGCTCAAGGCTCAAGGCTCAAGGCTCAAGGCTCAAGGCTTAAGGCTCAAGGCTCAAGGCTCAAGGCTCAAGGCTCAAGGCTCAAGGATCAAGGCTCAAGGCTCAAGGCTCAAGGCGTAAGGGTCAAGAGTCAAGGCTCAAGTCTCAAGTTTTAAGGCTCAAGGCTCATGGCTGAAGGCTCAAGGCTCTAGGTTCAAGTTTCATTGCTCAAGGCTCAAGGCTCAAGGTTCAAGTAACAAGGCTCAAGGCTCAAACTCAAGGCTCAATGCACAAGGCTCAAGGCTCAAGGGTCAACGCTAAAGGGTCAATGCTCAAGGGTCAACGCTCAAGGGTCAAGGCTCAAGGGTCAAGGGTCAAGGCTCAAGGCTCAAGGCTCAAGGCTCCAGGCTCAAGGCTCAACGCTCAAGGCTCAACGCTCAAGGGTCAACGCTCAAGGGTCAAGGCTCAAGGCTCAAGGCTCGAGGCTCAAGGCTCGAGGCTCAAGGCTCAAGGCTCAATGCTCAAGGCTCAAGGCTCAAGGCTCAAGGCTCAAGGCTCAAGGCACAAGGCTCAAGGCTCAAGGCTCAACGCTCAAGGGTCAACGCTCCAGGGTCAAGGGTCAAGGCTCAAGGCTCAAGGCTCAACGCTCAAGGCTCTAGGCTCAACGCTCAACGCTCAACGCTCAACGCTCAACGCTCAACGCTCAACGCTCAACGCTCAACGCTTCATGGTCGAGGCTCAAGGATTAAGGCTCAAGGGTCAATGCTCAAGGCTCAAGGCTCAAGGCTCAAGGCTCAAGGCTCAAGGCTCAAGGCTCAAGGCTCAAGGCTCAAGGCTCCAGGCTCCAGGCTCAACGCACAAGGCTCAACGCTCAAGGGTCAACGCTCAAGGGTTAAGGCTCAAGGGACAAGGCTCGAGGCTCAAGGCTCAAGGCTCAATGCTCAAGGCTCAAGGCTCAAGGCTCAAGGCTCAAGGCTCAATACTCAAGGCTCAAGGCTCAAGGCTCAAGGCTCAAGGCTCAAGGCTCAAGGCTCAAGGCTCAAGGCTCAAGGCTCAAGGGTCAAGGCTCAAGGCTCAAGGCTCAAGGCTCAAGGCTCAACGCTCAACGCTCAAGGGTCAAGGCTCAAGGGACAAGGCCCGAGGCTCAAGGCTCAAGTCCAAGGCTCAAGGCTCAAGGCTCAAGGGTCAAGGCTCAAGGGTCAAGGCTCAAGGTTCAAGGCTCAAGGCGTAAGGGTCAAGAGTCAAGGCTCAAGTGTCAAGGGACAAGGCTCGAGGCTCAAGGCTCAAGGCTCAAGTCCAAGGCTCAAGGCTCAACACTCAAGGCTTAAGGCTCAAGGCTCAAGGTTCAAGGCTCAAGGCGTAAGGGTCAAGAGTCAAGGCTCAAGTCTCAAGTGTTAAGGCTCGAGGCTCATGGCTCAAGGCTGAAGGCTGAAGGCTCAAGGCCCAAGTTTCAACGCTCAAGGCTCAAGGCTCAAGGTTCAAATAACAAGGCTCAAGGCTCAAGGCTCAAGGCACAAGGCTCATGGCTCAACGCTCAAGGGTCAACGCTCAAGGGTCAAGGGTCAAGGGTCAAGGCTCAAGGCTCAAGGCTCAACCCTCAACGCTCAACGCTCAACGCTTCATGGTCAAGGCTCAAGGCTCAAGGATCAAGGCTCAAGGGTCAATGCTCAAGGGTCATGGCTCAAGGCTCACGGCTCAAGACTCAAGGCTCAAGGCTCAAGGCTCAAGGCTCAATGCTCAAGGCTCAAGGCTCAAGGCTCAAGGCTCAAGCTTAAGGCTCAAGGCTCAAGGCTCAATGCACAAAGCTCAAGGCTCAAGGCTCAAGGGTCAACGCTCAAGGGTCAACGCTCAAGGGTCAACGCTCAAGGCTCAAGGCTCAAGGCTCAACGCACAACGCTTCATGGTCAAGGCTCAAGGCTCAAGGATCATGGCTCAAGGGTCAATGCTCAAGGCTCAAGGCTCAAGGCGCAACGCTCAACGCTCAACGCTCAAATGTCAAGGCTCAAGGGTCAAGGCTCAAGGGACAAGGCTCGAGGCTCAAGGCTCAAGGCTCAAGGCTCAAGGCTCAAGGATCATGGCTCAAGGCTCAAGGCTCAAGGCTCAAGGCTCAAGGCTCAAGGATCAAGGCTCAAGGCTCAAGGCGTAAGGGTCAAGAGTCAAGGCTCAAGTCTCAAGTTTTAAGGCTCAAGGCTCATGGCTGAAGGCTCAAGGCTCAAGGCTCTAGGTTCAAGTTTCATTGCTCAAGGCTCAAGGCTCAAGGTTCAAGTAACAAGGCTCAAGGCTCAAACTCAAGGCTCAATGCACAAGGCTCAAGGCTCAAGGGTCAACGCTAAAGGGTCAATGCTCAAGGGTCAACGCTCAAGGGTCAAGGCTCAAGGGTCAAGGGTCAAGGCTCAAGGCTCAAGGCTCCAGGCTCAAGGCTCAACGCTCAAGGCTCAACGCTCAAGGGTCAACGCTCAAGGGTCAAGGCTCAAGGCTCAAGGCTCGAGGCTCAAGGCTCGAGGCTCAAGGCTCAAGGCTCAATGCTCAAGGCTCAAGGCTCAAGGCTCAAGGCTCAAGGCTCAAGGCTCAAGGCTCAAGGCACAAGGCTCAAGGCTCAAGGCTCAACGCTCAAGGGTCAACGCTCCAGGGTCAAGGGTCAAGGCTCAAGGCTCAAGGCTCAAGGCTCAACGCTCAAGGCTCTAGGCTCAACGCTCAATGCTCAACGCTCAACGCTCAACGCTCAACGCTCAACGCTCAACGCTTCATGGTCGAGGCTCAAGGATTAAGGCTCAAGGGTCAATGCTCAAGGCTCAAGGCTCAAGGCTCAAGGCTCAAGGCTCAAGGCTCAAGGCTCAAGGCTCAAGGCTCCAGGCTCCAGGCTCAACGCACAAGGCTCAACGCTCAAGGGTCAACGCTCAAGGGTTAAGGCTCAAGGGACAAGGCTCGAGGCTCAAGGCTCAAGGCTCAAGGCTCAAGGCTCAAGGCTCAAGGCTCAAGGCTCAAGGCTCAATGCTCAAGGCTCAAGGCTCAAGGCTCAAGGCTCAAGGCTCAAGGCTCAAGGCTCAAGGCTCAAGGCTCAAGGCTCAAGGCTCAAGGCTCAAGGCTCAAGGCTCAAGGCTCAAGGCTCAAGGCTCAAGGCTCAAGGCTCAAGGCTCAAGGCTCAAGGCGCAACGCTCAACGCTCAACGCTCAAATGTCAAGGCTCAAGGGTCAAGGCTCAAGGGACAAGGCTCGAGGCTCAAGGCTCAAGGCTCAAGGCTCAAGGCTCAAGGCTTAAGGCTCAAGGCTCAAGGCTCAAGGCTCAAGGCTCAAGGATCAAGGCTCAAGGCTCAAGGCTCAAGGCGTAAGGGTCAAGAGTCAAGGCTCAAGTCTCAAGTTTTAAGGCTCAAGGCTCATGGCTGAAGGCTCAAGGCTCAAGGCTCTAGGTTCAAGTTTCATTGCTCAAGGCTCAAGGCTCAAGGTTCAAGTAACAAGGCTCAAGGCTCAAACTCAAGGCTCAATGCACAAGGCTCAAGGCTCAAGGGTCAACGCTAAAGGGTCAATGCTCAAGGGTCAACGCTCAAGGGTCAAGGCTCAAGGGTCAAGGGTCAAGGCTCAAGGCTCAAGGCTCAAGGCTCCAGGCTCAAGGCTCAACGCTCAAGGCTCAACGCTCAAGGGTCAACGCTCAAGGGTCAAGGCTCAAGGCTCAAGGCTCGAGGCTCAAGGCTCGAGGCTCAAGGCTCAAGGCTCAATGCTCAAGGCTCAAGGCTCAAGGCTCAAGGCTCAAGGCTCAAGGCACAAGGCTCAAGGCTCAAGGCTCAACGCTCAAGGGTCAACGCTCCAGGGTCAAGGGTCAAGGCTCAAGGCTCAAGGCTCAACGCTCAAGGCTCTAGGCTCAACGCTCAACGCTCAACGCTCAACGCTCAACGCTCAACGCTCAACGCTCAACGCTCAACGCTTCATGGTCGAGGCTCAAGGATTAAGGCTCAAGGGTCAATGCTCAAGGCTCAAGGCTCAAGGCTCAAGGCTCAAGGCTCAAGGCTCAAGGCTCAAGGCTCAAGGCTCCAGGCTCCAGGCTCAACGCACAAGGCTCAACGCTCAAGGGTCAACGCTCAAGGGTTAAGGCTCAAGGGACAAGGCTCGAGGCTCAAGGCTCAAGGCTCAATGCTCAAGGCTCAAGGCTCAAGGCTCAAGGCTCAAGGCTCAATACTCAAGGCTCAAGGCTCAAGGCTCAAGGCTCAAGGCTCAAGGCTCAAGGCTCAAGGCTCAAGGCTCAAGGCTCAAGGGTCAAGGCTCAAGGCTCAAGGCTCAAGGCTCAAGGCTCAACGCTCAACGCTCAAGGGTCAAGGCTCAAGGGACAAGGCCCGAGGCTCAAGGCTCAAGTCCAAGGCTCAAGGCTCAAGGCTCAAGGGTCAAGGCTCAAGGGTCAAGGCTCAAGGTTCAAGGCTCAAGGCGTAAGGGTCAAGAGTCAAGGCTCAAGTGTCAAGGGACAAGGCTCGAGGCTCAAGGCTCAAGGCTCAAGTCCAAGGCTCAAGGCTCAACACTCAAGGCTTAAGGCTCAAGGCTCAAGGTTCAAGGCTCAAGGCGTAAGGGTCAAGAGTCAAGGCTCAAGTCTCAAGTGTTAAGGCTCGAGGCTCATGGCTCAAGGCTGAAGGCTGAAGGCTCAAGGCCCAAGTTTCAACGCTCAAGGCTCAAGGCTCAAGGTTCAAATAACAAGGCTCAAGGCTCAAGGCTCAAGGCACAAGGCTCATGGCTCAACGCTCAAGGGTCAACGCTCAAGGGTCAAGGGTCAAGGGTCAAGGCTCAAGGCTCAAGGCTCAACCCTCAACGCTCAACGCTCAACGCTTCATGGTCAAGGCTCAAGGCTCAAGGATCAAGGCTCAAGGGTCAATGCTCAAGGGTCATGGCTCAAGGCTCACGGCTCAAGACTCAAGGCTCAAGGCTCAAGGCTCAAGGCTCAATGCTCAAGGCTCAAGGCTCAAGGCTCAAGGCTCAAGCTTAAGGCTCAAGGCTCAAGGCTCAATGCACAAAGCTCAAGGCTCAAGGCTCAAGGGTCAACGCTCAAGGGTCAACGCTCAAGGGTCAACGCTCAAGGCTCAAGGCTCAAGGCTCAACGCACAACGCTTCATGGTCAAGGCTCAAGGCTCAAGGATCATGGCTCAAGGGTCAATGCTCAAGGGTCATGGCTCAAGGCTCAAGGCTCAAGGATCAAGGCTCAAGGCTCAAGGCTCAAGGCTCAAGGCTCCAGGCTCAAGGCTCAAGGCTCAAGGCTCAAGGCTCACGGCTCAAGGCTTAAGGCTCAAGGCTCAACGCTCAACGCTCAAGGCTCAACGCTCAACGCTCAAGGGTCAAGGCTCAAGGGACAAGGCTCTAGGCTAAAGGCTCAATGCTCAAGGCTCAAGGCTCAAGGCTCAAGGCTCAAGGCTCAAGGCTCAAGGCTCATGGCTCAAGGCTCAGGGCTAAAGGCTCAAGGCTCAAGGCTCCAGGCTCCAGGCTCAAGGATCAACGCACAAGGCTCAACGCTCAAGGGTCAACGCTCAAGAGTTAAGGCTCAAGGGACAAGGCTCAAGGCTCAATGCTCAAGGCTCAAGGCTCAAGGCTCAAGGCTCAAGGCTCAAGGCTCAAGGCTCAAGGCTCAAGGTGTAAGGGTCAAGAGTCAAAGCTCAAGTCTCAAGTTTTAAGGGTCAAGGCTCATGGCTCAAGGCCGAAGGCTCAAGGCTCAAGGCTCAAGTTTCAAGGCACAAGGCTCAAGGCTCAAGGCTCAAGGCTCAAGGCTCAAGGCGTAAGGGTCAAGTGTTAAGGCTCAAGGATCATCGCTCAAGGCTCAAGGCGCAATGCTCAACACTCAAGGCTAGAGGATCAAGGCTCAAGGCTCAAGACTGAAGGCTCAAGGTACAAGGCTCAAGGTTCGAGGCTAAAGGCTCAAGACTCAAGGCTCAAGGCTCAAGGCTTAAGGCTCAAGGCTCAAGACGCAAGGGTCAAGGTGCAAGGGTCAAGTGTTAAGGCTCTAGTCTCAAGTTTTAAGGCTCAAGACTGAAGGCTCAAGGCTCAAGGCTCAAGGCTCAAGGCTCAAGGCTCAAGGCTCAATGCTCAAGGCTCAAGGCTCAAGGCTCAAGGCTCAAGGCTCAAGGCGCAAGGCTCAACGCTCAACGCTCAACACTCAAATGTCAAGGCTCAAGGGTCAAGGCTCAAGGGACAAGGCTCGAGGCTCAAGGCTCAAGGCTCAAGGCTCAAGGCTCAAGGCTCAAGGCTCAAGGCTTAAGGCTCAAGGCTCAAGGCTCAAGGCTCAAGGCTCAAGGCTCAAGGCTCAAGGCTCAAGGCTCAAGGCTCAAGGCTCAAGGCTCAAGGATCAAGGCTCAAGGCTCAAGGCTCAAGGCGTAAGGGTCAAGAGTCAAGGCTCAAGTCTCAAGTTTTAAGGCTCAAGGCTCATGGCTGAAGGCTCAAGGCTCAAGGCTCTAGGTTCAAGTTTCATTGCTCAAGGCTCAAGGCTCAAGGTTCAAGTAACAAGGCTCAAGGCTCAAACTCAAGGCTCAATGCATAAGGCTCAAGGCTCAAGGGTCAACGCTCAAGGGTCAATGCTCAAGGGTCAACGCTCAAGGATCAAGGGTCAAGGGTCAAGGCTCAAGGCTCAAGGCTCAAGGCTCCAGGCTCAAGGCTCAACGCTCAAGGCTCAACGCTCAAGGCTCAACGCTCAAGGGTCAAGGCTCAAGGGTCAAGGCTCGAGGCTCAAGGCTCGAGGCTCAAGGCTCAAGGCTCAATGCTCAAGGCTCAAGGCTCAACGCTCAAGGCTCAAGGCTCAAGGCACAAGGCTCAAGGCTCAAGGCTCAACGCTTAAGGGTCAACGCTCAAGGGTCAAGGGTCAAGGCTCAAGGCTCAAGGCTCAACGCTCAAGGCTCTAGGCTCAACGCTCAACGCTCAACGCTCAACGCTCAACGCTCAACGCTCAACGCTTCATGGTCGAGGCTCAAGGATGAAGGCTCAAGGGTCAATGGTCAAGGCTCAAGGCTCAAGGCTCAAGGCTCAAGGCTCAAGGCTCAAGGCTCAAGGCTCAAGGCTCCAGGCTCCAGGCTCAACGCACAAGGCTCAACGCTCAAGGGTCAACGCTCAAGGGTTAAGGCTCAAGGGACAAGGCTCGAGGCTCAAGGCTCAATGCTCAAGGCTCAAGGCTCAAGGCTCAAGGCTCATGGCTCAAGGCTCAAGGCTCAAGGCTCAAGGCTCAAGGCTCAAGGCTCATGGCTCAAGGCTCAAGGCTCAAGGCTCAAGGCTCAAGGCTCATGGCTCAAGGCTCAAGGCTCGAGGCGTAAGGGTCAAGAGTCAAGGCTCAAGGCTGAAGGCGCAAGGCTCAAGGCTGAAGGCTCAAGGCTCAAGTTTCAACGCTCAAGGCTCGAGGCTCAAGGTTCAAGTAACAAGGCTCAAGGCTCAAGGCTCAAGGCTCAATGCACAAAGCTCAAGGCTCAAGGCTCAAGGGTCAACGCTCAAGGGTCAATGCTCAAGGGTCAACGCTCAAGGCTCAAGGCTCAAGGCTCATGGCTCAACGCACAACGCTTCATGGTCAAGGCTCAAGGCTCAAGGATCAAGGCTCAAGGGTCAATGCTCAAGGGTCATGGCTCAAGGCTCAAGGCTCAAGGATCAAGGCTCAAGGCTCAAGGCTCAAGGCTCAAGGCCCAAGGCTCCAGGCTCAAGGCTCAAGGCTCAAGGCTCACGGCTCAAGGCTTAAGGCTCAAGGCTCAACGCTCAACGCTCAAGGCTCAACGCTCAACGCTCAAGGGTCAAGGCTCAAGGGACAAGGCTCTAGGCTAAAGGCTCAATGCTCAATGCTCAAGGCTCGAAAGGCTCAAGGCTCAAGGCTCAAGGCTCAAGGCTCGAGGCTCGAGGCTCAAGGCTCAAGGCTCAAGGCTCAAGGCTCAATGCTCAAGGCTCAAGGCTCAAGGCTCAAGGCTCAACACTCAAGGCTCAACGCTCAAGGGTCAAGGGTCAAGGCTCAATGTTCAAGGCTGAAGGCTCAAGGCTCATGGCTCAAGGCTCAAGGCTCAAGGCTCAAGGCTCATGGCTCAAGGCTCAAGGCTCAAGGCTCAAGGCTCAAGGCTCGAGGCTCCAGGCTCAACGCTCAAGGCTCAAGGCTCAAGGCTCAACGCTCAACGCTCAACGCTCAACGCTTCATGGTCAAGGCTCAAGGATTAAGGCTCAAGGGTCAATGCTCAAGGCTCAAGGCTCAAGGCTCAAGGCTCAAGGCTCAAGGCTCAAGGCTCAAGGCTCAAGGCTCAAGGCTCAAGGCTCAAGGCTCAACGCACAAAGCTCAACGCTCAAGGGTCAACGCTCAAGGGTTAAGGCTCAAGGGACAAGGCTCGAGGCTCAAGGCTCAAGGCTCAATGCTCAAGGCTCCAGGCTCAAGGCTCAAGGCTCAATGCTCAAGGCTCAAGGCTCAAGGCTCAAGGCTCAAGGCTCAAGGCTCAAGGCGCAAGGCTCAACGCTCAACGCTCAACGCTCAAATATCAAGGCTCAAGGGTCAAGGCTCAAGGGACAAGGCTCGAGGCTCAAGGCTCAAGGCTCAAGGCTCAAGGCTCAAGGCTCAAGGCTCAAGGCTCAAGGCTTAAGGCTCAAGGCTCAAGGCTCAAGGCTCAAGGCTCAAGGCTCAAGGCTCAAGGATCAAGGCTCAAGGCTCAAGGCTCAAGGCGTAAGGGTCAAGAGTCAAGGCTCAAGTCTCAAGTTTTAAGGCTCAAGGCTCATGGCTGAAGGCTCAAGGCTCAAGGCTCTAGGTTCAAGTTTCATTGCTCAAGGCTCAAGGCTCAAGGTTCAAGTAACAAGGCTCAAGGCTCAAACTCAAGGCTCAATGCACAAGGCTCAAGGCTCAAGGGTCAACGCTCAAGGGTCAATGCTCAAGGGTCAACGCTCAAGGGTCAAGGCTCAAGGGTCAAGGGTCAAGGCTCAAGGCTCAATAATCAAGGCTCCAGGCTCAAGGCTCAACGCTCAAGGCTCAACGCTCAAGGGTCAACGCTCAAGGGTCAAGGCTCAAGGCTCAAGGCTCGAGGCTCAAGGCTCGAGGCTCAAGGCTCAAGGCTCAATGCTTAAGGCTCAAGGCTCAAGGCTCAAGGCACAAGGCTCAAGGCTCAAGGGTCAACGCTCCAGGGTCAAGGGTCAAGGCTCAAGGCTCAAGGCTCAACGCTCAAGGCTCTAGGCTCAAGGCTCAACGCTCAACGCTCAACGCTCAACGCTCAACGCTCAACGCTCAACGCTTCATGGTCGAGGCTCAAGGATTAAGGCTCAAGGGTCAATGCTCAAGGCTCAAGGCTCAAGGCTCAAGGCTCAAGGCTCAAGGCTCAAGGCTCAAGGCTCAAGGCTCAAGGCTCAAGGCTCAAGGCTCAAGGCTCAAGGCTCAAGGCTCAAGGCTCCAGGCTCCAGGCTCAACGCACAAGGCTCAACGCTCAAGGGTCAACGCTCAAGGGTTAAGGCTCAAGGGACAAGGCTCGAGGCTCTAGGCTCAAGGCTCAATGCTCAAGGCTCAAGGCTCAAGGCTCAAGGCTCAAGGCTCAATGCTCAAGGCTCAAGGCTCAAGGCTGAAGGCTCAAGGCTCAAGGCTCAAGGCTCAAGGCTCAAGGCTCAAGGCTCAAGGCTCAAGGCTCAAGGCTAAAGGCTCAAGGCTCAAGGCTCAAGGCTCAAGGCTCAAGGCTCAAGGCTCAAGGCTCAACGCTCAACGCTCAAGGGTCAAGGCTCAAGGGACAAGGCCCGAGGCTCAAGGCTCAAGTCCAAGGCTCAAGGCTCAAGGCTCAAGGGTCAAGGCTCAAGGGTCAAGGCTCAAGGTTCAAGGCTCAAGGCGTAAGGGTCAAGAGTCAAGGCTCAAGTGTCAAGGGACAAGGCTCGAGGCTCAAGGCTCAAGGCTCAAGTCCAAGGCTCAAGGCTCAACACTCAAGGCTTAAGGCTCAAGGCTCAAGGTTCAAGGCTCAAGGCGTAAGGGTCAAGAGTCAAGGCTCAAGTCTCAAGTGTTAAGGCTCGAGGCTCATGGCTCAAGGCTGAAGGCTGAAGGCTCAAGGCCCAAGTTTCAACGCTCAAGGCTCAAGGCTCAAGGTTCAAATAACAAGGCTCAAGGCTCAAGGCTCAAGGCACAAGGCTCAAGGCTCAAGGCACAAGGCTCAAGGCTCAACGCTCAAGGGTCAACGCTCAAGGGTCAAGGGTCAAGGGTCAAGGCTCAAGGCTCAAGGCTCAACCCTCAACGCTCAACGCTCAACGCTTCATGGTCAAGGCTCAAGGCTCAAGGATCAAGGCTCAAGCGTCAATGCTCAAGGGTCATGGCTCAAGGCTCACGGCTCAAGACTCAAGGCTCAAGGCTCAAGGCTCAAGGCTCAATGCTCAAGGCTCAAGGCTCAAGGCTCAAGGCTCAAGGCTCAAGCTTAAGGCTCAAGGCTCAAGGCTCAATGCACAAAGCTCAAGGCTCAAGGCTCAAGGGTCAACGCTCAAGGGTCAATGCTCAAGGGTCAACGCTCAAGGCTCAAGGCTCAAGGCTCAAGGCTCAACGCACAACGCTTCATGGTCAAGGCTCAAGGCTCAAGGATCAAGGCTCAAGGGTCAATGCTCAAGGGTCATGGCTCAAGGCTCAAGGCTCAAGGCTCAAGGATCAAGGCTCAAGGCTCAAGGCTCAAGGCTCAAGGCTCAAGGCTCAAGGCTCCAGGCTCCAGGCTCAAGGCTCAAGGCTCAAGGGTCAAGGCTCACGGCTCAAGGCTTAAGGCTCAAGGCTCAACGCTCAACGCTCAAGGCTCAACGCTCAACGCTCAAGGGTCAAGGCTCAAGGGACAAGGCTCTAGGCTAAAGGCTCAAGGCTCAAGGCTCAAGGCTCAAGGCTCAAGGCTCAAGGCTCAAGGCTCAAGGCTCAAGGCTAAAGGCTCAAGGCTCAAGGCTCAAGGCTCCAGGCTCCAGGCTCAAGGATCAACGCACAAGGCTCAACGCTCAAGGGTCAACGCTCAAGAGTTAAGGCTCAAGGAAAAGGCTCAAGGCTCAAGGCTCAATGCTCACGGCTCAAGGCTCAAGGCTCAATGCTCAAGGCTCAAGGCTCAAGGCTCAAGGCTCAAGGCTCAAGGTGTAAGGGTCAAGAGTCAAAGCTCAAGTCTCAAGTTTTAAGGGTCAAGGCTCATGGCTCAAGGCCGAAGGCTCAAGGCTCAAGGCTCAAGTTTCAAGGCACAAGGCTCAAGGCTCAAGGCTCAAGGCTCAAGGCTCAAGGCGTAAGGGTCAAGTGTTAAGGCTCAAGGATCATCGCTCAAGGCTCAAGGCGCAATGCTCAACACTCAAGGCTAGAGGATCAAGGCTCAAGGCTCAAGGCTCAAGACTGAAGGCTCAAGGTACAAGGCTCAAGGTTCGAGGCTAAAGGCTCAAGACTCAAGGCTCAAGGCTCAAGGCTTAAGGCTCAAGGCTCAAGACGCAAGGGTCAAGGTGCAAGGGTCAAGTGTTAAGGCTCTAGTCTCAAGTTTTAAGGCTCAAGGCTCAAGGCTAGAGGATCAAAGCTCAAGGCTCAAGGCGCAATGCTCAAGGGTCAAGGCTCAAGGGTCAAGGCCCAAGGCTCAAGGCTCAAAGCTCAAGGCGTAACGTTGAAGGCTCAAGGCTCAAGGCTAAAGGCTCAAGGCTCAAGGCTCGAGGCTCAAGGCTCAAGGCTCAAGGCTCATGGCTCAAGGCTCAAGGCTCGAGGCGTAAGGGTCAAGAGTCAAGGCTCAAGGCTGAAGGCGCAAGGCTCAAGGCTGAAGGCTCAAGGCTCAAGTTTCAACGCTCAAGGCTCAAGGCTCAAGGTTCAAGTAACAAGGCTCAAGGCTCAAGGCTCAATGCACAAAGCTCAAGGCTCAAGGCTCAAGGGTCAACGCTCAAGGGACAATGCTCAAGGGTCAACGCTCAAGGCTCAAGGCTCAAGGCTCATGGCTCAACGCACAACGCTTCATGGTCAAGGCTCAAGGCTCAAGGATCAAGGCTCAAGGGTCAATGCTCAAGGGTCATGGCTCAAGGCTCAAGGCTCAAGGATCAAGGCTCAAGGCTCAAGGCGCAAGGCCCAAGGCTCCAGGCTCAAGGCTCAAGGCTCAAGGCTCACGGCTCAAGGCTTAAGGCTCAAGGCTCAACGCTCAACGCTCAAGGCTCAACGCTCAACGCTCAAGGGTCAAGGCTCAAGGGACAAGGCTCTAGGCTAAAGGCTCAATGCTCAATGCTCAAGGCTCGAGGCTCAAGGCTCAAGGCTCAAGGCTCAAGGCTCAAGGCTCAAGGCTCAAGGCTCAACACTCAAGGCTCAACGCTCAAGGGTCAAGGGTCAAGGCTCAATGTTCAAGGCTGAAGGCTCAAGGCTCATGGCTCAAGGCTCAAGGCTCAAGGCTCAAGGCTCATGGCTCAAGGCTCAAGGCTCAAGGCTCAAGGCTCAAGGCTCGAGGCTCCAGGCTCAACGCTCAAGGCTCAAGGCTCAAGGCTCAACGCTCAACGCTCAACGCTCAACGCTTCATGGTCAAGGCTCAAGGATTAAGGCTCAAGGGTCAATGCTCAAGGCTCAAGGCTCAAGGCTCAAGGCTCAAGGCTCAAGGCTCAAGGCTCAAGGCTCAAGGCTCAAGGCTCAAGGCTCAAGGCTCAAGGCTCAAGGCTCAAGGCTCAAGGCTCAACGCACAAAGCTCAACGCTCAAGGGTCAACGCTCAAGGGTTAAGGCTCAAGGGACAAGGCTCGATGCTCAAGGCTCAAGGCTCAATGCTCAAGGCTCCAGGCTCAAGGCTCAAGGCTCAATGCTCAAGGCTCAAGGCTCAAGGCTCAAGGCTCAAGGCTCAAGGCTCAAGGCTCAAGGCGCAAGGCTCAACGCTCAACGCTCAACGCTCAAATATCAAGGCTCAAGGGTCAAGGCTCAAGGGACAAGGCTCGAGGCTCAAGGCTCAAGGCTCAAGGCTCAAGGCTCAAGGCTCAAGGCTCAAGGCTCAAGGCTCAAGGCTTAAGGCTCAAGGCTCAAGGCTCAAGGCTCAAGGCTCAAGGCTCAAGGATCAAGGCTCAAGGCTCAAGGCTCAAGGCGTAAGGGTCAAGAGTCAAGGCTCAAGTCTCAAGTTTTAAGGCTCAAGGCTCAAGGCTGAAGGCTCAAGGCTCAAGGCTCTAGGTTCAAGTTTCATTGCTCAAGGCTCAAGGCTCAAGGTTCAAGTAACAAGGCTCAAGGCTCAAACTCAAGGCTCAATGCACAAGGCTCAAGGCTCAAGGGTCAACGCTCAAGGGTCAATGCTCAAGGGTCAACGCTCAAGGGTCAAGGCTCAAGGGTCAAGGGTCAAGGCTCAAGGCTCAACAATCAAGGCTCCAGGCTCAAGGCTCAACGCTCAAGGCTCAACGCTCAAGGGTCAACGCTCAAGGGTCAAGGCTCAAGGCTCAAGGCTCGAGGCTCAAGGCTCGAGGCTCAAGGCTCAAGGCTCAAGGCTCAAGGCTCAAGGCTCAAGGCTCAAGGCTCAAGGCACAAGGCTCAAGGCTCAAGGGTCAACGCTCCAGGGTCAAGGGTCAAGGCTCAAGGCTCAAGGCTCAACGCTCAAGGCTCTAGGCTCAAGGCTCAACGCTCAACGCTCAACGCTCAACGCTTCATGGTCGAGGCTCAAGGATTAAGGCTCAAGGGTCAATGCTCAAGGCTCAAGGCTCAAGGCTCAAGGCTCAAGGCTCAAGGCTCAAGGCTCAAGGCTCAAGGCTCAAGGCTCCAGGCTCCAGGCTCAACGCACAAGGCTCAACGCTCAAGGGTCAACGCTCAAGGGTTAAGGCTCAAGGGACAAGGCTCGAGGCTCTAGGCTCAAGGCTCAATGCTCAAGGCTCAAGGCTCAAGGCTCAAGGCTCAAGGCTCAATGCTCAAGGCTCAAGGCTCAAGGCTGAAGGCTCAAGGCTCAAGGCTCAAGGCTCAAGGCTCAAGGCTCAAGGCTCAAGGCTCAAGGGTCAAGGCTCAAGGCTCAAGGCTCAACGCTCAACGCTCAAGGGTCAAGGCTCAAGGGACAAGGCCCGAGGCTCAAGGCTCAAGTCCAAGGCTCAAGGCTCAAGGCTCAAGGGTCAAGGCTCAAGGGTCAAGGCTCAAGGTTCAAGGCTCAAGGCGTAAGGGTCAAGAGTCAAGGCTCAAGTGTCAAGGGACAAGGCTCGAGGCTCAAGGCTCAAGGCTCAAGTCCAAGGCTCAAGGCTCAACACTCAAGGCTTAAGGCTCAAGGCTCAAGGTTCAAGGCTCAAGGCGTAAGGGTCAAGAGTCAAGGCTCAAGTCTCAAGTGTTAAGGCTCGAGGCTCATGGCTCAAGGCTGAAGGCTGAAGGCTCAAGGCCCAAGTTTCAACGCTCAAGGCTCAAGGCTCAAGGTTCAAATAACAAGGCTCAAGGCTCAAGGCTCAAGGCACAAGGCTCAAGGCTCAACGCTCAAGGGTCAACGCTCAAGGGTCAAGGGTCAAGGGTCAAGGCTCAAGGCTCAAGGCTCAACCCTCAACGCTCAACGCTTCATGGTCAAGGCTCAAGGCTCAAGGATCAAGGCTCAAGCGTCAATGCTCAAGGGTCATGGCTCAAGGCTCACGGCTCAAGACTCAAGGCTCAAGGCTCAAGGCTCAATGCTCAAGGCTCAAGGCTCAAGGCTCAAGGCTCGAACACCACTTCGGCCCGAACATCCCACTTCGGCCCGAACACCACTTCGGCCCGAACATCCCTCTTCGGCCCGAACTCTTCAATATCCAAGATTGTGTGACAAAAGGTGCTATATTAAACATTCATAACTTTCAGCTCGGGTGTCCGTTTCACGCCCACGAGTAACCAAAATAGCTGGTTCCTTCGTCACTGCCAAGAACAAGTTCGGCCCGAACTCTTCAATATCCAAGATTGTGTGACAAAAGGTGCTATACTAAAACATTCATAACTTTCAGCTCGGGTGTCCGTTTCAGGCCCACGAGTAACCAAAATAGCTGGTTCGTTCGTCACTGCCAAGAACAAGTTCGGCCAGAACTCTTCACTGTTCCCGGCCCGAACTTCATTTTCGGCCCGAACTTCAACCTCGGCCCGAACTCCGACCTCGGCCCGAACTTCAATCTCGGGCCGAACATCATCCTCAGCCCGAACACCGAACTTCGGCCCGAACACCACTTCGGCCCGAACACCACTTCGGCCTTAACATCCCACTTCGGCCCGAACACCACTTCGGCCCGAACATCCCTCTTCGGCCCGAACTCTTCAATATCCAAGATTGTGTGACAAAATGTGCTATATTAAAACATTCATAACTTTCAGCTCGGGTGTCCGTTTCACGCCCACGAGTAACCAAAATAGCTGGTTCATTCGTCACTGCCAAGAACAACTTCGGCCCGAACTCTTCACTGTTCCCGGCCCGAACTTCATTTTCGGCCCGAACTTCATTTTCGGCCCGAACTTCAACCTCGGCCCGAACTCCGACTCGGCCCGAACTCCGACCTCGGCCCGAACTCCGACCTCGGCCCGAACTTCAACCTCGGCCCGAACACCACTTCGGCCCGAACACCACTTCGGCCCGAACACCACTTCGGCCTGAACATCCTACTTCGGCCCGAACACCACTTCGGCCCGAACATCCCTCTTCGGCCCGAACTCTTCAATATCCAAGATTGTGTGACAAAAGGTGCTATAATAAAACATTCATAACTTTCAGCTCGGGTGTCCGTTTCACGCCCACGAGTAATCAAAATAGCTGGTTCGTTCGTCACTGCCAAGAAAAAGTTCGGCCCGAACTCTTCACTGTTCCCGGCCCGAACTTCATTTTCGGCCCGAACTTCAACCTCGACCCGAACTTCTACCTCGGCCCGAACTCCGACCTCGGCCCGAACTTCAACCTCGGCCGGAACAACATCCTCGGCCCGAACACCGAACTTCGGCCCGAACAGCACTTCGGCCCGAACATCCCACTTCGGCCCGAACACCACTTCGGCCCGAACATCCCTCTTCGGCCCGAACTCTTCAATATCCAAGATTGTGTGACAAAAGGTGCTATACTAAAACATTCATAACTTTCAGCTCGGGTGTCCGTTTCACGCCCACGAGTAACAAAAATAGCTGGTTCGTTCGTCAATGCCAAGACCAAGTTCGGCCTGAACTCTTCAATATCCAAGATTGTGTGACAAAAGGTGCTATACTAAAACATTCATAACTTTCAGCTCGGGTGTCCGTTTCATGCCCACGAGTAACCAAAATAGCTGGTTCGTTCGTCACTACCAAGAACAAGTTCGGCCCGAACTCTTCACTGTTCCCGGCCCGAACTTCATTTTCGGCCCGAACTTCATTTTCGGCCCGAACTTCATTTTCGGCCCGAACTTCATTTTCGGCCCGAACTTCAACCTCGGCCCGAACTCCGACCTCGGCCCGAACTTCAACCTCGGCCCGAACATCATCCTCGGCCCGAACACCGAACTTCGGCCCAAACACCACTTCGGCCCGAACACCACTTCGGCCCGAACATCCCACTTCGGCCCGAACATCCCTCTTCGGCCCGAACTCTTCAATATCCAAGATTGTGTGACAAAAGGTGCTATACTAAAACATTCATAACTTTCAGCTCGGGTGTCCGTTTCACGCCCACGAGTAACCAAAATAGCTGGTTCGTTCGTCACTGCCAAGAACAAGTTCGGCCCGAACTCTTCACTGTTCCCGGCCCGAACTTCATTTTCGGCCCGAACTTCAACCTCGACCCGAACTTCTACCTCGGCTCGAACTCCGACCTCGGCCCGAACTTCAACCTCGGCCCGAACAACATCCTCGGCCCGAACACCGAACTTCGGCCCGAGCACCACTTCGGCCTGAACATCCCACTTCGGCCCGAACAATACTTCGGCCCGAACATCCCTCTTCGGCCCGAACTCTTCAATATCCAAGATTGTGTGATGAAAGGTGCTGTACTAAAACATTCATAACTTTTAGCTCGGGTGTCCGTTTCACGCCCACGAGTAACAAAAATAGTTGGTTCGTTCGTCACTGCCAAGACCAAGTTCGGCCCGAACTCTTCAATATCCAAGATTGTGTGACAAAAGGTGCTATACTAAAACATTCATAACTTTCAGCTCGGGTGTCCGTTTCACGCCCACGAGTAACCAAAATAGCTGGTTCGTTCGTCATTGCCAAGAACAAGTTCAGACCGAACTCTTCGCTGTTCCCGACCCGAACATCATTTTCGGCCCGAACTTCAACCTCGGCCCGAACTTCAACCTCGGCCCGAACTCCGACCTCGGCCCGAACTTCAACCTCGGCCCGACCATCATCCTCAGCCCGAACACCGAACTTCGGCCCGAACACCACTTCGGCCCGAACACCACTTCGGCCCGAACACCACTTCGGCCCGAACATCCCTCTTCGGCCCGAACTCTTCAATATCCAAGATTGTGTGACAAAAGGTGCTATACTAAAGCATTCATAACTTTCAGCTCGGGTGTCCGTTTCATGCCCACGAGTAACCAAAATAGTTGGTTCGTTCGTCACTGCCAAGAACAAGTTCGGCCCGGACTCTTCACTGTTCCCGGCCCGAACTTCAACCTCGGCCCGAACTCCGACCTCGACCCGAACTTCAACCTCGGCCTGAACATCATCCTCGGCCCGAACACCGAACTTCGGCCCGAACCCCACTTCGGCCCGAACACCACTTCGGCCCGAACATCCCACTTCGGCCTGAACTCTTCAATATCCAAGATTGTGTGACAAAAGGTGCTATACTAAAATATTCATAACTTTCGGCTCGGGTGTCCGTTTCACGCCCACGAGTAACCAAAATAGCTGGTTCGTTCGTTACTGCCACGAACAAGTTCGGCCCGAACTCTTCACTGTTCCCGGCCCGAACTTCATTTTCGGCCAGAACTTCAACCTCGGCCCGAACTCCGACCTTGGCCCGAACTTCAACCTCGGCCCGGACATCATCCTCGGCCCGAACACCGAATTTCGGCCCGAACACCACTTCGGCCCGAACATCCCTCTTCGGCCCGAACTCGTCAATATCCAAGATTGTGTGACAAAAGGTGCTATACTAAAACATTCTTAACTTTTAGCTCGGGTGTCCGTTTCACACCCACGAGTAACCAAAATAGCTGGTTCGTTCGTCACTGCCAAGAACAAGTTCGGCCCGAACTCTTCACTGTTCCCGACCCGAACTTCATTTTCGGCCCGAACTTCAACCTCGGCCCAAACTTCAACCTCGGCCCGAACTCCGACCTCGGCCCAAATTCCGACCTTGGCCCGAACATCATCCTCGGCCCAAACACCGAACTTCGGCCCGAACACCACTTCGGCCCGAACACCACTTCGGCCCGAACATCCCATTTCGGCCCGAACACCACTTCGGCCCGAACATCCCTCTTCGGCCCGAACTCTTCAATATCCAAGATTGTGTGACAAAAGGTGCTATACTAAAACATTCATCACTTTCAGCTCGGGTGTTCGTTTCACGCCCATGAGTAACCAAAATAGCTGGTTCCTTCGTCACTGCCAAGAACAAGTTCGGCCCGAACTCTTCAATATCCAAGATTGTGTGACAAAAGGTGCTATACTAAAACATTCATAACTTTCAGCTCGGGTGTCCGTTTCACGCCCACGAGTAACCAAAATAGCTGGTTCATTCGTCACTACCAAGAACAAGTTCGGCCCGAACTCTTCACTGTTCCCGGCCCGAATTTCATTTTCGGCCCGAACTTCATTTTCGGCCCGAACTTCAACCTCGGCCCGATCTCCGACCTCGGCCCGAACTTCAACCTCGGCCCGAACATCATCCTCAGCCCGAACACCGAACTTCGGCCCGAACACCACTTCGGCCCGATCTCCGACCTCGGCCCGAACTTCAACCTCGGCCCGAACATCATCCTCAGCCCGAACACCGAACTTCGGCCCGAACACCACTTCGGCCCGAACACCACTTCGGCCCGAACATCCCACTTCGGCCCGAACATCCCTCTTCGGCCCGAACACTTCAATATCCAAGATTGTGTGACAAAAGGTGCTATACTAAAACATTCATAACTTTCAGCTCGGGTGTCCGTTTCACGCACACGAGTAACCAAAATAGCTGGTTCGTTCGTCACTACCAAGAACAAGTTCGGCCCGAACTCTTCACTGTTCCCGGCCCGAACTTCAACCTCGACCCGAACTTCTACCTCGGCCCGAACTCCGACCTCGGCCCGAACTTCAAACTCGGCCCGAACAACATCCTCGGCCTGAACACCGAACTTCGGCCCGAACACCACTTCGACCCGAATACCACTTCGGCCCGAACATCCCACTTCGGCCCGAACACCAATTCGGCCCGAACATCCCTCTTCTGCCCGAACTCTTCAATATCCAAGATTGTGTGACAAAAGGTGCTATACTAAAACATTCATAACTTTCAGCTCGGGTATCCGTTTCACGCCCACGAGTAACAATAACAGATGGTTCGTTCGTCACTGCCAAGACCAAGTTCGGCCCGAACTCTTCAATATCCAAGATTGTGTGACAAAAGGTGCTATACTAAAACATTCATAACTTTCAGCTCGGGTGTCCGTTTCACGCCCACGAGTAACCAAAATAGCTGGTTCGTTCGTCACTGCCAAGAACAAGTTCAGACCGAACTCTTCACTGTTCCCGGCCCGAACATCATTTTCGGCCCGAACTTCAACCTCGGCCCGAACTTCAACCTCGGCCCGAACTCCGACCTCGGCCCGAACTTCAACCTCGGCCCGACCATCATCCTCAGCCCGAACACCGAACTTCGGCCCGAACACCACTTCGGCCCGAACACCACTTCGGCCCGAACACCACTTCGGCCCGAACATCCCTCTTCGGCCCGAACTCTTCAATATCCAAGATTGTGTGACAAAAGGTGCTATACTAAAGCATTCATAACTTTCAGCTCGGGTGTCCGTTTCATGCCCACGAGTAACCAAAATAGTTGGTTCGTTCGTCACTGCCAAGAACAAGTTCGGCCCGGACTCTTCACTGTTCCCGGCCCGAACTTCAACCTCGGCCCGAACTCCGACCTCGGCCCGAACTTCAACCTCGGCCTGAACATCATCCTCGGCCCGAACACCGAACTTCGGCCCGAACCCCACTTCGGCCCGAACACCACTTCGGCCCGAACATCCCACTTCGGCCTGAACTCTTCAATATCCAAGATTGTGTGACAAAAGGTGCTATACTAAAATATTCATAACTTTCAGCTCGGGTGTCCGTTTCACGCCCACGAGTAACCAAAATAGCTGGTTCGTTCGTTACTGCCACGAACAAGTTCGGCCCGAACTCTTCACTGTTCCCGGCCCGAACTTCATTTTCGGCCAGAACTTCAACCTCGGCCCGAACTCCGACCTTGGCCCGAACTTCAACCTCGGCCCGGACATCATCCTCGGCCCGAACACCGAACTTCGGCCCGAACACCACTTCGGCCCGAACATCCCTCTTCGGCCCGAACTCGTCAATATCCAAGATTGTGTGACAAAAGGTGCTATACTAAAACATTCTTAACTTTTAGCTCGGGTGTCCGTTTCACGCCCACGAGTAACCAAATTAGCTGGTTCGTTCGTCACTGCCAAGAACAAGTTCGGCCCGAACTCTTCACTGTTCCCGACCCGAACTTCATTTTCGGCCCGAACTTCAACCTCGGCCCGAACTTCAACCTCGGCCCGAACTCCGACCTCGGCCCAAATTCCGACCTTGGCCCGAACATCATCCTCGGCCCAAACACCGAACTTCGGCCCGAACACCACTTCGGCCCGAACACCACTTCGGCCCGAACATCCCACTTCGGCCCGAACACCACTTCGGCCCGAACATCCCTCTTCGGCCCGAACTCTTCAATATCCAAGATTGTGTGACAAAAGGTGCTATACTAAAACATTCATCACTTTCAGCTCGGGTGTTCGTTTCACGCCCATGAGTAACCAAAATAGTTGGTTCCTTCGTCACTGCCAAGAACAAGTTCGGCCCGAACTCTTCAATATCCAAGATTGTGTGACAAAAGGTGCTATACTAAAACATTCATAACTTTCAGCTCGGGTGTCCGTTTCACGCCCACGAGTAACCAAAGTAGCTGGTTCATTCGTCACTACCAAGAACAAGTTCGGCCCGAACTCTTCACTGTTCCCGGCCCGAACTTCATTTTCGGCCCGAACTTCAACCTCGGCCCGATCTCCGACCTCGGCCCGAACTTCAACCTCGGCCCGAACATCATCCTCAGCCCGAACACCGAACTTCGGCCCGAACACCACTTCGGCCCGAACACCACTTCGGCCTGAACATCCCACTTCGGCCCGAACATCCCTCTTCGGCCCGAACACTTCAATATCCAAGATTGTGTGACAAAAGGTGCTATACTAAAACATTCATAACTTTCAGCTCGGGTGTCCGTTTCACGCACACGAGTAACCAAAATAGCTGGTTCGTTCGTCACTACCAAGAACAAGTTCGGCCCGAACTCTTCACTGTTCCCGGCCCGAACTTCAACCTCGACCCGAACTTCTACCTCGGGCCGAACTCCGACCTCGGCCCGAACTTCAAACTCGGCCCGAACAACATCCTCGGCCCGAACACCGAACTTCGGCCCGAACACCACTTCGACCCGAATACCACTTCGGCCCGAACATCCCACTTCGGCCCGAACACCAATTCGGCCCGAACATCCCTCTTCTGCCCGAACTCTTCAATATCCAAGATTGTGTGACAAAAGGTGCTATACTAAAACATTCATAACTTTCAGCTCGGGTATCCGTTTCACGCCCACGAGTAATAATAATAGATGGTTCGTTCGTCACTGCCAAGACCAAGTTCGGCCCGAACTCTTCAATATCCAAGATTGTGTAACAAAAGGTGCTATACTAAAACATTCATAACTTTCAGCTCGGGTGTCCGTTTCACGCCCACGAGTAACCAAAATAGCTGGTTCGTTCGTCACTGCCAAGAACAAGTTCAGACCGAACTCTTCACTGTTCCCGGCCCGAACTTCATTTTCGGCCCGAACTTCAACCTCGGCCCGAACTTCGACCTCGGCCCGAACTTCAACCTCGGCCCGAACATCATCCTCAGCCCGAACACCGAACTTCGGCCAGAACACCACTTCGGCCCGAACACCACTTCGGCCCGAACATCCCACTTCGGCCCGAACATCCCTCTTCGGCCCGAACACTTCAATATCCAAGATTGTGTGACAAAAGGTGCTATACTAAAACATTCATAACTTTCAGCTCGGGTGTCCGTTTCACGCACACGAGTAACCAAAATAGCTGGTTCGTTCGTCACTACCAAGAACAAGTTCGGCCCGAACTCTTCACTGTTCCCGGCCCGAACTTCAACCTCGACCCGAACTTCTACCTCGGCCCGAACTCCGACCTCGGCCCGAACTTCAAACTCGGCCCGAACAACATCCTCGGCCCGAACACCGAACTTCGGCCCGAACACCACTTCGACCCGAATACCACTTCGGCCCGAACATCCCACTTCGGCCCGAACACCAATTCGGCCCGAACATCCCTCTTCTGCCCGAACTCTTCAATATCCAAGATTGTGTGACAAAAGGTGCTATACTAAAACATTCATAACTTTCAGCTCGGGTGTCCGTTTCACGCCCACGAGTAACCAAAATAGCTGGTTCGTTCGTCACTGCCAAGAACAAGTTCAGACCGAACTCTTCACTGTTCCCGGCCCGAACTTCATTTTCGGCCCGAACTTCAACCTCGGCCCGAACTTCAACCTCGGCCCGAACATCATCCTCAGCCCGAACACCGAACTTCGGCCAGAACACCACTTCGGCCCGAACACCACTTCGGCCCGAACATCCCACTTCGGCCCGAACATCCCTCTTCGGCCCGAACACTTCAATATCCAAGATTGTGTGACAAAAGGTGCTATACTAAAACATTCATTACTTTCAGCTCGGGTGTCCGTTTCACGCACACGAGTAACCAAAATAGCTGGTTCGTTCGTCACTACCAAGAACAAGTTCGGCCCGAACTCTTCACTGTTCCCGGCCCGAACTTCAACCTCGACCCGAACTTCTACCTCGGCCCGAACTCCGACCTCGGCCCGAACTTCAAACTCGGCCCGAACAACATCCTTGGCCCGAACACCGAACTTCGGCCAGAACACCACTTCGGCCCGAACACCACTTCGGCCCGAACATCCCACTTCGGCCCGAACACCACTTCGGCCCGAACATCCCTCTTCGGCCCGAACTCTTCAATATCGAAGATTGTGTGACAAAAGGTGCTACACTAAAGCATTCATAACTTTCAGCTCGGGTGTCCGTTTCACGCCCACGAGTAACCAAAATAGTTGGTTCGTTCGTCACTGCCAAGAACAAGTTCGGCCCGAACTCTTCACTGTTCCCGGCCCGAACTACATTTTCGGCCCGAACTTCAACCTTGGTCCGAACTCCGACCTCGGCCCGAACTTCAACCTCGGCCCGAACATCATCCTCGGCCCGAACACCGAACTTCGGCCCGAACCCCACTTCGGCCCGAACATCAATTCGGCCCGAACATACCACTTCGGCCTGAACACCACTTCGGCCCGAACATCCCTCTTCGGCCTGAACTCTTCAATATCCAAGAGTGTGTGACAAAAGGTGCTATACTAAAACATTCATAACTTTCAGCTCGGGTGTCCGTTTCACGCCCACGAGTAACCAAAATAGCTGGTTCGTTCGTCACTGCCACGAACAAGTTCGGCCCGAACTCTTCACTGTTCCCGGCCCGAACTTCATTTTCGGCCAGAACTTCAACCTCGGCCCGAACTCCGACCTTGGCCCGAACTTCAACCTCGGCCCGGACATCATCCTCGGCCCGAACACCGAACTTCGGCCCGAACACCACTTCGGCCCGAACATCCCTCTTCGGCCCGAACTCTTCAATATCCAAGATTGTGTGACAAAACGTGCTATACTAAAACATTCATAACTTTTAGCTCGGGTGTCCGTTTCACGCCCACGAGTAACCAAAATAGCTGGTTCGTTCGTCACTGCCAAGAACAAGTTCGGCCCGAACTCTTCACTGTTCCCGACCCGAACTTCATTTTCGGCCCGAACTTCAACCTCGGCCCGAACTGCAACCTCGGCCCGAACTGCAACCTCGGCCCGAACTCCAACCTCGGCCCGAACTCCGACCTCGGCCCGAACATCATCCTCGGCCCGAACACCGAACTTCGGCCCGAACACCACTTCGGCCCGAACACCACTTCGCCCCGAACATCCCACTTCGGCCCGAACACCACTTCGGCCCGAACATCCCTCTTCGGCCCGAACTCTTCAATATCGAAGATTGTGTGACAAAAGGTGCTATACTAAAACATTCATAACTTTCAGCTCGGGTGTCCGTTTCACGCCCACGAGTAACCAAAATAGCTGGTTCCTTCGTCACTACCAAGAACAAGTTCGGCCCGAACTCTTCAATATCCAAGATTGTGTGACAAAATGTCCTATACTAAAAAATTCATAACTTTCAGCTCGGGTGTCCGTTTCACGCCCACGAGTAACCAAAATAGTTGGTTCGTTCGTCACTGCCAAGAACAAGTTCGGCCCGAACTCTTCACTGTTCCCGGCCCGAACATCATTTTCGGCCCGAACTCTTCACTGTTCCCGGTCCGAACTTCATTTTCGGCCCGAACTTCAACCTCGGCCCGAACTTCGACCTCGGCCCGAACTTCGACCTTGGCCCGAACTTCGACCTCGGCCCGAACTTCAACCTCGGCCCGAACACCGAACTTCGGCCCGAACACCACTTCGGCCCGAACATCCCACTTCAGCCCGAACACCACTTCGGCCCGAACATCCCTCTTCGGCCCGAACTCTTCAATATCCAAGATTGTGTGACAAAAGGTGCTATATTAAAACATTCATAACTTTCAGCTCGGGTGTCCGTTTCACGCCCACGAGTAACCAAAATAGCTGGTTCGTTCGTCACTGCCAAGAACAAGTTCGGCCCGAACTCTTCACTGTTCCCGTCCCGAACTTCATTTTCCGCCCGAACTTCAACCTCGGCCCGAACTCCGACCTCGGCCCGAACTCCGACCTCGGCCCGAACATCATCCTCGGCCCGAATACCGAACTTCGGCCCGAACACCACTTCGGCCCGAAAACCACTTCGGCCCGAACATCCCACTTCGGCCCGAACACCACTTCGGCCCGAACATCCCTCTTCGGCCCGAACTCTTCAATATCCAAGATTGTGTGACAACAGGTGATATACTAAAACATTCATAACTTTCAGCTCGGGTGTCCGTTTCACGCCCACGAGTAACCAAAATAACTGGTTCGTTCGTCACGGCCAAGAACAAGTTCGGCCCGAACTCTTCACTGTTCCCGGCCCGAACTTCAACCTCGGCCCGATATTCAACCTCGGCCCGAACTCCGACCTCGGCCCGAACATCATCCTCGGCCCAAACACCGAACTTCGGCCCGAACACCACTTCGGCCCGAACATCCCACTTCGGCCCGAACACCACTTCGGCCCGAACATCCCTCTTCGGCCCGAACTCTTCAATATCCAAGATTGTGTGACAAAAGGTGCTACACTAAAACTTTCATAACTTTCAGCTCGGGTATCCGTTTCACGCCCACGAGTAACCAAAATAGCTGGTTCGTTCGTCACTGCCAAGAACAAGGTCGGCCCGAACTCTTCACTGTTCCCGACCCGAACTTCATTTTCGGCCCGAACTTCAACCTCGGCCCGAACTTCAACCTCGGCCCGAACTCCGACCTCGGCCCGAACTCCGACCTCGGCCCGAACATCATCCTCGGCCCGAACACCAAACTTCGGCCCGAACACCACTTCGGCCCGAACACCACTTCGGCCCGAAAACCACTTCGGCCCGAACATCCCACTTCGGCCCGAACACCACTTCGGCCCGAACATCCCTCTTCGGCCCGAACTCTTCAATATCCAAGATTGTGTGACAAAAGGTGCTATACTAAAACATTCATAACTTTCAGCTCGGGTGTCCGTTTCACGCCCACGAATAACCAAAATAGCTGGTTCCTTCGTCACTGCCAAGAACAAGTTCGGCCCGAACTCTTCAATATCCAAGATTGTGTGACAAAAGGTGCTATACTAAAACATTCATAACTTTCAGCTCGGGTGTCCGTTTCACGACCACGAGTAACCAAAATAACTGGTTCGTTCGTCACGGCCAAGAACAAGTTCGGCCCGAACTCTTCACTGTTCCCGGCCCGAACTTCATTTTCGGCCCGAACTTCAACCTCGGCCCGAACTCCGACCTCGGCCCGAACTTCAACCTCGACCCGAACATCATCCTCGGCCCGAACACCGAACTTCGGCCCGAACACCACTTCGCCCCGAACACCACTTCGACCCGAACACCACTTCGGCCCGAACATCCCTCTTCGGCCCGAACTCTTCAATATCCAAGATTGTGTGACAAAAGGTGCTATACTAAAACATTCATAACTTTCAGCTCGGGTGTCCATTTCACGCCCACCAGTAACCAAAATAGCTGGTTCGTTCGTCTCTGCCAAGAACAAGTTCGGCCCGAACTCTTCACTTTTCCCGGCCCGAACTTCAACCTCGGCCCGATATTCAACCTCGGCCCGAACTCCGACCTCGGCCCGAACATCATCCTCGGCCCAAACACCGAACTTCGGCCCGAACACCACTTCGGCCCGAACATCCCACTTCGGCCCGAACACCACTTCGGCCCGAACATCCCTCTTCGGCCCGAACTCTTCAATATCCAAGATTGTGTGACAAAAGGTGCTACACTAAAACTTTCATAACTTTCAGCTCGGGTATCCGTTTCACGCCCACGAGTAACCAAAATAGCTGGTTCGTTCGTCACTGCCAAGAACAAGTTCGGCCCGAACTCTTCACTGTTCCCGACCCGAACTTCATTTTCGGCCCGAACTTCAACCTCGGCCCGAACTTCAACCTCGGCCCGAACTCCGACCTCGGCCCGAACTCCGACCTCGGCCCGAACATCATCCTCGGCCCGAACACCAAACTTCGGCCCGAACACCACTTCGGCCCGAACACCACTTCGGCCCGAAAACCACTTCGGCCCGAACATCCCACTTCGGCCCGAACACCACTTCGGCCCGAACATCCCTCTTCGGCCCGAACCCTTCAATATCCAAGATTGTGTGACAAAAGGTGCTATACTAAAACATTCATAACTTTCAGCTCGGGTGTCCGTTTCACGCCCACTAATAACCAAAATAGCTGGTTCCTTCGTCACTGCCAAGAACAAGTTCGGCCCGAACTCTTCAATATCCAAGATTGTGTGACAAAAGGTGCTATACTAAAACATTCATAACTTTCAGCTCGGGTGTCCGTTTCACGCCCACGAGTAACCAAAATAGCTGGTTCGTTCGTCACTGCCAAGAACAAGTTCGGCCCGAACTCTTCACTGTTCCCGGCCCGAACTTTCATTTTCGGCCCGAACTTCAACCTCGGCCCGAACTTCAACCTCGGCCCGAACTCCGACCTCGGCCCGAACTTCAACCTCGGCCCGAACATCATCCTCAGCCCGAACACCGAACTTCGGCCCGAATACCACTTCGGCCCGAACACCACTTCGGCCCGAACATCCCACTTCGGCCCGAACACCACTTCGACCCGAACATCCCTCTTCGGCACGAACTCTTCAATATCCAAGATTGTGTGACAAAATATCCTATACTAAAACATTCATAACTTTCAGCTCGGGTGTCCGTTTCACGCCCACGAGTAACCAAAATAGTTGGTTTGTTCGTCACTGCCAAGAACAAGTTCGGCCCGAACTCTTCACTGTTCCCGGCCCGAACTTCATTTTCGGCCCGAACTTCAACCTCGGCCCGAACTTCAACCTCGGCCCGAACTCCGACCTCGGACCGAACTCCGACCTCGGCCCGAACATCATCCTCGGCCCGAACACCAAACTTCGGCCCGAACACCACTTCGGCCCGAACACCACTTCGGCCCGAATACCACTTCGGCCCGAACATCCCACTTCGGCCCGAACACCACTTCGGCCCGAACATCCCTGTTCGGCCCGAACTCTTCAATATCCAAGATTGTGTGACAAAAGGTGCTATACTAAAACATTCATAACTTTCAGCTCGGGTGTCCGTTTCACGCCCACGAGTAACCAAAATAGCTGGTTCCTTCGTCACTGCCAAGAACAAGTTCGGCCCGAACTCTTCAATATCCAAGATTGTGTGACAAAAGGTGCTATACTAAAACATTCATAACTTTCAGCTCGGGTGTCCGTTTCATGCCCACGAGTAACCAAAATAGCTGGTTCGTTCGTCACTGCCAAGAACAAGTTCGGCCCGAACTCTTCACTGTTCCCGGCCCGAACTTTCATTTTCGGCCCGAACTTCAACCTCGGCCCGAACTTCAACCTCGGCCCGAACTCCGACCTCGGCCCGAACTTCAACCTCGGCCCGAACATCATCCTCAGCCCGAACACCGAACTTCGGCCCGAACACCACTTCGGCCCGAACACCGAACTTCGGCCCGAACACCGAACTTCGGCCCGAATACCACTTCGGCCCGAACACCACTTCGGCCCGAACATCCCACTTCGGCCCGAACACCACTTCGACCCGAACATCCCTCTTCGGCACGAACTCTTCAATATCCAAGATTGTGTGACAAAATATCCTATACTAAAACATTCATAACTTTCAGCTCGGGTGTCCGTTTCACGCCCACGAGTAACCAAAATAGTTGGTTTGTTCGTCACTACCAAGAACAAGTTCGGCCCGAACTCTTCACTGTTCCCGGCCCGAACTTCATTTTCGGCCCGAACTTCAACCTCGGCCCGAACTTCAACCTCGGCCCGAACTCCGACCTCGGACCGAACTCCGACCTCGGCCCGAACATCATCCTCGGCCCGAACACCAAACTTCGGCCCGAACACCACTTCGGCCCGAACACCACTTCGGCCCGAATACCACTTCGGCCCGAACATCCCACTTCGGCCCGAACACCACTTCGGCCCGAACATCCCTGTTCGGCCCGAACTCTTCAATATCCAAGATTGTGTGACAAAAGGTGCTATACTAAAACATTCATAACTTTCAGCTCGGGTGTCCGTTTCACGCCCACGAGTAACCAAAATAGCTGGTTCCTTCGTCACTGCCAAGAACAAGTTCGGCCCGAACTCTTCAATATCCAAGATTGTGTGACAAAAGGTGCTATACTAAAACATTCATAACTTTCAGCTCGGGTGTCCGTTTCATGCCCACGAGTAACCAAAATAGCTGGTTCGTTCGTCACTGCCAAGAACAAGTTCGGCCCTAACTCTTCACTGTTCCCGGCCCGAACTTTCATTTTCGGCCCGAACTTCAACCTCGGCCCGAACTTCAACCTCGGCCCGAACTTCGACCTCGGCCCGAACTTCAACCTCGGCCCGAACATCATCCTCAGCCCGAACACCGAACTTCGGCCCGAACACCACTTCGGCCCGAACACCACTTTGGCCCGAACATCCCACTTCGGCCCGAACACCACTTCGGCCCGAACATCCCTCTTCGGCCCGAACTCTTCAATATCCAAGATTGTGTGACAAAAGGTGCTACACTAAAACATTCATAACTTTCAGCTCGGGTGTCCGTTTCACGCCCACGAGTAACCAAAATAGCTGGTTCCTTCGTCACTGCCAAGAACAAGTTCGGCCCGAACTCTTCACTGTTCCCGGCCCGAACTTCATTTTCGGCCCGAACTTCAACCTCGGCCCGAACTCCGACCTCGGCCCGAACTTCAACCTCGGCCCGAACATCATTCTCGGCCCGAACACCGAACTTCGGCCCGAACACCACTTCGCCCCGAACACCACTTCGACCCGAACACCACTTCGGCCCGAACATCCCTCTTCGGCCCGAACTCTTCAATATCCAAGATTGTGTGACAAAAGGTGCTATACTAAAACATTCATAACTTTCAGCTCGAGTGTCCGTTTCACGCCCACCAGTAACTAAAATAGCTGGTTCGTTCGTCTCTGCCAAGAACAAGTTCGGCCCGAACTCTTCACTTTTCCCGGCCCGAACTTCAACCTCGGCCCGATATTCAACCTCGGCCCGAACTCCGACCTCGGCCCGAACATCATCCTCGGCCCGAACACCGAACTTCGGCCCGAACACCACTTCGGCCCGAACATCCCACTTCGGCCCGAACACCACTTCGGCCCGAACATCCCTCTTCGGCCCGAACTCTTCAATATCCAAGATTGTGTGACAAAAGGTGCTACACTAAAACTTTCATAACTTTCAGCTCGGGTATCCGTTTCACGCCCACGAGTAACCAAAATAGCTGGTTCGTTCGTCACTGCCAAGAAAAAGTTCGGCCCGAACACTTCACTGTTCCCGACCTGAACTTCATTTTCGGCCCGAACTTCAACCTCGGCCCGAACTTCAACCTCGGCCCGAACTCCGACCTCGGCCCGAACTCCGACCTCGGCCCGAACATCATCCTCGGCCCGAACACCAAACTTTGGCCCGAACACCACTTCGGCCCGAACACCACTTCGGCCCGAACACTACTTCGGCCCGAACACCACTTCGGCCCGAACATCCCACTTCGGCCCGAACACCACTTCGGCCCGAACATCCTTCTTCGGCCCGAACTCTTCAATATCCAAGATTGTGTGACAAAAGGTGCTATACTAAAACATTCATAACTTTCAGCTCGGGTGTCCGTTTCACGCCCACGAGTAACCAAAATAGCTGGTTCCTTCGTCACTGCCAAGAACAAGTTCGGCCCGAACTCTTCAATATCCAAGATTGTGTGACAAAATGTGCTATACTAAAACATTCATAACTTTCAGCTCGGGTGTCCGTTTCACGCCCACGAGTAACCAAAATAGCTGGTTCGTTCGTCACTGCCAAGAACAAGTTCGGCCCGAACTCTTCACTGTTCCCGGCCCGAACTTTCATTTTCGGCCCGAACTTCAACCTCGGCCCGAACTTCAACCTCGGCCCGAACTCCGACCTCGGCCCGAACTTCAACCTCGGCCCGAACATCATCCTCAGCCCGAAGACCGAACTTCGGCCGGAACACCACTTCGGCCCGAACACCACTTCGGCCCGAACATCCCACTTCGGCCCGAACACCACTTCGGCCCGAACATCCCTCTTCGGCACGAACTCTTCAATATCCAAGATTGTGTGACAAAAGGTGCTATACTAAAACATTCATAACTTTCAGCTCGGGTGTCCGTTTCACGCCCACGAGTAACCAAAATAGCTGGTTCCTTCGTCACTGCCAAGAACAAGTTCGGCCCGAACTCTTCAATATCCAAGATTGTGTGACAAAAGGTGCTATACTAAAACATTCATAACTTTCAGCTCGGGTGTCCGTTTCACGCCCACCAGTAACTAAAATAGCTGGTTCGTTCGTCTCTGCCAAGAACAAGTTCGGCCCGAACTCCTCACTTTTCCCGGCCCGAACTTCAACCTCGGCCCGATATTCAACCTCGGCCCGAACTCCGACCTCGGCACGAACATCATCCTCGGCCCGAACACCGAACTTCGGCCCGAACACCACTTCGGCCCGAACATCCCACTTCGGCCCGAACACCACTTCGGCCCGAACATTCCTCTTCGGCCCGAACTCTTCAATATCCAAGATTGTGTGACAAAAGGTGCTACACTAAAACTTTCATAACTTTCAGCTCGGGTATCCGTTTCACGCCCACGAGTAACCAAAATAGCTGGTTCGTTCGTCACTGCCAAGAACAAGTTCGACCCGAACACTTCACTGTTCCCGACCTGAACTTCATTTTCGGCCCGAACTTCAACCTCGGCCCGAACTTCAACCTCGGCCCGAACTCCGACCTCGGCCCGAACTCCGACCTCGGCCCGAACATCATCCTCGGCCCGAACACCAAACTTTGGCCCGAACACCACTTCGGCCCGAACACCACTTCGGCCCGAACACTACTTCGGCCCGAACATCCCACTTCGGCCCGAACACCACTTCGGCCCGAACATCCCTCTTCGGCCCGAACTCTTCAATATCCAAGATTGTGTGACAAAAGGTGCTATACTAAAACATTCATAACTTTCAGCTCGGGTGTCCGTTTCACGCCCACGAGTAACCAAAATAGCTGGTTCCTTCGTCACTGCCAAGAACAAGTTCGGCCCGAACTCTTCAATATCCAAGATTGTGTGAGAAAAGGTGCTATACTAAAACATTCATAACTTTCAGCTCGGGTGTCCGTTTCACGCCCACGAGTAACCAAAATAGCTGGTTCGTTCGTCACTGCCAAGAACAAGTTCGGCCCGAACTCTTCACTGTTCCCGGCCCGAACTTTCATTTTCGGCCCGAACTTCAACCTCGGCCCGAACTTCAACCTCGGCCCGAACTACGACCTCGGCCCGAACTTCAACCTCGGCCCGAACATCATCCTCAGCCCGAACACCGAACTTCGGCCCGAACATCCCACTTCGGCCCGAACACCACTTCGGCCCGAACATCCCTCTTCGGCACGAACTCTTCAATATCCAAGATTGTGTGACAAAATGTCCTATACTAAAACATTCATAACTTTCAGCTCGGGTGTCCGTTTCACGCCCACGAGTAACCAAAATAGTTGGTTTGTTCGTCACTGCCAAGAACAAGTTCGGCCCGAACTCTTCACTGTTCCCGGCCCGAACTTCATTTTCGGCCCGAACTTCAACCTCGGCTCGAACTTCAACCTCGGCCCTAACTCCGACCTCGGCCCGAACTCCGACCTCGGCCCGAACATCATCCTCGGCCCGAACACCAAACTTCGGCCCGAACACCACTTCGGCCCGAACACCACTTCGGCCCGAACATCCCACTTCGGCCCGAACACCACTTCGGCCCGAACATCCCTCTTCGGCCCGAACTCTTCAATATCCAAGATTGTGTGACAAAAGGTGCTATACTAAAACATTCATAACTTTCAGCTCGGGTGTCCGTTTCACGCCCACGAGTAACCAAAATAGCTGGTTCCTTCGTCACTGCCAAGAACAAGTTCGGCCCGAACTCTTCAATATCCAAGATTGTGTGACAAAAGGTGCTATACTAAAACATTCATAACTTTCAGCTCGGGTGTCCGTTTCACGCCCACGAGTAACCAAAATAGCTGGTTCGTTCGTCACTGCCAAGAACAAGTTCGGCCCGAACTCTTCACTGTTCACGGCCCGAACTTTCATTTTCGGCCCGAACTTCAACCTCGGCCCGAACTTCAACCTCGGCCCGAAATCCGACCTCGGCCCGAACTTCAACCTCGGCCCGAACATCATCCTCAGCCCGAACACCGAACTTCGGCCCGAACACCACTTCGGCCCGAACACCACTTCGGCCCGAACATCCCACTTCGGCCCGAACACCACTTCGGACCGAACATCCCTCTTCGGCCCGAACTCTTCAATATCCAAGATTGTGTGACAAAATGTCCTATACTAAAACATTCATAACTTTCAGCTCGGGTGTTCGTTTCACGCCCACGAGTAACCAAAATAGTTGGTTTGTTCGTCACTGCCAAGAACAAGTTCGGCCCGAACTCTTCACTGTTCCCGGCCCGAACTTCATTTTCGGCGCGAACTTCAACCTCGGCCGAACTTCAACCTCGGCCCGAACTTCGACCTCGGCCCGAACTTCGACCTCGGCCCGAACTTCGACCTCGGCCCGAACTTCAACCTCGGCCCGAACACCGAACTTCGGTCGAACACCACTTCGGCCCGAACATCCCACTTCAGCCCGAACACCACTTCGGCCCGAACATCCCTCTTCGGCCCGAACTCTTCAATATCCAAGATTGTGTGACAAAAGGTGTTATACTAAAACATTCATAACTTTTAGCTCGGGTGTCCGTTTCACGCCCACGAGTAACCAAAATAACTGGTTCGTTCGTCACGGCCAAGAACAAGTTCGGCCCGAACTCTTCACTGTTCCTGGCCCGAACTTTCATTTTCGGCCCGAACTTCAACCTCGGCCCGAACTTCAACCTCGGCCCGAACTCCGACCTCGGCCCGAACTTCAACCTCGGCCCGAACATCATCCTCAGCCCGAACACCGAACTTCGGCCCGAACACCACTTCGGCCCGAACACCACTTCGGCCCGAACATCCCACTTCGGCCCGAACACCACTTCGGCCCGAACATCCCTCTTCGGCCCGAACTCTTCAATATCCAAGATTGTGTGACAAAATGTCCTATACTAAAACATTCATAACTTTCAGCTCGGGTGTCCGTTTCACGCCCACGAGTAACCAAAATAGTTGGTTTGTTCGTCACTGCCAAGAACAAGTTCGGCCCGAACTCTTCACTGTTCCCGGCCCGAACTTCATTTTCGGCGCGAACTTCAAACTCGGCCGAACTTCAACCTCGGCCCGAACTTCGACCTCGGCCCGAACTTCGACCTCGGCCCGAACTTCGACCTCGGCCCGAACTTCAACCTCGGCCCGAACACCGAACTTCGGTCGAACACCACTTCGGCCCGAACATCCCACTTCAGCCCGAACACCACTTCGGCCCGAACATCCCTCTTCGGCCCGAACTCTTCAATATCCAAGATTGTGTGACAAAAGGTGTTATACTAAAACATTCATAACTTTCAGCTCGGGTGTCCGTTTCACGCCCACGAGTAACCAAAATAACTGGTTCGTTCGTCACGGCCAAGAACAAGTTCGGCCCGAACTCTTCACTGTTCCCGGCCCGAACTTTCATTTTCGGCCCGAACTTCAACCTCGGCCCGAACTTCAACCTCGGCCCGAACTCCGACCTCGGCCCGAACTTCAACCTCGGCCCGAACATCATCCTCAGCCCGAACACCGAACTTCGGCCCGAACACCACTTCGGCCCGAACACCACTTCGGCCCGAACATCCCATTTCGGCCCGAACACCACTTCGGCCCGAACATCCCTCTTCGGCACGAACTCTTCAATATCCAAGATTGTGTGACAAAATGTCCTATACTAAAACATTCATAACTTTCAGCTCGAGTGTCCGTTTCACGCCCACGAGTAACCAAAATAGTTGGTTTGTTCGTCACTGCCAAGAACAAGTTCGGCCCGAACTCTTCACTGTTCCCGGCACGAACTTCATTTTCGGCCCGAACTTCAACCTCGGCTCGAACTTCAACCTCGGCCCGAACTCCGACCTCGGCCCGAACTCCGACTTCGGCCCGAACATCATCCTCGGCCCGAACACCAAACTTCGGCCCGAACACCACTTCGGCCCGAACACCACTTCGGCCCGAACACTACTTCGGCCCGAACATCCCTCTTCGGCCCGAACACCACTTCGGCCCGAACATCCCTTTTCGGCCCGAACTCTTCAATATCCAAGATTGTGTGACAAAAGGTGCTATACTAAAACATTCATAACTTTCAGCTCGGGTGTCCGTTTCACGCCCACGAGTAACCAAAATAGCTGGTTCCTTCGTCACTTCCAAGAACAAGTTCGGCCCGAACTCTTCAATATCCAAGATTGTGTGACAAAAGGTGCTATACTAAAACATTCATAACTTTCAGCTCGGGTGTCCGTTTCACGCCCACGAGTAACCAAAATAGCTGGTTCGTTCGTCACTGCCAAGAACAAGTTCGGCCCGAACTCTTCACTGTTCCCGGCCCGAACTTTCATTTTCGGCCCGAACTTCAACCTCGGCCCGAACTTCAACCTCGGCCCGAACTCCGACCTCGGCCCGAACTTCAACCTCGGCCCGAACATCATCCTCAGCCTGAACACCGAACTTCGGCCCGAACACCACTTCGGCCCGAACACCACTTCGGCCCGAACATCCCACTTCGGCCCGAACACCACTTCGGCCCGAACATCCCTCTTCGGCCCGAACTCTTCAATATCCAAGATTGTGTGACAAAATGTCCTATACTAAAACATTCATAACTTTCAGCTCGGGTGTCCGTTTCACGCCCACGAGTAACCAAAATAGTTGGTTTGTTCGTCACTGCCAAGAACAAGTTCGGCCCGAACTCTTCACTGTTCCCGGCCCGAACTTCATTTTCGGCCCGAACTTCAACCTCGGCCCGAACTTCAACCTCGGCCCGAACTTCGACCTCGGCCCGAACTTCGACCTCGGCCCGAATTTCGACCTCGGCCCGAACTTCAACCTCGGCCCGAACACCGAACTTCGGTCGAACACCACTTCGGCCCGAACATCCCACTTCAGCCCGAACACCACTTCGGCCCGAACATCCCTCTTCGGCCCGAACTCTTCAATATCCAAGATTGTGTGACAAAAGGTGTTATACTAAAACATTCATAACTTTCAGCTCGGGTGTCCGTTTCACGCCCACGAGTAACCAAAATAACTGGTTCGTTCGTCACGGCCAAGAACAAGTTCGGCCCGAACTCTTCACTGTTCCCGGCCCGAACTTCATTTTCGGCCCGACCTTCAACCTCGGCCCGAACTCCGACCTCGGCCCGAACTTAAACCTCGGCCCGAACATCATCCTCGGCCCGAACACCGAACTTCGGCCCGAACACCACTTCGCCCCGAACACCACTTCGACCCGAACACCACTTCGGCCCGAACATCCCTCTTCGGCCCGAACTCTTCAATATCCAAGATTGTGTGACAAAAGGTGCTATACTAAAACATTCATAACTTTCAGCTCGGGTGTCCGTTTCACGCCCACCAGTAACCAAAATAGCTGGCTCGTTCGTCACTGCCAAGAACAAGTTCGCCCCGAACTCTTGACTGTTCCCGGCCCGAACTTCAACCTCCGCCCGATATTCAACCTCGGCCCGAACTCCGACCTCGGCCCGAACATCATCCTCGGCCCGAACACCGAACTTCGGCCCGAACACCACTTCGGCCCGAACATCCCACTTCGGCCCGAACACCACTTCGGCCCGAACATCCCTCTTCGGCCCGAACTCTTCAATATCCAAGATTGTGTGACAAAAGGTGCTACACTAAAACTTTCATAACTTTCAGCTCGGGTATCCGTTTCACGCCCACGAGTAACCAAAATAGCTGGTTCGTTCGTCACTGCCAAGAACAAGTTCGGCCCGAACTCTTCACTGTTCCCGACCCGAACTTCATTTTCAGCCCGAACTTCAACCTCGGCCCGAACATCAACCTCGGCCCGAACTCCGACCTCGGCTCGAACTCCGACCTCGGCCCGAACATCATCCTCGGCCCGAACACCAAACTTCGGCCCGCACACCACTTCGGCCCGAACACCACTTCGGCCCGAACACCACTTCGGCCCGAACATCCCACTTCGGCCCGAACACCACTTCGGCCCGAACATCCCACTTCGGCCCGAACTCTTCAATATCCCAGATTGTGTGACAAAAGGTGCTATACTAAAACATTCATAACTTTCAGCTCGGGTGTCCGTTTCACGCCCACGAGTAACCAAAATAGCTGGTTCCTTCGTCACTGCCAAGAACAAGTTCGGCCCGAACTCTTCAATATCCAAGATTGTGTGACAAAAGGTGCTATACTAAAACATTCATAACTTTCAGCTCGGGTGTTCGTTTCACGCCCACGAGTAACCAAAATAGCTGGTTCGTTCGTCACTGCCAAGAACAAGTTCGGCCCGAACTCTTCACTGTTCCCGGCCCGAACTTTCGTTTTCAGCCCGAACTTCAACCTCGGCCCGAACTTCAACCTCGGCCCGAACTCCGACCTCGGCCCGAACTTCAACCTCGGCCCGAACATCATCCTCAGCCCGAACACCGAACTTCGGCCCGAACACCACTTCGGCCCGAACATCCCACGTCGGCCCGAACACCACTTCGGCCCGAACATCCCTCTTCGGCCCGAACTCTTCAATATCCAAGATTGTGTGACAAAATGTCCTATACTAAAACATTCATAACTTTCAGCTCGGGTGTCCGTTTCACGCCCACGAGTAACCAAAATAGTTGGTTTGTTCGTCACTGCCAAGAACAAGTTCGGCCCGAACTCTTCACTGTTCCCGGCCCGAACTTCATTTTCGGCCCGAACTTCATTTTCGGCCCGAACTTCAACCTCGGCCCGAACTTCAACCTCGGCCCGAACTTCGACCTCGGCCCGAACTTGGACCTCGGCCCGGACTTCGACCTCGGCCCGAACTTCAACCTCGGCCCGAACACCGAACTTCGGCCTGAACACCACTTCGGCCCGAACATCCCACTTCAGCCCGAACACCACTTCGGCCCGAACATCCCTCTTCGGCCCGAACTCTTCAATATCCAAGATTGTGTGACAAAAGGTGCTATATTAAAACATTCATAACTTTCAGCTCGGGTGTCCGTTTCACGCCCACGAGTAACCAAAATAGCTGGTTCGTTCGTCACTGCCAAGAACAAGTTTGGCCCGAACTCTTCACTGTTCCCGGCCCGAACTTCATTTTCGGCCCGAACTTCAACCTCGGCCCGAACTCCGACCTCGGCCCGAACTTCAACCTCGGCCCGAACATCATCGTCAGCCCGAACACCGAACTTCGGCCCGAACACCACTTCGGCCCGAACACCACTTCGGCCCGAACATCCCACTTCGGCCCGAACACCACTTCGGCCCGAACATCCCTCTTCGGCCCGAACTCTTCAATATCCAAGATTGTGTGACAAAAGGTGCTATACTAAAACATTCATAACTTTCAGCTCGGGTGTCCGTTTCACGCCCACGAGTATCCAAAATAACTGGTTCGTTCGTCACAACCAAGAACAAGTTCGGCCCGAACTCTTCACTGTTCCCGGCCCGAACTTCATTTTCGGCCTGAACTTCAACCTCGGCCCGAACTCCGACCTCGGCCCGAAATTCAACCTCGGCCCGAACATCATCCTCGGCCCGAACACCGAACTTCGGCCCGAACACCACTTCGGCCCGAACACCACTTCGGCCCGAACATCCCTCTTCGGCCCGAACTCTTCAATATCCAAGATTGTGTGACAAAAGGTGCTATACTAAAACATTCATAACTTTCAGTTCGGGTGTCCGTTTCATGCCCACGAGTAACCAAAATAGCTGGTTCGTTCGTCACTGCCAAGAACAAGTTCGGCCCGAACTCTTCACTGTTCCCGGCCCGAACTTCGACCTCGGCCCGATATTCAACCTCGGCCCGAACTCCGACCTCGGCCCGAACATCATCCTCGGCCCGAACACCGAACTTCAGCCCGAACACCACTTCGGCCCGAACATCCCACTTCGGCCCGAACACCACTTCGGCCCGAACATCCCTCTTCGGCCCGAACTCTTCAATATCCAAGATTGTGTGACAAAAGGTGTTATACTAAAACATTCATAACTTTCAGCTCGGGTGTCCGTTTCACGCCCACGAGTAACCAAAATAGCTGGTTCCTTCGTCACTGCCAAGAACGAGTTCGGCCCGAACTCTTCAATATCCAAGATTGTGTGACAAAAGGTGCTATACTAAAACATTCATAACTTTCAGCTCGGGTGTCCGTTTCACGCCCACGAGTAACCAAAATAGCTGGTTCGTTCGTCACTGCCAAAAACAAGTTCGGCCCGAACTCTTCACTGTTCCCGGCCCGAACTTCAACCTCGGCCCGAACTTCAACCTCGGCCCGAACTCCGACCTCAGCCCGAACTTCAACCTCGGCCCGAACATCATCGTCAGCCCGAACACCGAACTTCGGCCCGAACACCACTTCGGCCCGAACACCACTTCGGCCCGAACATCCCACTTCGGCCCGAACACCACTTCGGCCCGAACATCCCTCTTCGGCCCGAACTCTTCAATATCCAAGATTGTGTGACAAAATGTCATATACTAAAACATTCATAACTTTCAGCTCGGGTGTCCGTTTCACGCCCACGAGTAACCAAAATAGTTGGTTTGTTCGTCACTGCCAAGAACAAGTTCGGCCCGAACTCTTCACTGTTCCCGGCCCGCACTTCATTTTCGGCCCGAACTTCAACCTCGGCTCGAACTTCAACCTCGGCCCGAACTTCGACCTCGGCCCGTACTTCGACCTCGGCCCGAACTTCGACCTCGGCCCGAACTTCAACCTCGGCCCGAACACCGAACTTCGGCCCGAACACCACTTCGGCCCGAACATCCCACTTCAGCCCGAACACCACTTCGGCCCGAACATCCCTCTTCGGCCCGAACTCTTCAATATCCAAGATTGTGTGACAAAAGGTGCTATATTAAAACATTCATAACTTTCAGCTCGGGTGTCCGTTTCACGCCCACGAGTAACCAAAATAGCTGGTTCGTTCGTCACTGCCAAGAACAAGTTCGGCCCGAACTCTTCACTGTTCCCGGCGCGAACGTCATTTTCGGCCCGAACTTCAACCTCGGCGCGAACTTCAACCTCGGCCCGAACTTCGACCTCGGCCCGAACTTCGACCTCGGCCCGAACTTCGACATCGGCCCGAACTTCAACCTCGGCCCGAACACCGAACTTCGGCTCGAACACCACTTCGGCCCGAACATCCCACTTCCGCCCGAACACCACTTCGGCCCGAACATCCCTCTTCGGCCCGAACTCTTCAATATCCAAGATTGTGTGACAAAAGGTGCTATATTAAAACATTCATAACTTTCAGCTCGGGTGTCCGTTTCACGCCCACGAGTAACCAAAATAGCTGGTTTGTTCGTCACTGCCAAGAACAAGTTCGGCCCGAACTCTTCACTGTTCCCGGCCCGAACTTCATTTTCGGCCCGAACTTCAACCTCGGCCCGAACTCCGACCTCAGCCCGAACTCCGACCTCGGCCCGAACATCATCCTCGGCCCGAATACCGAACTTCGGCCCGAACACCACTTCGGCCCGAACACCACTTCGGCCCGAACATCCCACTTCGGCCCGAACACCACTTCGGCCCGAACATCCCTCTTCGGCCCGAACTCTTCAATATCCAAGATTGTGTGACAAAAGGTGCTATACTAAAACATTCATAACTTTCAGCTCGGGTGTCCGTTTCACGCCCACGAGTAACCAAAATAACTGGTTCGTTCGTCACAGCCAAGAACAAGTTCGGCCCGAACTCTTCACTGTTCCCGGCCCGAACTTCATTTTCGGCCCGAACTTCAACCTCGGCCCGAACTCCGACCTCGGCCCGAACTTCAACCTCGGCCCGAACATCATCCTCGGCCCGAACACCGAACTTCGGCCCGAACACCACTTCGCCCTGAACACCACTTCGGCCCGAACACCACTTCGGCCCGAACATCCCTCTTCGGCCCGAACTCTTCAATATCCAAGATTGTGTGACAAAAGGTGCTATACTAAAACATTCAAAACTTTCAGCTCGGGTGTCCGTTTCACGCCCACGAGTAACCAAAATAGCTGGTTCCTTCGTCACTGCCAAGAACAAGTTCGGCCCGAACTCTTCAATATCCAAGATTGTGTGACAAAAGGTGCTATACTAAAACATTCATAACTTTCAGCTCGGGTGTCCGTTTCACGCCCACGAGTAACCAAAATAGCTGGTTCGTTCGTCACTGCCAAGAACAAGTTCGGCCCGAACTCTTCACTGTTCCCGGCCCGAACTTTCATTTTCGGCCCGAACTTCAACCTCGGCCCGAACTCCAACCTCGGCCCGAACTCCAACCTCGGCCCGAACATCATCCTCAGCCCGAACACCGAACTTCGGCCCGAACACCACTTCGGCCCGAACACCACTTCGGCCCGAACACCACTTCGGCCCGAACATCCCACTTCGGCCCGAACACCACTTCGGCCCGAACATCCCTCTTCGGCCCGAACTCTTCAATATCCAAGATTGTGTGACAAAATGTCCTATACTAAAACATTCATAACTTTCAGCTCGGGTGTCCGTTTCACGCCCACGTGTAACCAAAATAGTTGGTTCGTTCGTCACTACCAAGAACAAGTTCGGCCCGAACTCTTCACTGTTCCCGGCCCGAACTTCATTTTCGGCCCGAACTTCAACCTCGGCCCTAACATCAACCTCGGCCCGAACTTCGGCCTCGGCCCGAACTTCGACCTCGGCCCGAACTTCAACCTCGGCCCGAACACCGAACTTCGGCCCGAACACCACTTCGGCCCGAACATCCCACTTCAGCCCGAACACCACTTCGGCCCGAACATCCCTCTTCGGCCCGAATTCTTCAATATCCAAGATTGTGTGACAAAAGGTGCTATATTAAAACATTCATAACTTTCAGCTCGGGTGTCCGTTTCACGCCCACGAGTAACCAAAATAGCTGGTTCGTTCGTCACTGCCAAGAACAAGTTCGGCCCGAACTCTTCACTGTTCCCGGCCCGAACTTCATTTTCGGCCCGAACTTCAACCTCGTCCCGAACTCCGACCTCGGCCCGAACTTCAACCTCGGCCCGAACATCATCCTCGGCCCGAACACCGAACTTCGGCCCGAACACCACTTCGCCCCGAACACCACTTCGGCCCGAACACCACTTCGGCCCGAACATCCCTCTTCGGCCCGAACTCTTCAATATCCAAGATTGTGTGACAAAAGGTGCTATACTAAAACATTCAAAACTTTCAGCTCGGGTGTCCGTTTCACGCCCACGAGTAACCAAAATAGCTGGTTCCTTCGTCACTACCAAGAACAAGTTCGGCCCGAACTCTTCACTGTTCCCGGCCCGAACTTCATTTTCCGCCCGAACTTCAACCTCGACCCGAACTCCGACCTCGGCCCGAACTCCGACCTCGGCCCGAACATCATCCTCGGCCCGAACTTCGACCTCGGCCCGAACTTCAACCTCGGCCCGAACACCGAACTTCGGCCCGAACACCACTTCGGCCCGAACATCCCACTTCAGCCCGAACACCACTTCGGCCCGAACATCCCTCTTCGGCCCGAACTCTTCAATATCCAAGATTGTGTGACAAAAGGTGCTATATTAAAACATTCATAACTTTCAGCTCGGGTGTCCGTTTCACGCCCACGAGTAACCAAAATAGCTGGTTCGTTCGTCACTGCCAAGAACAAGTTCGGCCCGAACTCTTCACTGTTCCCGGCGCGAACGTCATTTTCGGCCCGAACTTCAACCTCGGCGCGAACTTCAACCTCGGCCCGAACTTCGACCTCGGCCCGAACTTCGACCTCGGCCCGAACTTCGACATCGGCCCGAACTTCAACCTCGGCCCGAACACCGAACTTCGGCTCGAACACCACTTCGGCCCGAACATCCCACTTCCGCCCGAACACCACTTCGGCCCGAACATCCCTCTTCGGCCCGAACTCTTCAATATCCAAGATTGTGTGACAAAAGGTGCTATATTAAAACATTCATAACTTTCAGCTCGGGTGTCCGTTTCACGCCCACGAGTAACCAAAATAGCTGGTTTGTTCGTCACTGCCAAGAACAAGTTCGGCCCGAACTCTTCACTGTTCCCGGCCCGAACTTCATTTTCGGCCCGAACTTCAACCTCGGCCCGAACTCCGACCTCAGCCCGAACTCCGACCTCGGCCCGAACATCATCCTCGGCCCGAATACCGAACTTCGGCCCGAACACCACTTCGGCCCGAACACCACTTCGGCCCGAACATCCCACTTCGGCCCGAACACCACTTCGGCCCGAACATCCCTCTTCGGCCCGAACTCTTCAATATCCAAGATTGTGTGACAAAAGGTGCTATACTAAAACATTCATAACTTTCAGCTCGGGTGTCCGTTTCACGCCCACGAGTAACCAAAATAACTGGTTCGTTCGTCACAGCCAAGAACAAGTTCGGCCCGAACTCTTCACTGTTCCCGGCCCGAACTTCATTTTCGGCCCGAACTTCAACCTCGGCCCGAACTCCGACCTCGGGCCGAACTTCAACCTCGGCCCGAACATCATCCTCGGCCCGAACACCGAACTTCGGCCCGAACACCACTTCGCCCTGAACACCACTTCGGCCCGAACACCACTTCGGCCCGAACATCCCTCTTCGGCCCGAACTCTTCAATATCCAAGATTGTGTGACAAAAGGTGCTATACTAAAACATTCAAAACTTTCAGCTCGGGTGTCCGTTTCACGCCCACGAGTAACCAAAATAGCTGGTTCCTTCGTCACTGCCAAGAACAAGTTCGGCCCGAACTCTTCAATATCCAAGATTGTGTGACAAAAGGTGCTATACTAAAACATTCATAACTTTCAGCTCGGGTGTCCGTTTCACGCCCACGAGTAACCAAAATAGCTGGTTCGTTCGTCACTGCCAAGAACAAGTTCGGCCCGAACTCTTCACTGTTCCCGGCCCGAACTTTCATTTTCGGCCCGAACTTCAACCTCGGCCCGAACTCCAACCTCGGCCCGAACTCCAACCTCGGCCCGAACATCATCCTCAGCCCGAACACCGAACTTCGGCCCGAACACCACTTCGGCCCGAACACCACTTCGGCCCGAACACCACTTCGGCCCGAACATCCCACTTCGGCCCGAACACCACTTCGGCCCGAACATCCCTCTTCGGCCCGAACTCTTCAATATCCAAGATTGTGTGACAAAATGTCCTATACTAAAACATTCATAACTTTCAGCTCGGGTGTCCGTTTCACGCCCACGTGTAACCAAAATAGTTGGTTCGTTCGTCACTACCAAGAACAAGTTCGGCCCGAACTCTTCACTGTTCCCGGCCCGAACTTCATTTTCGGCCCGAACTTCAACCTCGGCCCTAACATCAACCTCGGCCCGAACTTCGGCCTCGGCCCGAACTTCGACCTCGGCCCGAACTTCAACCTCGGCCCGAACACCGAACTTCGGCCCGAACACCACTTCGGCCCGAACATCCCACTTCAGCCCGAACACCACTTCGGCCCGAACATCCCTCTTCGGCCCGAATTCTTCAATATCCAAGATTGTGTGACAAAAGGTGCTATATTAAAACATTCATAACTTTCAGCTCGGGTGTCCGTTTCACGCCCACGAGTAACCAAAATAGCTGGTTCGTTCGTCACTGCCAAGAACAAGTTCGGCCCGAACTCTTCACTGTTCCCGGCCCGAACTTCATTTTCGGCCCGAACTTCAACCTCGTCCCGAACTCCGACCTCGGCCCGAACTTCAACCTCGGCCCGAACATCATCCTCGGCCCGAACACCGAACTTCGGCCCGAACACCACTTCGCCCCGAACACCACTTCGGCCCGAACACCACTTCGGCCCGAACATCCCTCTTCGGCCCGAACTCTTCAATATCCAAGATTGTGTGACAAAAGGTGCTATACTAAAACATTCAAAACTTTCAGCTCGGGTGTCCGTTTCACGCCCACGAGTAACCAAAATAGCTGGTTCCTTCGTCACTACCAAGAACAAGTTCGGCCCGAACTCTTCACTGTTCCCGGCCCGAACTTCATTTTCCGCCCGAACTTCAACCTCGACCCGAACTCCGACCTCGGCCCGAACTCCGACCTCGGCCCGAACATCATCCTCGGCCCGAACTTCGACCTCGGCCCGAACTTCAACCTCGGCCCGAACACCGAACTTCAGCCCGAACACCACTTCGGCCCGAACATCCCACTTCAGCCCGAACACCACTTCGGCCCGAACATCCCTCTTCGGCCCGAACTCTTCAATATCCAAGATTGTGTGACAAAAGGTGCTATATTAAAACATTCATAACTTTCAGCTCGGGTGTCCGTTTCACGCCCACGAGTAACCAAAATAGCTGGTTCGTTCGTCACTGCCAAGAACAAGTTCGGCCCGAACTCTTCACTGTTCCCGGCGCGAACGTCATTTTCGGCCCGAACTTCAACCTCGGCGCGAACTTCAACCTCGGCCCGAACTTCGACCTCGGCCCGAACTTCGACCTCGGCCCGAACTTCGACATCGGCCCGAACTTCAACCTCGGCCCGAACACCGAACTTCGGCTCGAACACCACTTCGGCCCGAACATCCCACTTCCGCCCGAACACCACTTCGGCCCGAACATCCCTCTTCGGCCCGAACTCTTCAATATCCAAGATTGTGTGACAAAAGGTGCTATATTAAAACATTCATAACTTTCAGCTCGGGTGTCCGTTTCACGCCCACGAGTAACCAAAATAGCTGGTTTGTTCGTCACTGCCAAGAACAAGTTCGGCCCGAACTCTTCACTGTTCCCGGCCCGAACTTCATTTTCGGCCCGAACTTCAACCTCGGCCCGAACTCCGACCTCAGCCCGAACTCCGACCTCGGCCCGAACATCATCCTCGGCCCGAATACCGAACTTCGGCCCGAACACCACTTCGGCCCGAACACCACTTCGGCCCGAACATCCCTCTTCGGCCCGAACACCACTTCGGCCCGAACATCCCTCTTCGGCCCGAACTCTTCAATATCCAAGATTGTGTGACAAAAGGTGCTATACTAAAACATTCATAACTTTCAGCTCGGGTGTCCGTTTCACGCCCACGAGTAACCAAAATAACTGGTTCGTTCGTCACAGCCAAGAACAAGTTCGGCCCGAACTCTTCACTGTTCCCGGCCCGAACTTCATTTTCGGCCCGAACTTCAACCTCGGCCCGAACTCCGACCTCGGCCCGAACTTCAACCTCGGCCCGAACATCATCCTCGGCCCGAACACCGAACTTCGGCCCGAACACCACTTCGCCCCGAACACCACTTCGGCCCGAACACCACTTCGGCCCGAACATCCCTCTTCGGCCCGAACTCTTCAATATCCAAGATTGTGTGACAAAAGGTGCTATACTAAAACATTCAAAACTTTCAGCTCGGGTGTCCGTTTCACGCCCACGAGTAACCAAAATAGCTGGTTCCTTCGTCACTACCAAGAACAAGTTCGGCCCGAACTCTTCACTGTTCCCGGCCCGAACTTCATTTTCCGCCCGAACTTCAACCTCGACCCGAACTCCGACCTCGGCCCGAACTCCGACCTCGGCCCGAACATCATCCTCGGCCCGAATACCGAACTTCGGCCCGAACACCACTTCGGCCCGAACACCACTTCGGCCCGAACATCCCACTTCGGCCCGAACACCACTTCGGCCCGAACATCCCTCTTCGGCCCGAACTCTTAAATATCCAAGATTGTGTGACAAAAGGTGCTATAATAAAACATTCATAACTTTCAGCTCGGGTGTCCGTTTCACGCCCACTAGTAACCAAAATAACTGGTTCGTTCGTCACGGCCAAGAACAAGTTCGGCCCGAACTCTTCACTGTTCCCGGCCCGAACTTCAACCTCGGCCCGAACTTCGAACTCGGCCCGAACTTCAACCTCGGCCCGAACATCATCCTCGGCCCGAACACCGAACTTCGGCCCGAACACCACTTCGCCCCGAACACCACTTCGACCCGAACACCACTTCGGCCCGAACATCCCTCTTCGGCCCGAACTCTTCAATATCCAAGATTGTGTGACAAAAGGTGCTATACTAAAACATTCATAACTTTCAGCTCGGGTGTCCGTTTCACGCCCACGAGTAACCAAAATAGTTGGTTCGTTCGTCACTGCCAAGAACAAGTTCGGCCCGAACTCTTCACTGTTCCCGGCCCGAACTTCATTTTCGGCCCGAACTTCAACCTCGGCCTGAACTCCGACCTCGGCCCGAACTTCAACCTCGGCCCGAACATCATCCTCGGCCCGAACACCGAACTTCGGCCCGAACACCACTTCGCCCCGAACACCACTTCGGCCCGAACACCACTTCGGCCCGAACATCCCTCTTCGGCCCGAACTCTTCAATATCCAAGATTGTGTGACAAAAGGTGCTATACTAAAACATTCAAAACTTTCAGCTAGGGTGTCCGTTTCACGCCCACGAGTAACCAAAATAGCTGGTTCCTTCGTCACTGCCAAGAACAAGTTCGGCCCGAACTCTTCACTGTTCCCGGCCCGAACTTCATTTTCCGCCCGAACTTCAACCTCGGCCCGAACTCCGACCTCGGCCCGAACATCATCCTCGGCCCGAATACCGAACTTCGGCCCGAACACCACTTCGGCCCGAACACCACTTCGGCCCAAACATCCCACTTCGGCCCGAACACCACTTCGGCCCGAACATCCCTCTTCGGCCCGAACTCTTAAATATCCAAGATTGTGTGACAAAAGGTGCTATAATAAAACATTCATAACTTTCAGCTCGGGTGTCCGTTTCACGCCCACTAGTAACCAAAATAACTGGTTCGTTCGTCACGGCCAAGAACAAGTTCGGCCCGAACTCTTCACTGTTCCCGGCCCGAACTTCAACCTCGGCCCGAACTTCGAACTCGGCCCGAACTTCAACCTCGGCCCGAACATCATCCTCGGCCCGAACACCGAACTTCGGCCCGAACACCACTTCGCCCCGAACACCACTTCGACCCGAACACCACTTCGGCCCGAACATCCCTCTTCGGCCCGAACTCTTCAATATCCAAGATTGTGTGACAAAAGGTGCTATACTAAAACATTCATAACTTTCAGCTCGGGTGTCCGTTTCACGCCCACGAGTAACCAAAATAGTTGGTTCGTTCGTCACTGCCAAGAACAAGTTCGGCCCGAACTCTTCACTGTTCCCGGCCCGAACTTCATTTTCGGCCCGAACTTCAACCTCGGCCCGAACTCCGACCTCGGCCCGAACTTCAACCTCGGCCCGAACATCATCCTCGGCCCGAACACCAAACTTCGGCCCGAACACCACTTCGCCCCGAACACCACTTCGGCCCGAACACCACTTCGGCCCGAACATCCCTCTTCGGCCCGAACTCTTCAATATCCAAGATTGTGTGACAAAAGGTGCTATACTAAAACATTCAAAACTTTCAGCTCGGGTGTCCGTTTCACGCCCACGAGTAACCAAAATAGCTGGTTCCTTCGTCACTGCCAAGACCAAGTTCGGCCCGAACTCTTCACTGTTCCCGGCCCGAACTTCATTTTCCGCCCGAACTTCAACCTCGGCCCGAACTCCGACCTCGGCCCGAACATCATCCTCGGCCCGAATACCGAACTTCGGCCCGAACACCACTTCGGCCCGAACACCACTTCGGCCCAAACATCCCACTTCGGCCCGAACACCACTTCGGCCCGAACATCCCTCTTCGGCCCGAACTCTTAAATATCCAAGATTGTGTGACAAAAGGTGCTATAATAAAACATTCATAACTTTCAGCTCGGGTGTCCGTTTCACGCCCACTAGTAACCAAAATAACTGGTTCGTTCGTCACGGCCAAGAACAAGTTCGGCCCGAACTCTTCACTGTTCCCGGCCCGAACTTCATTTTCGGCCCGAACTTCAACCTCGGCCCGAACTTCGAACTCGGCCCGAACTTCAACCTCGGCCCGAACATCATCCTCGGCCCGAACACCGAACTTCGGCCCGAACACCACTTCGCCCCGAACACCACTTCGACCCGAACACCACTTCGGCCCGAACATCCCTCTTCGGCCCGAACTCTTCTATATCCAAGATTGTGTGACAAAAGGTGCTATACTAAAACATTCATAACTTTCAGCTCGGGTGTCCGTTTCACGCCCACCAGTAACCAACATAGCTGGTTCGTTCGTCACTGCCAAGAACAAGTTCGGCCCGAACTCTTCACTGTTCCCGGCCCGAACTTCAACCTCGGCCCGATATTCAACCTCGGCCCGAACTCCGACCTCATCCCGAACATCATCCTCGGCCCGAACACCGAACTTCGGCCCGAACACCACTTCGGCCCGAACACCGAACTTCGGCCCGAACACCACTTCGGCCCGAACATCCCACTTCGGCCCGAACACCACTTCGGCCCGAACATCCCTCTTCGGCCCGAACTCTTCAATATCCAAGATTGTGTGACAAAAGGTGCTACACTAAAACTTTCATAACTTTCAGCTCGGGTATCCGTTTCACGCCCACGAGTAACCAAAATAGCTGGTTCGTTCGTCACTGCCAAGAACAAGTTCGGCCTGAACTCTTCACTGTTCCCGACCCGAACTTCATTTTCGGCCCGAACTTCAACCTCGGCCCGAACTTCAACCTCGGCCCGAACTCCGACCTCGGCCCGAACTCCGACCTCGGCCCGAACATCATCCTCGGCCCGAACACCAAACTTCGGCCCGAACACCACTTCGGCCCGAACACCACTTCGGCCCGAACACCACTTCGGCCCGAACATCCCACTTCGGCCCGAACACCACTTCGGTCCGAACATCCCTCTTCAGCCCGAACTCTTCAATATCCAAGATTGTGTGACAAAAGGTGCTATACTGAAACATTCATAACTTTCAGCTCGGGTGTCCGTTTCACGCCCACGAGTAACCAAAATAGCTGGTTCCTTCGTCACTGCCAAGAACAAGTTCGGCCCGAACTCTTCAATATCCAAAATTGTGTGACAAAAGGTGCTATACTAAAACATTCATAACTTTCAGCTCGGGTGTCCGTTTCACGCCCACGAGTAACCAAAATAGCTGGTTCGTTCGTCACTGCCAAGAACAAGTTCGGCCCGAACTCTTCACTGTTCCCGGCCCGAACTTTCATTTTTGGCCCGAACTTCAACCTCGGCCCGAACTTCAACCTCGGCCCGAACTCCGACCTCGGCCCGAACTTCAACCTCGGCCCGAACATCATCCTCAGCCCGAACACCGAACTTCGGCCCGAACACCACTTCCGCCCGAACACCACTTCGGCCCGAACACCATTTCGGCCCGAACATCCCTCTTCGGCCCCCGAACTCTTCAATATCCAAGATTGTGTGACAAAATGTCCTATACTAAAACATTCATAACTTTCAGCTCGGGTGTCCGTTTCACGCCCACGAGTAACCAAAATAGTTGGTTTGTTCGTCACTGCCAAGAACAAGTTCGGCCCGAACTCTTCACTGTTCCCAGCCCATACTTCATTTTCGGCCCGAACTTCAACCTCGGCCCGAACTTCAACCTCGGCCCGAACTTCAACCTCGGCCCGAACTTCGACCTCGGCCCGAACTTCGACCTCGGCCCGAACTTCGACCTCGGACCGAACTTTGACCTCGGCCCGAACTTCAACCTCGGCCCGAACACCGAACTTCGGCCCGAACACCACTTCGGCCCGAACATCCCACTTCAGCCCGAACACCACTTCGGCCCGAACATCCCTCTTCGGCCCGAACTCTTCAATATCCAAGATTGTGTGACAAAAGGTGCTATATTAAAACATTCATAACTTTCAGCTCGGGTGTCCGTTTCACGCCCACGAGTAACCAAAATAGCTGGTTCGTTCGTCACTGCCAAGAACAAGTTCGGCCCGAACTCTTCACTGTTCCCGGCCCGAACTTCATTTTCCGCCCGAACTTCAACCTCGGCCCGAACTCCGACCTCGGCCCGAACTCCGACCTCGGCCCGAACATCATCCTCGGCCCGAATACCGAACTTCGGCCCGAACACCACTTCGGCCCGAACACCACTTCGGCCCAAACATCCCACTTCGGCCCGAACACCACTTCGGCCCGAACATCCCTCTTCGGCCCGAACTCTTAAATATCCAAGATTGTGTGACAAAAGGTGCTATAATAAAACATTCATAACTTTCAGCTCGGGTGTCCGTTTCACGCCCACTAGTAACCAAAATAACTGGTTCGTTCGTCACGGCCAAGAACAAGTTCGGCCCGAACTCTTCACTGTTCCCGGCCCGAACTTCATTTTCGGCCCGAACTTCAACCTCGGCACGAACTTCAAACTCGGCCCGAACTTCAACCTCGGCCCGAACATCATCCTCGGCCCGAACACCGAACTTCGGCCCGAACACCACTTCGCCCCGAACACCACTTCGACCCGAACACCACTTCGGCCCGAACATCCCTCTTCGGCCCGAACTCTTCTATATCCAAGATTGTGTGACAAAAGGTGCTATACTAAAACATTCATAACTTTCAGCTCGGGTGTCCGTTTCACGCCCACCAGTAACCAACATAGCTGGTTCGTTCGTCACTGCCAAGAACAAGTTCGGCCCGAACTCTTCACTGTTCCCGGCCCGAACTTCAACCTCGGCCCGATATTCAACCTCGGCCCGAACTCCGACCTCGTCCCGAACATCATCCTCGGCCCGAACACCGAACTTCGGCCCGAACACCACTTCGGCCCGAACATCCCTCTTCGGCCCGAACTCTTCAATATCCAAGATTGTGTGACAAAAGGTGCTACACTAAAACTTTCTTAACTTTCAGCTCGGGTATCCGTTTCACGCCCACGAGTAACAAAAATAGCTGGTTCGTTCGTCACTGCCAAGAACAAGTTCGGCCTGAACTCTTCACTGTTCCCGACCCGAACTTCATTTTCGGCCCGAACTTCAACCTCGGCCCGAACTGCAACCTCGGCCCGAACTCCGACCTCGGCCCGAACTCCGACCTCGGCCCGAACATCATCCTCGGCCCGAACACCAAACTTCGGCCCGAACACCACTTCGGCCCGAACACCACTTCGGCCCGAACACAACTTCGGCCCGAACATCCCACTTCGGCCCGAACACCACTTCGGTCCGAACATCCCTCTTCGGCCCGAACTCTTCAATATCCAAGATTGTGTGACAAAAGGTGCTATACTGAAACATTCATAACTTTCAGCTCGGGTGTCCGTTTCACGCCCACGAGTAACCAAAATAGCTGGTTCCTTCGTCACTGCCAAGAACAAGTTCGGCCCGAACTCTTCAATATCCAAGATTGTGTGACAAAAGGTGCTATACTAAAACATTCATAACTTTCAGCTCGGGTGTCCGTTTCACGCCCACGAGTAACCAAAATAGCTGGTTCGTTCGTCACTGCCAAGAACAAGTTCGGCCCGAACTCTTCACTGTTCCCGGCCCGAACTTTCATTTTTGGCCCGAACTTCAACCTCGGCCCGAACTTCAACCTCGGCCCGAACTCCGACCTCGGCCCGAACTTCAACCTCGGCCCGAACATCATCCTCAGCCCGAACACCGAACTTCGGCCCGAACACCACTTCCGCCCGAACACCACTTCGGCCCGAACACCATTTCGGCCCGAACATCCCTCTTCGGCCCCCGAACTCTTCAGTATCCAAGATTGTGTGACAAAATGTCCTATACTAAAACATTCATAACTTTCAGCTCGGGTGTCCGTTTCACGCCCACGAGTAACCAAAATAGTTGGTTTGTTCGTCACTGCCAAGAACAAGTTCGGCCCGAACTCTTCACTGTTCCCAGCCCATACTTCATTTTCGGCCCGAACTTCAACCTCGGCCCGAACTTCAACCTCGGCCCGAACTTCGACCTCGGCCCGAACTTCGACCTCGGCCCGAACTTCGACCTCGGACCGAACTTCGACCTCGGCCCGAACTTCAACCTCGGCCCGAACACCGAACTTCGGCCCGAACACCACTTCGGCCCGAACATCCCACTTCGGCCCGAACATCCAACTTCGGCCCGAACACCACTTCGGCCCGAACATCCCTCTTCAGCCCGAACTCTTCTATATCCAAGATTGTGTGACAAAAGGTGCTATACTAAAACATTCATAACTTTCAGCTCGGGTGTCCGTTTCACGCCCACCAGTAACCAACATAGCTGGTTCGTTCGTCACTGCCAAGAACAAGTTCGGCCCGAACTCTTCACTGTTCCCGGCCCGAACTTCAACCTCGGCCCGATATTCAACCTCGGCCCGAACTCCGACCTCGTCCCGAACATCATCCTCGGCCCGAACACCGAACTTCGGCCCGAACACCACTTCGGCCCGAACATCCCACTTCGGCACGAACACCACTTCGGCCCGAACATCCCTCTTCGGCCCGAACTCTTCAATATCCAAGATTGTGTGACAAAAGGTGCTACACTAAAACTTTCATAACTTTCAGCTCGGGTATCCGTTTCACGCCCACGAGTAACCAAAATAGCTGGTTCGTTCGTCACTGCCAAGAACAAGTTCGACCTGAACTCTTCACTGTTCCCGACCCGAACTTCATTTTCGGCCCGAACTTCAACCTCGGCCCGAACTTCAACCTCGGCCCGAACTCCGACCTCGGCCCGAACTCCGACCTCGGCCCGAACATCATCCTCGGCCCGAACACCAAACTTCGGCCCGAACACCACTTCGGCCCGAACACCACTTCGGCCCGAACACAACTTCGGCCCGAACATCCCACTTCGGCCCGAACACCACTTCGGTCCGAACATCCCTCTTCGGCCCGAACTCTTCAATATCCAAGATTGTGTGACAAAAGGTGCTATACTGAAACATTCATAACTTTCAGCTCGGGTGTCCGTTTCACGCCCACGAGTAACCAAAATAGCTGGTTCCTTCGTCACTGCCAAGAACAAGTTCGGCCCGAACTCTTCAATATCCAAGATTGTGTGACAAAAGGTGCTATACTAAAACATTCATAACTTTCAGCTCGGGTGTCCGTTTCACGCCCACGAGTAACCAAAATAGCTGGTTCGTTCGTCACTGCCAAGAACAAGTTCGGCCCGAACTCTTCACTGTTCCCGGCCCGAACTTTCATTTTTGGCCCGAACTTCAACCTCGGCCCGAATTCCGACCTCGGCCCAAACTTCAACCTCGGCCCGAACATCATCCTCAGCCCGAACACCGAACTTCGGCCCGAACACCACTTCCGCCCGAACACCACTTCGGCCCGAACACCATTTCGGCCCGAACATCCCTCTTCGGCCCCCGAACTCTTCAATATCCAAGATTGTGTGACAAAATGTCCTATACTAAAACATTCATAACTTTCAGCTCGGGTGTCCGTTTCACGCCCACGAGTAACCAAAATAGTTGGTTTGTTCATCACTGCCAAGAACAAGTTCGGCCCGAACTCTTCACTGTTCCCTGCCCATACTTCATTTTCGGCCCGAACTTCAACCTCGGCCCGAACTTCAACCTCGGCCCGAACTTCGACCTCGGCCTGAACTTCGACCTCGGCCCGAACTTCGACCTCGGACCGAACTTCGACCTCGGCCCGAACTTCAACCTCGGCCCGAACACCGAACTTCGGCCCGAACACCACTTCGGCCCGAACATCCCACTTCAGCCCGAACACCACTTCGGCCCGAACATCCCTCTTCGGCCCGAACTCTTCAATATCCAAGATTGTGTGACAAAAGGTGCTATATTAAAACATTCGTAACTTTCAGCTCGGGTGTCCGTTTCACGCCCACGAGTAACCAAAATAGCTGGTTCGTTCGTCACTGCCAAGAACAAGTTCGGCCCGAACTCTTCACTGTTCCCGGCCCGAACTTCATTTTCGGCCCGAACTTCAACCTCGGCCCGAACTCCGACCTCGGCCCGAACTTCGACCTCGGCCCGAACATCATCCTCGGCCCGAATACCGAACTTCGGCCCGAACACCACTTTGGCCCGAACACCACTTCGGCCCGAACATCCCACTTCGGCCCGAACACCACTTCGGCCCGAACATCCCTCTTCGGCCCGAACTCTTCAATATCCAAGATTGTGTGACAAAAGGTGCTATACTAAAACATTCATAACTTTCAGCTAGGGTGTCCGTTTCACGCCCACGAGTATCCAAAATAACTGGTTCGTTCGTCACAGCCGAGAACAAGTTCGGCCCGAACTCTTCACTGTTCCCGGCCCGAACTTCATTTTCGGCCAGAACTTCAACCTCGGCCCGAACTCCGACCTCGGCCCGAACTTCAACCTCGGCCCGAACATCATCCTCGGCCCGAACACCGAACTTCGGCCCGAACACCACTTCGGCCCGAACATCCCTCTTCGGCCCGAACTCTTCAATATCCAAGATTGTGTGACAAAAGGTGCTATACTAAAACATTCATAACTTTCAGTTCGGGTGTCCGTTTCACGCCCACGAGTGACCAAAATAGCTGGTTCGTTCGTCACCGCCAAGAACCAGTTCGGCCCGAACTCTTCACTGTTCCCGGACCGAACTTCAACCTCGGCCCGATATTCAACCTCGGCCCGAACTCCGACCTCGGCCCGAACATCATCCTCGGCCCGAACACCGAACTTCGGCCCGAACACCACTTCGGCCCGAACATCCCACTTCGGCCCGAACACCACTTCGGCCCGAACATCCCTCTTCGGCCCGAACTCTTCAATATCCAAGATTGTGTGACAAAAGGTGCTACACTAAAACATTCATAACTTTCAGCTCGGGTGTCCGTTTCACGCCCACGAGTAACTAAAATAGCCGGTTCGTTCGTCACTGCCAAGAACAAGTTCGGCCCGAACTCTTCACTGTTCCCGACCCGAACTTCATTTTCGGCCCGAACTTCAACCTCGGCCCGAACTTCAACCTCGGCCCGAACTCCGACCTCGGCCCGAACATCATCCTCGGCCCGAACACCGAATTTCGGCCCGAACACCACTTCGGCCCGAACATCCCACTTCGGCCCGAACACCACTTCGGCCCGAACATCCCTCTTCGGCCCGAACTCTTCAATATCCAAGATTGTGTGACAAAAGGTGCTATACTAAAACATTCATAACTTTCAGCTCGGGTGTCCGTTTCACACCCACGAGTAACCAAAATAGCTGGTTCCTTCGTCACTGCCAAGAACAAGTTCGGCCCGAACTCTTCAATATCCAAGATTGTGTGACAAAAGGTGCTATACTAAAACATTCATAACTCTCAGCTCGGGTGTCTGTTTCACGCCCACGAGTAACCAAAATAGTTGGTTCGTTCGTCACTGCCAAGAACAAGTTCGGCCCGAACTCTTCACTGTTCCCGGCGCGAACGTCATTTTCGGCCCGAACTTCAACCTCGGCGCGAACTTCAACCTCGGCCCGAACTTCGACCTCGGCCCGAACTTCAACCTCGGCCCGAACTTCGACCTCGGCCCGAACTTCAACCTCGGCCCGAACACCGAACTTCGGCCCGAACACCACTTCGGCCCGAACATCCCACTTCCGCCCGAACACCACTTCGGCCCGAACATCCCTCTTCGGCCCGAACTCTTCAATATCCAAGATTGTGTGACAAAAGGTGCTATATTAAAACATTCATAACTTTCAGCTCGGGTGTCCGTTTCACGCCCACGAGTAACCAAAATAGCTGGTTTGTTCGTCACTGCCAAGAACAAGTTCGGCCCGAACTCTTCACTGTTCCCGGCCCGAACTTCATTTTCGGCCCGAACTTCAACCTCGGCCCGAACTCCGACCTCGGTCCGAACTCCGACCTCGGCCCGAACATCATCCTCGGCCCGAATACCGAACTTCAGCCCGAACACCACTTCGGCCCGAACATCACTTCGGCCCGAACATCCCACTTCGGCCCGAACACCACTTCGGCCCGAACATCCCTCTTCGGCTCGAACTCTTCAATATCCAAGATTGTGTGACAAAAGGTGCTATACTAAAACATTCATAACTTTCAGCTCGGATGTCCGTTTCACGCCCACGAGTAACCAAAATAACTGGTTCGTTCGTCACAGCCAAGAACAAGTTCGGCCCGAACTCTTCACTGTTCCCGGCCCGAACTTCATTTTCGGCCCGAACTTCAACCTCGGCCCGAACTCCGACCTCGGCCCGAACTTCAACCTCGGCCCGAACATCATCCTCGGCCCGAACACCGAACTTCGGCCCGAACATCACTTCGCCCTGAACACCACTTCGGCCCGAACACCACTTCGGCCCGAACATCCCTCTTCGGCCCGAACTCTTCAATATCCAAGATTGTGTGACAAAAGGTGCTATACTAAAACATTCAAAACTTTCAGCTCGGGTGTCCGTTTCACGCCCACGAGTAACCAAAATAGCTGGTTCCTTCGTCACTGCCAAGAACAAGTTCTGCCCGAACTCTTCAATATCCAAGATTGTGTGACAAAAGGTGCTATACTAAAACATTCATAACTTTCAGCTCGGGTGTCCGTTTCACGCCCACGAGTAACCAAAATAGCTGGTTCGTTCGTCACTGCCAAGAACAAGTTCGGCCCGAACTCTTCACTGTTCCCGGCCCGAACTTTCATTTTCGGCCCGAACTTCAACCTCGGCCCGAACTTCAACCTCGGCCCGAACTCCGACCTCGGCCCGAACTTCAACCTCGGCCCGAACATCATCCTCAGCCCGAACACCGAACTTCGGCCCGAACACCACTTCGGCCCGAACACCACTTCGGCCCGAACATCCCACTTCGGCCCGAACATCACTTCGGCCCGAACATCCCTCTTCGGCCCGAACTCTTCAATATCCAAGATTGTGTGACAAAATGTCCTATATTAAAACATTCATAACTTTCAGCTCGGGTGTCCGTTTCACGCCCACGAGTAACCAAAATAGTTGGTTCGTTCGTCACTGCCAAGAACAAGTTCGGCCCGAACTCTTCACTGTTCCCGGCCCGAACTTCATTTTCGGCCCGAACTTCAACCTCGGCCCTAACATCAACCTCGGCCCGAACTTCGACCTCGGCCCGAACTTCGACCTCGGCCCGAACTTTGACCTCGGCCCGAACTTCGACCTCGGCCCGAACTTCGACCTCGGCCCGAACTTCAACCTCGGCCCGAACACCGAACTTCGGCCCGAACACCACTTCGGCCCGAACATCCCACTTCAGCCCGAACACCACTTCGGCCCGAATTCTTAAATATCCAAGATTGTGTGACAAAAGGTGTTATATTAAAACATTCATAACTTTCAGCTCGGGTGTCCGTTTCACGCCCACGAGTAACCAAAATAGCTGGTTCGTTCGTCACTGCCAAGAACAAGTTCGGCCCGAACTCTTCACTGTTCCCGGCCCGAACTTCATTTTCGGCCCGAACTTCAACCTCGGCCCGAACTCCGACCTCGGCCCGAACTTCAACCTCGGCCCGAACATCATCCTCGGCCCGAACACCGAACTTCGGCCCGAACACCACTTCGCCCCGAACACCACTTCGGCCCGAACACCACTTCGGCCCGAACATCCCTCTTCGGCCCGAACTCTTCAATATCCAAGATTGTGTGACAAAAGGTGCTATACTAAAACATTCAAAACTTTCAGCTCGGGTGTCCGTTACACGCCCACGAGTAACCAAAATAGCTGGTTCCTTCGTCACTGCCAAGAACAAGTTCGGCCCGAACTTTTCACTGTTCCCGGCCCGAACTTCATTTCCGCCCGAACTTCAACCTCGGCCCGAACTCCGACCTCGGCCCGAACTCCGACCTCGGCCCGAACATCATCCTCGGCCCGAATACCGAACTTCGGCCCGAACACCACTTCGGCCCGAACATCCCACTTCGGCCCGAACACCACTTCGGCCCGAACATCCCTCTTCGGCCCGAACTCTTAAATATCCAAGATTGTGTGACAAAAGGTGCTATAATAAAACATTCATAACTTTCAGCTCGGGTGTCCGTTTCACGCCCACTAGTAACCAAAATAACTGGTTCGTTCGTCACGACCAAGAACAAGTTCGGCCCTCACTCTTCACTGTTCCCGGCCCGAACTTCATTTTCGGCCCGAACTTCAACCTCGGCCCGAACTTCGAACTCGGACCGAACTTCAACCTCGGCCCGAACATCATCCTCGGCCCGAACACCGAACTTCGGCCCGAACACCACTTCGCCCCGAACACCACTTCGGCCCGAACATCCCTCTTCGGCCCGAACTCTTCAATATCCAAGATTGTGTGACAAAAGGTGCTATACTAAAACATTCATAACTTTCAGCTCGGGTGTCCGTTTCACGCCCACCAGTAACCAAAATAGCTGGTTCGTTCGTCACTGCCAAGAACAAGTTCGGCCCAACTCTTCACTGTTCCCGGCCCGAACTTCAACCTCGGCCCGATATTCAACCTCGGCCCGAACTCCGACCTCGTCCCGAACATCATCCTCGGCCCGAACACCGAACTTCGGCCCGAACACCACTTCGGCCCGAACATCCCACTTCGGCCCGAACACCACTTCGGCCCGAACATCCCTCTTCGGCCCGAACACTTCAATATCCAAGATTGTGTGACAAAGTTGCTACACTAAAACTTTCATAACTTTCAGCTCGGGTATCCGTTTCACGCCCACGAGTAACCAAAATAGCTGGTTCGTTCGTCACTGCCAAGAACAAGTTCGGCCTGAACTCTTCACTGTTCCCGACCCGAACTTCATTTTCGGCCCGAACTTCAACCTCGGCCCGAACTCCGACCTCGGCCCGAACTCCGACCTCGGCCCGAACATCATCCTCGGCCCGAACACCAAACTTCGGCCTGAGCACCACTTCGGCCCGAACACCACTTCGGCCCGAACACCACTTCGGCCCGAACACCACTTCGGCCCGAACATCCCACTTCGGCCCGAACACCACTTCGGTCCGAACATCCCTCTTCGGCCCGAACTCTTCAATATCCAAGATTATGTGACAAAAGGTGCTATACTAAAACATTCATAACTTTCAGCTCGGGTGTCCGTTTCACGCCCACGAGTAACCAAAATAGCTGGTTCGTTCGTCACTGCCAAGAACAAGTTCGGCTCGAACTCTTCACTGTTCCCGGCCCGAACTTTCATTTTCGGCCCGAACTTCAACCTCGGCCCGAACTTCAACCTCGGCCCGAACTCCGACCTCGGCCCGAACTTCAACCTCGGCCCGAACGTCATCCTCAGCCCGAACACCGAACTTCGGCCCGAACACCACTTCCGCCCGAACACCACTTCGGCCCGAACATCCCACTTCGGCCCGAACACCACTTCGTCCCGAACATCCCTCTTCGGCCCGAACTCTTCAATATCCAAGATTGTGTGACAAAATGTCCTATACTAAAACATTCATAACTTTCAGCTCGGGTGTCCGTTTCACGCCCACGAGTAACCAAAATAGTTGGTTTGTTCGTCACTGCCAAGAACAAGTTCGGCCCGAACTCTTCACTGTTCCCAGCCCATACTTCATTTTCGGCCCGAACTTCAACCTCGGCCCGAACTTCAACCTCGGCCCGAACTTCGACCTCGGCCCGAACTTCGACCTCAGCCCGAACTTCGACCTCGGACCGAACTTCGACCTCGGCCCGAACTTCAACCTCGGCCCGAACACCAAACTTCGGCCCGAACACCACTTCGGCCCGAACATCCCACTTCAGCCCGAACACCACTTCGGCCCGAACATCCCTCTTCGGCCCGAACTCTTCAATATCCAAGATTGTGTGACAAAAGGTGCTATATTAAAACATTCATAACTTTCAGCTCGGGTATCCGTTTCACGCCCACGAGTAACCAAAATAGCTGGTTCGTTCGTCACGGCCAAGAACAAGTTCGGCCCGAACTCTTCACTGTTCCCGGCCCGAACTTCATTTTCGGCCCGAACTTCAACCTCGGCCCGAACTCCGACCTCGGCCCGAACTCCGACCTCGGCCCGAACATCATCCTCGGCCCGAACACCAAACTTCGGCCTGAGCACCACTTCGGCCCGAGCACCACTTCGGCCCGAACACCACTTCGGCCCGAACACCACTTCGGCCCGAACATCCCACTTCGGCCCGAACACCACTTCGGTCCGAACATCCCTCTTCGGCCCGAACTCTTCAATATCCAAGATTATGTGACAAAAGGTGCTATACTAAAACATTCATAACTTTCAGCTCGGGTGTCCGTTTCACGCCCACGAGTAACCAAAATAGCTGGTTCCTTCGTCGCTGCCAAGAACAAGTTCGGCCCGAACTCTTCAATATCCAAGATTGTGTGACAAAAGGTGCTATACTAAAACATTCATAACTTTCAGCTCGGGTGTCCGTTTCACGCCCACGAGTAACCAAAATAGCTGGTTCGTTCGTCACTGCCAAGAACAAGTTCGGCCCGAACTCTTCACTGTTCCCGGCCCGAACTTTCATTTTCGGCCCGAACTTCAACCTCGGCCCGAACTTCAACCTCGGCCCGAACTCCGACCTCGGCCCGAACTTCAACCTCGGCCCGAACGTCATCCTCAGCCCGAACACCGAACTTCGACCCGAACACCACTTCCGCCCGAACACCACTTCGGCCCGAACATCCCACTTCGGCCCGAACACCACTTCGTCCCGAACATCCCTCTTCGGCCCGAACTCTTCAATATCCAAGATTGTGTGACAAAATGTCCTATACTAAAACATTCATAACTTTCAGCTCGGGTGTCCGTTTCACGCCCACGAGTAACCAAAATAGTTGGTTTGTTCGTCACTGCCAAGAACAAGTTCGGCCCGAACTCTTCACTGTTCCCAGCCCATACTTCATTTTCGGCCCGAACTTCAACCTCGGCCCGAACTTCAACCTCGGCCCGAACTTCGACCTCGGCCCGAACTTCGACCTCAGCCCGAACTTCGACCTCGGACCGAACTTCGACCTCGGCCCGAACTTCAACCTCGGCCCGAACACCAAACTTCGGCCCGAACACCACTTCGGCCCGAACATCCCACTTCAGCCCGAACACCACTTCGGCCCGAACATCCCTCTTCGGCCCGAACTCTTCAATATCCAAGATTGTGTGACAAAAGGTGCTATATTAAAACATTCATAACTTTCAGCTCGGGTGTTCGTTTCACGCCCACGAGTAACCAAAATAGCTGGTTCGTTCGTCACTGCCAAGAACAAGTTCGGCCCGAACTCTTCACTGTTCCCGGCCCGAACTTCATTTTCGGCCCGAACTTCAACCTCGGCCCGAACTCCGACCTCGGCCCGAACTCCGACCTCGGCCCGAACATCATCCTCGGCCCGAATACCGAACTTCGGCCCGAACACCACTTTGGCCCGAACACCACTTCGGCCCGAACATCCCACTTCGGCCCGAACACCACTTCGGCCCGAACATCCCTCTTCGGCCCGAACTCTTCAATATCCAAGATTGTGTGACAAAAGGTGCTATACTAAAACATTCATAACTTTCAGCTAGGGTGTCCGTTTCACGCCCACGAGTATCCAAAATAACTAGTTCGTTCGTCACAGCCGAGAACAAGTTCGGCCCGAACTCTTCACTATTCCCGGCCCGAACTTCATTTTCGGCCAGAACTTCAACCTCGGCCCGAACTCCGACCTCGGCCCGAACTTCAACCTCGGCCCGAAAATCATCCTCGGCCCGAACACCGAACTTCGGCCCGAACACCACTTCGGCCCGAACACCACTTCGGCCCGAACACCACTTCGGCCCGAACATCCCTCTTCGGCCCGAACTCTTCAATATCCAAGATTGTGTGACAAAAGGTGCTATACTAAAACATTCATAACTTTCAGTTCGGGTGTCCGTTTCACGCCCACGAGTGACCAAAATAGCTGGTTCGTTCGTCACCGCCAAGAACAAGTTCGGCCCGAACTCTTCACTGTTCCCGGACCGAACTTCAACCTCGGCCCGATATTCAGCCTCGGCCCGAACTCTGACCTCGGCCCGAACATCATCCTCGGCCCGAACACCGAACTTCGGCCCGAACACCACTTCGGCCCGAACATCCCACTTCGGCCCGAACACCACTTCGGCCCGAACATCCCTCTTCGGCCCGAACTCTTCAATATCCAAGATTGTGTGACAAAAGGTGCTATATTAAAACATTCATAACTTTCAGCTCGGGTGTTCGTTTCACGCCCACGAGTAACCAAAATAGCTGGTTCGTTCGTCACTGCCAAGAACAAGTTCGGCCCGAACTCTTCACTGTTCCCGGCCCGAACTTCATTTTCGGCCCGAACTTCAACCTCGGCCCGAACTTCAACCTCGGCCCGAACTCCGACCTCGGCCCGAACATCATCCTCGGCCCGAACACCGAACTTCGGCCCGAACACCACTTCGGCCCGAACATCCCACTTCGGCCCGAACACCACTTCGGCCCGAACATCCCTCTTCGGCCCGAACTCTTCAATATCCAAGATTGTGTGACAAAAGGTGCTATACTAAAACATTCATAACTTTCAGCTCGGGTGTCCGTTTCACGCCCACGAGTAACCAAAATAGCTGGTTCCTTCGTCACTGCCAAGAACAAGTTCGGTCCGAACTCTTCAATATCCAAGGTTGTGTGACAAAAGGTGCTATACTAAAACATTCATAACTTTCAGCTCGGGTGTACGTTTCACGCCCACGAGTAACCAAAATAGCTGGTTCGTTCGTCACTGCCAAGAACAAGTTCGGCCCGAACTCTTCATTGTTCCCGGCCCGAACTTTCATTTTCGGCCCGAACTTCAACCTCGGCCCGAACTTCAACCTCGGCCCGAACTCCGTCCTCGGCCCGAACTTCAACCTCGGCCCGAACATCATCCTCAGCCCGAACACCGAACTTCGGCCCGAACACCACTTCCGCCCGAACACCACTTCGGCCCGAACATCCCACTTCGGCCCGAACACCACTTCGGCCCGAACATCCCTCTTCGGCCCGAACTCTTCAATATCCAAGATTGTGTGACAAAATGTCCTATACTAAAACATTCATAACTTTCAGCTCGGGTGTCCGTTTCACGCCCACGAGTAACCAAAATAGTTGGTTTGTTCGTCACTGCCAAGAACAAGTTCGGCCCGAACTCTTCACTGTTCCCAGCCCATACTTCATTTTCGGCCCGAACTTCAACCTCGGCCCGAACTTCAACCTCGGCCCGAACTTCGACCTCGGCCCGAACTTCGACCTCGGCCCGAACTTCGACCTCGGACCGAACTTCGACCTCGGCCCGAACTTCAACCTCGGCCCGAACACCAAACTTCGGCCCGAACACCACTTCGGCCCGAACATCCCACTTCAGCCCGAACACCACTTCGGCCCGAACATCCCTCTTCGACCCGAACTCTTCAATATCCAAGATTGTGTGACAAAAGGTGCTATATTAAAACATTCATAACTTTCAGCTCGGGTGTTCGTTTCACGCCCACGAGTAACCAAAATAGCTGGTTCGTTCGTCACTGCCAAGAACAAGTTCGGCCCGAACTCTTCACTGTTCCCGGCCCGAACTTCATTTTCGGCCCGAACTTCAACCTCGGCCCGAACTTCAACCTCGGCCCGAACTCCGACCTCGGCCCGAACATCATCCTCGGCCCGAACACCGAACTTCGGCCCGAACACCACTTCGGCCCGAACACCACTTCGGCCCGAACATCCCACTTCGGCCCGAACACCACTTCGGCCCGAACATCCCTCTTCGGCCCGAACTCTTCAATATCCAAGATTGTGTGACAAAAGGTGCTATACTAAAACATTCATAACTTTCAGCTCGGGTGTCCGTTTCACGCCCACGAGTGACCAAAATAGCTGGTTCCTTCGTCACTGCCAAGAACAAGTTCGGCCCGAACTCTTCAATATCCAAGATTGTGTGACAAAAGGTGCTATACTAAAACATTCATAACTTTCAGCTCGGGTGTCTGTTTCACGCCCACGAGTAACCAAAATAGTTGGTTCGTTCGTCACTGCCAAGAACAAGTTCGGCCCGAACTCTTCACTGTTCCCGGCCCGAACTTTCATTTTCGGCCCGAACTTCAACCTCGGCCCGAACTCCGACCTCGGCCCGAACTTCAACCTCGGCCCGAACATCATCCTCAGCCCGAACACCGAACTTCGGCCCGAACACCACTTCGGCCCGAACACCACTTCGGCCCGAACATCCCACTTCGGCCCGAACACCACTTCGGCCCGAACATCCCTCTTCGGCCCGAACTCTTCAATATCCAAGATTGTGTGACAAAATGTCCTATACTAAAACGTTCATAACTTTCAGCTCGGGTGTCCGTTTCACGCCCACGAGTAACCAAAATAGTTGGTTCCTTCGTCACTGCCAAGAACAAGTTCGGCCGAACTCTTCACTGTTCCCGGCGCGAACTTCATTTTCGGCCCGAACTTCAACCTCGGCCCGAACTTCAACCTCGGACCGAACTTCGACCTCGGCCCGAACTTCGACCTCGGCCCGAACTTCAACCTCGGCCCGAACACCGAACTTCGGCCCGAACTCCACTTCGGCCCGAACATCCCACTTCCGCCCGAACACCACTTCGGCCCGAACATCCCTCTTCGGCCCGAACTCTTCAATATCCAAGATTGTGTGAGAAAAGGTGCTATACTAAAACATTCATAACTTTCAGCTCGGGTGTCCGTTTCACGCCCACGAGTAACCAAAATAGCTGGTTCGTTCGTCACTGCCAAGAACAAGTTCGGCCCGAACTCTTCACTGTTCCCGACCCGAACTTCATTTTCGGCCAGAACTTCAACCTCGGCCCGAACTTCAACCTCGGCCCGAACACCGACCTCGGCCCGAACTCCGACCTCGGCCCGAACATCATCCTCGGCCCGAACACCGAACTTCGGCCCGAACACCACTTCGGCCCGAACACCACTTCGGCCCGAACACCACTTCGGCCCGAACATCCCACTTAGGCCCGAACACCACTTCGGCCCGAACATCCCTCTTCGGCCCGAACTCTTCAATATCCAAGATTGTGTGACAAAAGGTGCTATACTAAAACATTCATAACTTTCAGCTCGGGTGTTCGTTTCACGCCCACGAGTAACCAAAATAGCTGGTTCCTTCGTCACTGCCAAGAACAAGTTCGGCCCGAACTCTTCAATATCCAAGATTGTGTGCCAAATGGTGCTATACTAAAACATTCATAACTTTCAGCTCGGGTGTCCGTTTCACGCCCACGAGTAACCAAAATAGCTGGTTCGTTCATCACTGCCAAGAACAAGTTCGGCCCGAACTCTTCACTGTTCCCGGCCCGAACTTTCATTTTCGGCCCGAACTTCAACCTCGGCCCGAACTTCAACCTCGGCCCGAACTCCGACCTGGGCCCGGAAATCATCCTCGGCCCGAACACCGAACTTCGGCCCGAACACCACTTCGGCCCGAACACCACTTCGGCCCGAACATCCCACTTCGGCCCGAACACCACTTCGGCCCGAACATCCCTCTTCGGCCCGAACTCTTCAATATCCAAGATTGTGTGACAAAAGGTGCTATACTAAAACATTCATAACTTTCAGCTCGGGTGTCCGTTTCACGCCCACGAGTAACCAAAATAGCTGGTTCCTTCATCACTGCCAAGAACAAGTTCGGCCCGAACTCTTCAATATCCAAGATTGTGTGACAAAAGGTGCTATACTAAAACATTCATAACTTTCAGCTCGGGTGTCTGTTTCACGCCCACGAGTAACCAAAATAGTTGGTTCGTTCGTCACTGCCAAGAACAAGTTCGGCCCGAACTCTTCACTGTTCCCGGCCCGAACTTTCATTTTCGGCCCGAACTTCAACCTCGGCCCGAACTCCGACCTCGGCCCGAACTTCAACCTCGGCCCGAACATCATCCTCAGCCCGAACACCGAACTTCGGCCCGAACACCACTTCGGCCCGAACACCACTTCGGCCCGAACATCCCACTTCGGCCCGAACACCACTTCGGCCCGAACATCCCTCTTCGGCCCGAACTCTTCAATATCCAAGATTGTGTGACAAAATGTCCTATACTAAAACGTTCATAACTTTCAGCTCGGGTGTCCGTTTCACGCCCACGAGTAACCAAAATAGTTGGTTCGTTCGTCACTGCCAAGAACAAGTTCGGCCCGAACTCTTGACTGTTCCCGGCGCGAACTTCATTTTCGGCCCGAACTTCAACCCCGGCCCGAACTTCAACCTCGGCCCGAACTTCGACCTCGGCCCGAACTTCGACCTCGGCCCGAACTTCAACCTCGGCCCGAACACCGAACTTCGGCCCGAACACCACTTCGGCCCGAACATCCCACTTCCGCCCGAACACCACTTCGGCCCGAACATCCCTCTTCGGCCCGAACTCTTCAATATCCAAGATTGTGTGACAAAAGGTGCTACACTAAAACATTCATAACTTTCAGCTCGGGTGTCCGTTTCACGCCCACGAGTAACCAAAATAGCTGGTTCGTTCGTCACTGCCAAGAACAAGTTCGGCCCGAACTCTTCACTGTTCCCGACCCGAACTTCATTTTCGGCCCGAACTTCAACCTCGGCCCGAACTTCGACCTCGGCCCGAACTCCGACCTCGGCCCGAACTCCGACCTCGGCCCGAACGTCATCCTCGGCCCGAACACCGAACTTCGGCCCGAACACCACTTCGGCGCGAACACCACTTCGGCCCGAACACCACTTCGGCCCGAACATCCCACTTCGGCCCGAACACCACTTCGGCCTGAACATCCCTCTTCGGCCCGAACTCTTCAATATCCAAGATTGTGTGACAAAAGGTGCTATACTAAATCATTCATAACTTTCAGCTCGGGTGTCCGTTTCACGCCCACGAATAACCAAAATAGCTGGTTCCTTCGTCACTGCCAAGAACAAGTTCGGCCCGAACTCTTCAATATCCAAGATTGTGTGACAAAAGGTGCTATACTAAAACATTCATAACTTTCAGCTCTGGTGTCCGTTTCACGCCCACGAGTAACCAAAATAGCTGGTTCCTTCATCACTGCCAAGAACAAGTTCGGCCCGAACTCTTCAATATCCAAGATTGTGTGACAAAAGGTGCTATACTAAAACATTCATAACTTTCAGCTCGGGTGTCTGTTTCACGCCCACGAGTAACCAAAATAGTTGGTTCGTTCGTCACTGCCAAGAACAAGTTCGGCCCGAACTCTTCACTGTTCCCGGCCCGAACTTTCATTTTCGGCCCGAACTTCAACCTCGGCCCGAACTTCAACCTCGGCCCGAACTCCGACCTCGGCCCGAACTTCAACCTCGGCCCGAACATCATCCTCAGCCCGAACACCGAACTTCGGCCCGAACACCACTTCGGCCCGAACACCACTTCGGCCCGAACATCCCTCTTCGGCCCGAACTCTTCAATATCCAAGATTGTGTGACAAAATGTCCTATACTAAAACGTTCATAACTTTCAGCTCGGGTGTCCGTTTCACGCCCACGAGTAACCAAAATAGTTGGTTCGTTCGTCACTGCCAAGAACAAGTTCGGCCCGAACTCTTCACTGTTCCCGGCGCGAACTTCATTTTCGGCCCGAACTTCAACCCCGGCCCGAACTTCAACCTCGGCCCGAACTTCGACCTCGGCCCGAACTTTGACCTCGGCCCGAACTTCAACCTCGGCCCGAACACCGAACTTCGGCCCGAACACCACTTCGGCCCGAACATCCCACTTCCGCCCGAACACCACTTCGGCCCGAACATCCCTCTTCGGCCCGAACTCTTCAATATCCAAGATTGTGTGACAAAAAGGTGCTACACTAAAACATTCATAACTTTCAGCTCGGGTGTCCGTTTCACGCCCACGAGTAACCAAAATAGCTGGTTCGTTCGTCACTGCCAAGAACAAGTTTGGCCCGAACTCTTCACTGTTCCCGACCCGAACTTCATTTTCGGACCGAACTTCAACCTCGGCCCGAACTTCAACCTCGGCCCGAACTCCGACCTCGGCCCGAACTCCGACCTCGGCCCGAACATCATCCTCGGCCCGAACACCGAACTTCGGCCCGAACACCACTTCGGCCCGTACACCACTTCGGCCCGAACACCACTTCGGCCCGAACATCCCACTTCGGCCCGAACACCACTTCGGCCCGAACATCCCTCTTCGGGCCGAACTCTTCAATATCCAAGATTGTGTGACAAAAGGTGTTATACTAAAACATTCATAACTTTCAGCTCGGGTGTCCGTTTCATGTCCACGAGTAACCAAAATAACTGGTTCGTTCGTCACAGCCAAGAACAAGTTCGGCCCGAACTCTTCACTGTTCCCGGCCCGAACTTCATTTTCGGCCCGAACTCCAACCTCGGCCCGAACTCCGACCTCGGCCCGAAATTCAACCTCGGCCCGAACATCATCCTCGGCCCGAACACCGAACTTCGGCCCGAACACCACTTCGCCCTGAACACCACTTCGGCCCGAACACCACTTCGGCCCGAACATCCCTCTTCGGCCCGAACTCTTCAATATCCAAGATTGTGTGACAAAAGGTGCTATACTAAAACATTCAAAACTTTCAGCTCGGGTGTCCGTTTCACGCCCACGAGTAACCAAAATAGCTGGTTCCTTCGTCACTGCCAAGAACAAGTTCGGCCCGAACTCTTCAATATCCAAGATTGTGTGACAAAAGGTGCTATACTAAAACATTCATAACTTTCAGCTCGGGTGTCCGTTTCACGCCCACGAGTAACCAAAATAGCTGGTTCGTTCGTCACTGCCAAGAACAAGTTCGGTCCGAACTCTTCACTGTTCCCGGCCCGAACTTTCATTTTCGGCCCGTACTTCAACCTCGGCCCGAACTGCAACCTCGGCCCGAACTCCGACCTCGGCCCGAACTTCAACCTCGGCCCGAACATCATCCTCAGCCCGAACACCGAACTTCGGCCCGAACACCACTTCGGCCCGAACACCACTTCGGCCCGAACATCCCACTTCGGCCCGAACACCACTTCGGCCCGAACATCCCTCCACGGCCCGAACTCTTCAATATCCAAGATTGTGTGACAAAATGTCCTATACTAAAACATTCATAACTTTCAGCTCGGGTGTCCGTTTCACGCCCACGAGTAACCAAAATAGTTGGTTCGTTCGTCACTGCCAAGAACAAGTTCGGCCCGAACTCTTCACTGTTCCCGGCCCGAACTTCATTTTCGGCCCGAACTTCAACCTCGGCCCTAACATCAATCTCGGCCCGAACTTCGACCTCGGCCCGAACTTCGACCTCGGCCCGAACTTCGACCTCGGCCCGAACTTCAACCTCGGCCCGAACACCGAACTTCGGCCCGAACACCACTTCGGCCCGAACATCCCACTTCGGCCCGAACACCACTTCGGCCCGAACATCCCTCTTCGGCCCGAATTCTTCAATATCCAAGATTGTGTGACAAAAGGTGCTATATTAAAACATTCATAACTTTCAGCTCGGGTGTCCGTTTCACGCCCACGAGTAACCAAAATAGCTGGTTCGTTCGTCACTGCCAAGAACAAGTTCGGCCCGAACTCTTCACTGTTCCCGGCCCGAACTTCATTTTCGGCCCGAACTTCAACCTCGTCCCGAACTCCGACCTCGGCCCGAACTTCAACCTCGGCCCGAACATCATCCTCGGCCCGAACACCGAACTTCGGCCCGAACACCACTTCGCCCCGAACACCACTTCGGCCCGAACACCACTTCGGCCCGAACATCCCTCTTCAGCCCGAACTCTTCAATATCCAAGATTGTGTGACAAAAGGTGCTATACTAAAACATATAAAAAACTTTCAGCTCGGGTGTCCGTTTCACGCCCACGAGTAACCAAAATAGCTGGTTCCTTCGTCACTGCCAAGAACAAGTTCGGCCCGGACTCTTCAATATCCAAGATTGTGTGACAAAAGGTGCTATACTAAAACATTCATAACTTTCAGCTCGGGTGTCCGTTTCACGCCCACGAGTAACCAAAATTGCTGGTTCGTTCGTCACTGCCAAGAACAAGTTCGGCCCGAACTCTTCACTGTTCCCGGCCCGAACTTTCATTTTCGGCCCGAACTTCAACCTCGGCCCGAACTCCAACCTCGGCCCGAACTCCGACCTCGGCCCGAACTTCAACCTCGGCCCGAACATCATCCTCAGCCCGAACACCGAACTTCGGCCCGAACACCACTTCGGCCCGAACACCACTTCGGCCCGAACATCCCACTTCGGCCCGAACACCACTTCGGCCTGAACATCCCTCTTCGGCCCGAACTCTTCAATATCCAAGATTGTGTGACAAAATGTCCTATACTAAAACATTCATAACATTTTGCTCGGGTGTCCGTTTCACGCCCACGAGTAACCAAAATAGTTGGTTCGTTCGTTACTGCCAAGAACAAGTTCGGCCAGAACTCTTCACTGTTCCCGGCCCGAACTTCATTTTCGGCCCGAACTTCATTTTCGGCCCGAACTTCAACCTCGGCCCTAACATCAACCTCGGCCCGAACTTCGACCTCGGCCCGAACTTCGACCTCGGCCCGAACTTCGACCTCGGCCCGAACTTCAACCTCGGCCCGAACACCGAACTTCGGCCCGAACACCACTTCGGCCCGAACATCCCACTTCAGCCCGAACACCACTTCGGCCCGAACATCTCTCTTCGGCCCGAACTCTTCAATATCCAAGATTGTGTGACAAAAGGTGCTATATTAAAACATTCATAACTTTCAGCTCGGGTGTCCGTTTCACGCCCACGAGTAACAAAAATAGCTGGTTCGTTCGTCACTGCCAAGAACAAGTTCGGCCCGAACTCTTCACTGTTCCCGGCCCGAACTTCATTTTCGGCCCGAACTTCAACCTCGGCCCGAACTCCGACCTCGGCCCGAACTCCGACCTCGGCCCGAACATCATCCTCGGCCCGAATACCGAACTTCAGCCCGAACACCACTTCGGCCCGAACACCCCACTTCGGCCCGAACACCACTTCGGCCCGAACATCCCTCTTTGGCCCGAACTCTTCAATATCCAAGATTGTGTGACAAAAGGTGCTATATTAAAACATTCATAACTTTCAGCTCGGGTGTCCGTTTCACGCCCACGAGTAACAAAAATAACTGGTTCGTTCGTCACTGCCAAGAACAAGTTCGGCCCGAACTCTTCACTGTTCCCGGCCCGAACTTCATTTTCGGCCCGAACTTCAACCTCGGCCCGAACTCCGACCTCGGCCCGAACTCCGACCTCGGCCCGAACATCATCCTCGGCCCGAATACCGAACTTCGGCCCGAACACCACTTCGGCCCGAACACCCCACTTCGGCCCGAACACCACTTCGGCCCGAACATCCCTCTTTGGCCCGAACTCTTCAATATCCAAGATTGTGTGACAAAAGGTGCTATACTAAAACATTCATAACTTTCAGCTCGGGTGTCCGTTTCACGCCCACGAGTAACCAAAATAACTGGTTCGTTCGTCACTGCCAAGAACAAGTTCGGCCCGAACTCTTCACTGTTCCCGGCCCGAACTTCATTTGCGGCCCGAACTTCAACCTCGGCCCGAACATCATCCTCGGCCCGAACACCGAACTTCGGCCCGAACACCACTTCGCCCCGAACACCACTTCGGCCCGAACACCACTTCGGCCCGAACATCCCTCTTCGGCCCGAACTCTTCAATATCCAAGATAGTGTGACAAAAGGTGCTATACTAAAACATTCATAACTTTCAGCTCGGGTGTCCGTTTCACGCCCACGAGTAACCAAAATAGCTGGTTCGTTCGTCACTGCCAAAAACAAGTTCGGCCCGAACTTCAACCTCGGCCCGATATTCAACCTCGGCCAGATATTCAACCTCGGCCCGAACTCCGACCTCGGCCCGAACATCATCCTCGGCCCGAACACCGAACTTCGGCCCGAACACCACTTCGGCCCGAACATCCCACTTCGGCCCGAACACCACTTCGGCCCGAACATCCCCCTTCGGCCCGAACTCTTCAATATCCAAGATTGTGTGACAAAAGGTGCTATACTAAAACATTCATAACTTTCAGCTCGGGTGTCCGTTTCACGCCCACGAGTAACCAAAATAGCTGGTTCGTTCGTCACTGCCAAGAACAAGTTCGGCCCGAACTCTACACTGTTCCCGGCCCGAACATCATCCTCGGCCCGAACACCGAACTTCGGCCCGAACACCACTTCGGCCCGAACATCCCACTTCTGCCCGAACATCCCACTTCTGCCCGAACACCACTTCGGCCCGAACACCACTTCGGCCCGAACATCCCTCTTCGGCCCGAACTCTTCAATATCCAAGATTGTGTGACAAAAGGTGCTATACTAAAACATTTATAACTTTCAGCTCGGGTGTCCGTTTCACGCCCACGAGTAACCAAAATAGCTGGTTCGTTCGTCACTACCAAGAACAAGTTCGGCCCGAACTCTTCACTGTTCCCGGCCCGAACTTCATTTTCGGCCCGAACTTCAACCTCGACCCGAACTTCAACCTCGGCCCGAATTCGACCTCGGCCCGAACTTCAACCTCGGCCCGAACATCATCCTCGGCCCGAACACCGAACTTCGGCCCGAACACCACTTCGGCCCGAACATCCCACTTCGGCCCGAACACCACTTCGGCCCGAACATCCCCCTTCGGCCCGAACTCAACCTCGGCCCGAACTCCGACCTCGGCCCGATATTCAACCTCGGCCCGAACTTCGACCTCGGCCCGAACATCATCCTCGGCCCGAACACCGAACTTCGGCCCGAACACCACTTCGGCCCGAACATCCCACTTCGGCCCGAACACCACTTCGGCCCGAACATCCCCCTTCGGCCCGAACTCTTCAATATCCAAGATTGTGTGACAAAAGGTGCTATACTAAAACATTCATAACTTTCAGCTCGGGTGTCCGTTTCACGCCCACGAGTAACCAAAATAGCTGGTTCGTTCGTCACTGCCAAGAACAAGTTCGGCCCGAACTCTACACTGTTCCCGGCCCGAACATCATCCTCGGCCCGAACACCGAACTTCGGCCCGAACACCACTTCGGCCCGAACATCCCACTTCGGCCCGAACATCCCACTTCTGCCCGAACACCACTTCGGCCCGAACACCACTTCGGCCCGAACATCCCTCTTCGGCCCGAACTCTTCAATATCCAAGATTGTGTGACAAAAGGTGCTATACTAAAACATTTATAACTTTCAGCTCGGGTGTCCGTTTCACGCCCACGAGTAACCAAAATAGCTGGTTCGTTCGTCACTACCAAGAACAAGTTCGGCCCGAACTCTTCACTGTTCCCGGCCCGAACTTCATTTTCGGCCCGAACTTCAACCTCGACCCGAACTTCAACCTCGGCCCGAATTCGACCTCGGCCCGAACTTCAACCTCGGCCCGAACATCATCCTCGGCCCGAACACCGAACTTCGGCCCGAACACCACTTCGGCCCGAACATCCCACTTCGGCCCGAACACCACTTCGGCCCGAACATCCCCCTTCGGCCCGAACTCAACCTCGGCCCGAACTCCGACCTCGGCCCGATATTCAACCTCGGCCCGAACTTCGACCTCGGCCCGAACATCATCCTCGGCCCGAACACCGAACTTCGGCCCGAACACCACTTCGGCACGAACATCCCACTTCGGCCCGAACACCACTTCGGCCCGAACATCCCCCTTCGGGCCGAACTCTTCAATATCCAAGATTGTGTGACAAAAGGTGCTATACTAAAACATTCATAACTTTCAGCTCGGGTGTCCGTTTCACGCCCACGAGTAACCAAAATAGCTGGTTCGTTCGTCACTGCCAAGAACAAGTTCGGCCCGAACTCTTCACTGTTCCCGGCCCGAACTTCGTTTTCGGCCCGAACTTCAACCTCGACCCGAACTTCTACCTCGGCCCGAACTCCGACCTCGGCCCGAACTTCGACCTCGGCCCGAACATCATCCTCGGCCCGAACACCGAACTTCGGCCCGAACACCACTTCGGCCCGAACACCACTTCGGCCCGAACATCCCACTTCGGCCCGAACACCACTTCGGCCCGAACATCCCTCTTCGGCCCGAACTCTTCAATATCCAAGATTGTGTGACAAAAGGTGCTATACTAAAACATTCATAACTTTCAGCTCGGGTGTCCGTTTCACGCCCACGAGTAACAAAAATAGCTGGTTCGTTCGTCACTGCCAAGACCAAGTTCGGCCCGAACTCTTCAATATCCAAGATTGTGTGACAAAAGGTGCTATACTAAAACATTCATAACTTTCAGCTCGGGTGTCCGTTTCACGCCCACGAGTAACCAAAATAGTTGGTTCGTTCGTCACTGCCAAGAACAAGTTCGGACCGAACTCTTCACTGTTCCCGGCCGGAACTTCATTTTCGGCCCGAACTTCAACCTCGGCCCGAACTCCGACCTCGGCCCGAACTTCATCCTCGGCTCGAACATCATCCTCAGCCCGAACACCGAACTTCGGCCCGAACACCACTTCGGCCCGAACACCACTTCGGCCCGAACACCACTTCGGCCCGAACACCACTTCGGCTCAAACATCCCTCTTCGGCCCGAACTCTTCAATATCCAAGATTGTGTGACAAAAGGTGCTATACTAAAACATTCATAACTTTCAGCTCGGGTGTCCGTTTCACGCCCACGAGTAACCAAAATAGTTGGTTCGTTCGTCACTGCCAAGAACAAGTTCGGCACGAACTCTTCACTGTTCCCAGCCCAAACTTCATTTTCGGCCCGAACTTCAACCTCGGCCCGAACTCCGACCTCGGCCCGAACTTCAACCTCGGCCCGAACATCATCCTCGGCCCGAACACCGAACGTCGGCCCGAACACCACTTCGGCCCGAACACCACTTCGGCCCGAACACCACTTCGGCCCGAACATCCCACTTCGGCCGGAACTCTTCAATATCCAAAATTGTGTGACAAAAGGTGCTATACTAAAACATTCATAACTTTCAGCTCGGGTGTCTGTTTCACGCCCACGAGTAACCAAAATAGTTGGTTCGTTCGTCACTGCCAAGAACAAGTTCGGCCGGAACTCTTCACTGTTCCCGACCCGAACTTCATTTTCGGCCCGAACTTCAACCTCGGCCCGAACTTCAACCTCGGTCCGAACTCCGACCTCGGCCCGAACTCCGACCTCGGCCGAACATCATCCTCGGCCCGAACATCATCCTCGGCCCGAACACCGAACTTCGGCCCGAACACCACTTCGGCCCGAACACCACTTCGGCCCGAACATCCCACTTCGGCCCGAACACCACTTCGGCCCGAACATCCCTCTTCGGCCCGAACTCTTCAATATCCAAGATTGTGTAACAAAAGGTGCTATACTAAAACATTCATAACTTTCAGCTCGGGTGTCCGTTTCACGCCCACGAGTAACCAAAATAGCTGGTTCGTTCGTCACTGCCAAGAACAAGTTCGGCCCGAACTCTTCACTGTTCCCGGCCCGAAATTCATTTTCGGCCCGAACTTTAACCTCGGCCCGAACTTCAACCTCGGCTCGAACTCCGACCTTGGCCCGAACTTCAACCTCGGCCCGAACATCATCCTCAGCCCGAACACCGAACTTCGGCCCGAACACCACTTCGGCCCGAACACCACTTCGGCCCGAACACCACTTCGGCCCGAACATCCAACTTCGGCCCGAACACCACTTCGGCCCGAACATCCCTCTTCGGCCCGAACTCTTCAATATCCAAGATTGTGTGACAAAAGGTGCTATACTGAAACATTCATAACTTTCAGCTCGGGTGTCCGTTTCACGCCCACGAGTAACCAAAATAGCTGGTTCGTTCGTCACTGCCAAGAACAAGTTCGACCCGAACTCTTCACTGTTCCCGGCCCGAACTTCATTTTCGGCCCGAACTTCAACCTCGGCTCGAACTCCGACCTCGGCCCGAACATCATCCTCGGCCCGAACACCGAACTTCGGCCCGAACACCACTTCGGCCCGAACATCCCACTTCGGCCCGAACACCACTTCGGCCCGAACATCCCTCTTCGGCCCGAACTCTTCAATATCCAAGATTGTGTGACAAAAGGTGCTATACTAAAACATTAATAACTTTCAGCTCGGGTGTCCGTTTCACGCCCACGAGTAACCAAAATAGCTGGTTCGTTCGTCACTGCCAAGAACAAGTTCGGCCCGAACTCTTCACTGTTCCCGGTCCGAACTTCATTTTCGGCCCTAACATCAACCTCGGCCCGAACTTCAACCTCGGCCCGAACTCCGACCTCGGCCCGAACTCAGACCTCGGCCCGAACTTCAACCTCGGCCCGAACATCATCCTCGGCCCGAACACCGAACTTCGGCCCGAACACCACTTCGGCCCGAACATCCCACTTCGGCCCGAACACCACTTCGGCCCGAACATCCCTCTTCGGCCCGAACTCTTCAATATCCAAGATTGTGTGACAAAAGGTGCTATACTAAAACATTTATAACTTTCAGCTCGGGTGTCCGTTTCACGCCCACGAGTAACCAAAATAGCTGGTTCCTTCATCACTGCCAAGAACAAGTTCGGCCCGAACTCTTCAATATCCAAGATTGTGTGACAAAAGGTGCTATACTAAAACATTCATAACTTTCAGCTCGGGTGTCTGTTTCACGCCCACGAGTAACCAAAATAGTTGGTTCGTTCGTCACTGCCAAGAACAAGTTCGGCCCGAACTCTTCACTGTTCCCGGCCCGAACTTTCATTTTCGGCCCGAACTTCAACCTCGGTCCGAACTCCGACCTCGGCCCGAACTTCAACCTCGGCCCGAACATCATCCTCAGCCCGAACACCGAACTTCGGCCCGAACACCACTTCGGCCCGAACACCACTTCAGCCCGAACATCCCACTTCGGCCCGAACACCACTTCGGCCCGAACATCCCTCTTCGGCCCGAACTCTTCAATATCCAAGATTGTGTGACAAAATGTCCTATACTAAAACGTTCATAACTTTCAGCTCGGGTGACCGTTTCACGCCCACGAGTAACCAAAATAGTTGGTTCGTTCGTCACTGCCAAGAACAAGTTCGGCCCGAACTCTTGACTGTTCCCGGCGCGAACTTCATTTTCGGCCCGAACTTCAACCCCGGCCCGAACTTCAACCTCGGCCCGAACTTCGACCTCGGCCCGAACTTCGACCTCGGCCCGAACTTCAACCTCGGCCCGAACACCGAACTTCGGCCCGAACACCACTTCGGCCCGAACATCCCACTTCCGCCCGAACACCACTTCGGCCCGAACATCCCTCTTCGGCCCGAACTCTTCAATATCCAAGATTGTGTGACAAAAGGTGCTACACTAAAACATTCATAACTTTCAGCTCGGGTGTCCGTTTCACGCCCACGAGTAACCAAAATAGCTGGTTCGTTCGTCACTGCCAAGAACAAGTTCGGCCCGAACTCTTCACTGTTCCCGACCCGAACTTCATTTTCGGCCCGAACTTCAACCTCGGCCCGAACTTCGACCTCGGCCCGAACTCCGACCTCGGCCCGAACTCCGACCTCGGCCCGAACGTCATCCTCGGCCCGAACACCGAACTTCGGCCCGAACACCACTTCGGCGCGAACACCACTTCGGCCCGAACACCACTTCGGCCCGAACATCCCACTTCGGCCCGAACACCACTTCGGCCTGAACATCCCTCTTCGGCCCGAACTCTTCAATATCCAAGATTGTGTGACAAAAGGTGCTATACTAAATCATTCATAACTTTCAGCTCGGGTGTCCGTTTCACGCCCACGAGTAACCAAAATAGCTGGTTCCTTCGTCACTGCCAAGAACAAGTTCGGCCCGAACTCTTCAATATCCAAGATTGTGTGACAAAAGGTGCTATACTAAAACATTCATAACTTTCAGCTCTGGTGTCCGTTTCACGCCCACGAGTAACCAAAATAGCTGGTTCCTTCATCACTGCCAAGAACAAGTTCGGCCCGAACTCTTCAATATCCAAGATTGTGTGACAAAAGGTGCTATACTAAAACATTCATAACTTTCAGCTCGGGTGTCTGTTTCACGCCCACGAGTAACCAAAATAGTTGGTTCGTTCGTCACTGCCAAGAACAAGTTCGGCCCGAACTCTTCACTGTTCCCGGCCCGAACTTTCATTTTCGGCCCGAACTTCAACCTCGGCCCGAACTTCAACCTCGGCCCGAACTCCGACCTCGGCCCGAACTTCAACCTCGGCCCGAACATCATCCTCAGCCCGAACACCGAACTTCGGCCCGAACACCACTTCGGCCCGAACACCACTTCGGCCCGAACATCCCTCTTCGGCCCGAACTCTTCAATATCCAAGATTGTGTGACAAAATGTCCTATACTAAAACGTTCATAACTTTCAGCTCGGGTGTCCGTTTCACGCCCACGAGTAACCAAAATAGTTGGTTCGTTCGTCACTGCCAAGAACAAGTTCGGCCCGAACTCTTCACTGTTCCCGGCGCGAACTTCATTTTCGGCCCGAACTTCAACCCCGGCCCGAACTTCAACCTCGGCCCGAACTTCGACCTCGGCCCGAACTTTGACCTCGGCCCGAACTTCAACCTCGGCCCGAACACCGAACTTCGGCCCGAACACCACTTCGGCCCGAACATCCCACTTCCGCCCGAACACCACTTCGGCCCGAACATCCCTCTTCGGCCCGAACTCTTCAATATCCAAGATTGTGTGACAAAAAGGTGCTACACTAAAACATTCATAACTTTCAGCTCGGGTGTCCGTTTCACGCCCACGAGTAACCAAAATAGCTGGTTCGTTCGTCACTGCCAAGAACAAGTTCGGCCCGAACTCTTCACTGTTCCCGACCCGAACTTCATTTTCGGACCGAACTTCAACCTCGGCCCGAACTTCAACCTCGGCCCGAACTCCGACCTCGGCCCGAACTCCGACCTCGGCCCGAATATCACCCTCGGCCCGAACACCGAACTTCGGCCCGAACACCACTTCGGCCCGAACACCACTTCGGCCCGAACACCACTTCGGCCCGAACATCCCACTTCGGCCCGAACACCACTTCGGCCCGAACATCCCTCTTCGGCCCGAACTCTTCAATATCCAAGATTGTGTGACAAAAGGTGTTATACTAAAACATTCATAACTTTCAGCTCGGGTGTCCGTTTCATGTCCACGAGTAACCAAAATAACTGGTTCGTTCGTCACAGCCAAGAACAAGTTCGGCCCGAACTCTTCACTGTTCCCGGCCCGAACTTCATTTTCGGCCCGAACTTCAACCTCGGCCCGAACTCCGACCTCGGCCCGAACTTCAACCTCGGCCCGAACATCATCCTCGGCCCGAACACCGAACTTCGGCCCGAACACCACTTCGCCCTGAACACCACTTCGGCCCGAACACCACTTCGGCCCGAACATCCCTCTTCGGCCCGAACTCTTCAATATCCAAGATTGTGTGACAAAAGGTGCTATACTAAAACATTCAAAACTTTCAGCTCGGGTGTCCGTTTCACGCCCACGAGTAACCAAAATAGCTGGTTCCTTCGTCACTGCCAAGAACAAGTTCGGCCCGAACTCTTCAATATCCAAGATTGTGTGACAAAAGGTGCTATACTAAAACATTCATAACTTTCAGCTCGGGTGTCCGTTTCACGCCCACGAGTAACCAAAATAGCTGGTTCGTTCGTCACTGCCAAGAACAAGTTCGGTCCGAACTCTTCACTGTTCCCGGCCCGAACTTTCATTTTCGGCCCGTACTTCAACCTCGGCCCGAACTGCAACCTCGGCCCGAACTCCGACCTCGGCCCGAACTTCAACCTCGGCCCGAACATCATCCTCAGCCCGAACACCGAACTTCGGCCCGAACACCACTTCGGCCCGAACACCACTTCGGCCCGAACATCCCACTTCGGCCCGAACACCACTTCGGCCCGAACATCCCTCTACGGCCCGAACTCTTCAATATCCAAGATTGTGTGACAAAATGTCCTATACTAAAACATTCATAACTTTCAGCTCGGGTGTCCGTTTCACGCCCACGAGTAACCAAAATAGTTGGTTCGTTCGTCACTGCCAAGAACAAGTTCGGCCCGAACTCTTCACTGTTCCCGGCCCGAACTTCATTTTCGGCCCGAACTTCAACCTCGGCCCTAACATCAATCTCGGCCCGAACTTCGACCTCGGCCCGAACTTCGACCTCGGCCCGAACTTCGACCTCGGCCCGAACTTCAACCTCGGCCCGAACACCGAACTTCGGCCCGAACACCACTTCGGCCCGAACATCCCACTTCAGCCCGAACACCACTTCGGCCCGAACATCCCTCTTCGGCCCGAATTCTTCAATATCCAAGATTGTGTGACAAAAGGTGCTATATTAAAACATTCATAACTTTCAGCTCGGGTGTCCGTTTCACGCCCACGAGTAACCAAAATAGCTGGTTCGTTCGTCACTGCCAAGAACAAGTTCGGCCCGAACTCTTCAATGTTCCCGGCCCGAACTTCATTTTCGGCCCGAACTTCAACCTCGTCCCGAACTCCGACCTCGGCCCGAACTTCAACCTCGGCCCGAACATCATCCTCGGCCCGAACACCGAACTTCGGCCCGAACACCACTTCGCCCCGAACACCACTTCGGCCCGAACACCACTTCGGCCCGAACATCCCTCTTCAGCCCGAACTCTTCAATATCCAAGATTGTGTGACAAAAGGTGCTATACTAAAACATATAAACAACTTTCAGCTCGGGTGTCCGTTTCACGCCCACGAGTAACCAAAATAGCTGGTTCCTTCGTCACTGCCAAGAACAAGTTCGGCCCGGACTCTTCAATATCCAAGATTGTGTGACAAAAGGTGCTATACTAAAACATACATAACTTTCAGCTCGGGTGTCCGTTTCACGCCCACGAGTAACCAAAATTGCTGGTTCGTTCGTCACTGCCAAGAACAAGTTCGGCCCGAACTCTTCACTGTTCCCGGCCCGAACTTTCATTTTCGGCCCGAACTTCAACCTCGGCCCGAACTCCAACCTCGGCCCGAACTCCGACCTCGGCCCGAACTTCAACCTCGGCCCGAACATCATCCTCAGCCCGAACACCGAACTTCGGCCCGAACACCACTTCGGCCCGAACACCACTTCGGCCCGAACATCCCACTTCGGCCCGAACACCACTTCGGCCTGAACATCCCTCTTCGGCCCGAACTCTTCAATATCCAAGATTGTGTGACAAAATGTCCTATACTAAAACATTCATAACATTTTGCTCGGGTGTCCGTTTCACGCCCACGAGTAACCAAAATAGTTGGTTCGTTCGTTACTGCCAAGAACAAGTTCGGCCAGAACTCTTCACTGTTCCCGGCCCGAACTTCATTTTCGGCCCGAACTTCATTTTCGGCCCGAACTTCAACCTCGGCCCTAACATCAACCTCGGCCCGAACTTCGACCTCGGCCCGAACTTCGACCTCGGCCCGAACTTCGACCTCGGCCCGAACTTCAACCTCGGCCCGAACACCGAACTTCGGCCCGAACACCACTTCGGCCCGAACATCCCACTTCAGCCCGAACACCACTTCGGCCCGAACATCTCTCTTCGGCCCGAACTCTTCAATATCCAAGATTGTGTGACAAAAGGTGCTATATTAAAACATTCATAACTTTCAGCTCGGGTGTCCGTTTCACGCCCACGAGTAACAAAAATAGCTGGTTCGTTCGTCACTGCCAAGAACAAGTTCGGCCCGAACTCTTCACTGTTCCCGGCCCGAACTTCATTTTCGGCCCGAACTTCAACCTCGGCCCGAACTCCGACCTCGGCCCGAACTCCGACCTCGGCCCGAACATCATCCTCGGCCCGAATACCGAACTTCGGCCCGAACACCACTTCGGCCCGAACACCCCACTTCGGCCCGAACACCACTTCGGCCCGAACATCCCTCTTTGGCCCGAACTCTTCAATATCCAAGATTGTGTGACAAAAGGTGCTATAGTAAAACATTCATAACTTTCAGCTCGGGTGTCCGTTTCACGCCCACGAGTAACAAAAATAGCTGGTTCGTTCGTCACTGCCAAGAACAAGTTCGGCCCGAACTCTTCACTGTTCCCGGCCCGAACTTCATTTTCGGCCCGAACTTCAACCTCGGCCCGAACTCCGACCTCGGCCCGAACTCCGACCTCGGCCCGAACATCATCCTCGGCCCGAATACCGAACTTCGGCCCGAACACCACTTCGGCCCGAACACCCCACTTCGGCCCGAACACCACTTCGGCCCGAACATCCCTCTTTGGCCCGAACTCTTCAATATCCAAGATTGTGTGACAAAAGGTGCTATACTAAAACATTCATAACTTTCAGCTCGGGTGTCCGTTTCACGCCCACGAGTAACCAAAATAACTGGTTCGTTCGTCACTGCCAAGAACAAGTTCGGCCCGAACTCTTCACTGTTCCCGGCCCGAACTTCATTTGCGGCCCGAATTTCAACCTCGGCCCGAACATCATCCTCGGCCCGAACACCGAACTTCGGCCCGAACACCACTTCGCCCCGAACACCACTTCGGCCCGAACACCACTTCGGCCCGAACATCCCTCTTCGGCCCGAACTCTTCAATATCCAAGATAGTGTGACAAAAGGTGCTATACTAAAACATTCATAACTTTCAGCTCGGGTGTCCGTTTCACGCCCACGAGTAACCAAAATAGCTGGTTCGTTCGTCACTGCCAAGAACAAGTTCGGCCCGAACTTCAACCTCGGCCCGATATTCAACCTCGGCCAGATATTCAACCTCGGCCCGAACTCCGACCTCGGCCCGAACATCATCCTCGGCCCGAACACCGAACTTCGGCCCGAACACCACTTCGGCCCGAACATCCCACTTCGGCCCGAACACCACTTCGGCCCGAACATCCCACTTCGGCCCGAACTCTTCAATATCCAAGATTGTGTGACAAAAGGTGCTATACTAAAACATTCATAACTTTCAGCTCGGGTGTCCGTTTCACGCCCACGAGTAACCAAAATAGCTGGTTCGTTCGTCACTGCCAAGAACAAGTTCGGCCCGAACTCTACACTGTTCCCGGCCCGAACATCATCCTCGGCCCGAACACCGAACTTCGGCCCGAACACCACTTCGGCCCGAACATCCCACTTCGGCCCGAACATCCCACTTCTGCCCGAACACCACTTCGGCCCGAACACCACTTCGGCCCGAACATCCCTCTTCGGCCCGAACTCTTCAATATCCAAGATTGTGTGACAAAAGGTGCTATACTAAAACATTTATAACTTTCAGCTCGGGTGTCCGTTTCACGCCCACGAGTAACCAAAATAGCTGGTTCGTTCGTCACTACCAAGAACAAGTTCGGCCCGAACTCTTCACTGTTCCCGGCCCGAACTTCATTTTCGGCCCGAACTTCAACCTCGACCCGAACTTCAACCTCGGCCCGAATTCGACCTCGGCCCGAACTTCAACCTCGGCCCGAACATCATCCTCGGCCCGAACACCGAACTTCGGCCCGAACACCACTTCGGCCCGAACATCCCACTTCGGCCCGAACACCACTTCGGCCCGAACATCCCCCTTCGGCCCGAACTCAACCTCGGCCCGAACTCCGACCTCGGCCCGATATTCAACCTCGGCCCGAACTTCGACCTCGGCCCGAACATCATCCTCGGCCCGAACACCGAACTTCGGCCCGAACACCACTTCGGCACGAACATCCCACTTCGGCCCGAACACCACTTCGGCCCGAACATCCCCCTTCGGGCCGAACTCTTCAATATCCAAGATTGTGTGACAAAAGGTGCTATACTAAAACATTCATAACTTTCAGCTCGGGTGTCCGTTTCACGCCCACGAGTAACCAAAATAGCTGGTTCGTTCGTCACTGCCAAGAACAAGTTCGGCCCGAACTCTTCACTGTTCCCGGCCCGAACTTCATTTTCGGCCCGAACTTCAACCTCGACCCGAACTTCTACCTCGGCCCGAACTCCGACCTCGGCCCGAACTTCGACCTCGGCCCGAACATCATCCTCGGCCCGAACACCGAACTTCGGCCCGAACACCACTTCGGCCCGAACACCACTTCGGCCCGAACATCCCACTTCGGCCCGAACACCACTTCGGCCCGAACATCCCTCTTCGACCCGAACTCTTCAATATCCAAGATTGTGTGACAAAAGGTGCTATACTAAAACATTCATAACTTTCAGCTCGGGTGTCCGTTTCACGCCCACGAGTAACAAAAATAGCTGGTTCGTTCGTCACTGCCAAGACCAAGTTCGGCCCGAACTCTTCAATATCCAAGATTGTGTGACAAATGGTGCTATACTAAAACATTCATAACTTTCAGCTCGGGTGTCCGTTTCACGCCCACGAGTAACCAAAATAGTTGGTTCGTTCGTCACTGCCAAGAACAAGTTCGGACCGAACTCTTCACTGTTCCCGGCCGGAACTTCATTTTCGGCCCGAACTTCAACCTCGGCCCGAACTCCGACCTCGGCCCGAACTTCATCCTCGGCTCGAACATCATCCTCAGCCCGAACACCGAACTTCGGCCCGAACACCACTTCGGCCCGAACACCACTTCGGCCCGAACACCACTTCGGCCCGAACACCACTTCGGCCCGAACACCACTTCGGCTCAAACATCCCTCTTCGGCCCGAACTCTTCAATATCCAAGATTGTGTGACAAAAGGTGCTATACTAAAACATTCATAACTTTCAGCTCGGGTGTCCGTTTCACGCCCACGAGTAACCAAAATAGTTGGTTCGTTCGTCACTGCCAAGAACAAGTTCGGCACGAACTCTTCACTGTTCCCAGCCCAAACTTCATTTTCGGCCCGAACTTCAACCTCGGCCCGAACTCCGACCTCGGCCCGAACTTCAACCTCGGCCCGAACATCATCCTCGGCCCGAACACCGAACGTCGGCCCGAACACCACTTCGGCCCGAACACCACTTCGGCCCGAACACCACTTCGGCCCGAACATCCCACTTCGGCCGGAACTCTTCAATATCCAAAATTGTGTGACAAAAGGTGCTATACTAAAACATTCATAACTTTCAGCTCGGGTGTCTGTTTCACGCCCACGAGTAACCAAAATAGCTGGTTCGTTCGTCACTGCCAAGAACATGTTCGGCCGGAACTCTTCACTGTTCCCGACCCGAACTTCATTTTCGGCCCGAACTTCAACCTCGGCCCGAACTTCAACCTCGGTCCGAACTCCGACCTCGGCCCGAACTCCGACCTCGGCCGAACATCATCCTCGGCCCGAACATCATCCTCGGCCCGAACACCGAACTTCGGCCCGAACACCACTTCGGCCCGAACACCACTTCGGCCCGAACATCCCACTTCGGCCCGAACACCACTTCGGCCCGAACATCCCTCTTCGGCCCGAACTCTTCAATATCCAAGATTGTGTAACAAAAGGTGCTATACTAAAACATTCATAACTTTCAGCTCGGGTGTCCGTTTCACGCCCACGAGTAACCAAAATAGCTGGTTCGTTCGTCACTGCCAAGAACAAGTTCGGCCCGAACTCTTCACTGTTCCCGGCCCGAAATTCATTTTCGGCCCGAACTTCAACCTCGGCCCGAACTTCAACCTCGGCTCGAACTCCGACCTTGGCCCGAACTTCAACCTCGGCCCGAACATCATCCTCAGCCCGAACACCGAACTTCGGCCCGAACACCACTTCGGCCCGAACACCACTTCGGCCCGAACACCACTTCGGCCCGAACATCCAACTTCGGCCCGAACACCACTTCGGCCCGAACATCCCTCTTCGGCCCGAACTCTTCAATATCCAAGATTGTGTGACAAAAGGTGCTATACTGAAACATTCATAACTTTCAGCTCGGGTGTCCGTTTCACGCCCACGAGTAACCAAAATAGCTGGTTCGTTCGTCACTGCCAAGAACAAGTTCGACCCGAACTCTTCACTGTTCCCGGCCCGAACTTCATTTTCGGCCCGAACTTCAACCTCGGCTCGAACTCCGACCTCGGCCCGAACATCATCCTCGGCCCGAACACCGAACTTCGGCCCGAACACCACTTCGGCCCGAACATCCCACTTCGGCCCGAACACCACTTCGGCCCGAACATCCCTCTTCGGACCGAACTCTTCAATATCCAAGATTGTGTGACAAAAGGTGCTATACTAAAACATTCATAACTTTCAGCTCGGGTGTCCGTTTCACGCCCACGAGTAACCAAAATAGCTGGTTCGTTCGTCACTGCCAAGAACAAGTTCGGCCCGAACTCTTCACTGTTCCCGGTCCGAACTTCATTTTCGGCCCTAACATCAACCTCGGCCCGAACTTCAACCTCGGCCCGAACTCCGACCTCGGCCCGAACTCAGACCACGGCCCGAACTTCAACCTCGGCCCGAACATCATCCTCGGCCCGAACACCGAACTTCGGCCCGAACACCACTTCGGCCCGAACATCCCACTTCGGCCCGAACACCACTTCGGCCCGAACATCCCTCTTCGGCCCGAACTCTTCAATATCCAAGATTGTGTGACAAAAGGTGCTATACTAAAACATTCATAACTTTCAGCTCGGGTGTCCGTTTCACGCCCACGAGTAACCAAAATAGCTTGTTCGTTCGTCACTGCCAAGAACAAGTTCGACCCGAAATCTTCACTGTTCCCGGCCCGAACTTCATTTTCGGCCCGAACTTCAACCTCGACCCGAACTTCTGCCTCGGCCCGAACTCCGTCCTCGGCCCAAACTTCAACCTCGGCCCGAACATCATCCTCGGCCTGAACACCGAACTTCGGCCCGAACACCACTTCGACCCGAACACCACTTCGGCCCGAACATCCCACTTCGGCCCGAACACCACTTCGGCCCGAACATCCCTCTTCGGCCCGAACTCTTCAATATCCAAGATTGTGTGACAAAAGGTGCTATACTAAAACATTCATAACTTTCAGCTCGGGTGTCCGATTCACGCCCACGAGTAACAAAAATAGCTGGTTCGTTCGTCACTGCCAAGACCAAGTTCGGCCCGAACTCTTCAATATCCAAGATTGTGTGACAAAAGGTGCTATACTAAAACATTCATAACTTTCAGCTCGGGTGTCCGTTTCATGTCCACGAGTAACCAAAATAGCTGCTTCGTTCGTCACTGCCAAGAACAAGTTCGGACCGAACTCTTCACTGTTCCCGGCCCGAACTTCATTTTCGGCCCGAACTTCAACCTCGGCCTGAACTTCAACCTCGGCCCGAACTCCGACCTCGGCCCGAACTTCAACCTCGGCTCGAACATCATCCTCAGCCCGAACACCGAACTTCGGCCCGAACACCACTTCGGCCAGAACACCACTTCGGCCCGAACACCACTTCGGCTCAAACATCCCTCTTCGGCCCGAACTCTTCAATATCCAAGATTGTGTGACAAAAGGTGCTATACTAAAACATTCATAACTTTCAGCTCGGGTGTCCGTTTCACGCCCACGAGTAACCAAAATAGTTAGTTCGTTCGTCACTGCCAAGAACAAGTTCGGCCCGAACTCTTCACTGTTCCCAGTCCGAACTTCATTTTCGGTCCGAACTTCAACCTCGGCCCGAACTCCGACCTCGGCCCGAACTTCAACCTCAGCCCGAACATCATCCTCGGCCCGAACGCCGAACGTCGGCCCGAACACCACTTCGGCCCGAACACCACTTCGGCCCGAACATCCCACTTCGGCCCGAACTCTTCAATATCCAAGATTGTGTGACAAAAGGTGCTATACTAAAACATTCATAACTTTCAGCTCGGGTGTCTGTTTCACGACCACGAGTAACCAAAATAGCTGGTTCGTTCGTCACTGCCAAGAACAAGTTCGGCCGGAACTCTTCACTGTTCCCGATCCGAACTTCATTTTCGGCCCGAACTTCAACCTCGGCCCGAACTTCAACCTCGGCCCGAACTCCGACCTCGGCCCGAACTCCGACCTCGGCCGAACATCATCCTCGGCCCAATCATCATCCTCATCCCGAACACCGAACTTCGGCCCGAACACCACTTCGGCCCGAACACCACTTCGGCCCGAACATCCCACTTCGGCCCGAACACCACTTCGGCCCGAACATCCCTCTTCGGCCCGAACTCTTCAATATCCAAGATTGTGTGACAAAAGGTGCTATACTAAAAGATTCATAACTTTCAGCTCGGGTGTCCGTTTCACGCCCACGAGTAACCAAAATAGCTGGTTCGTTCGTCACTGCCAAGAACAAGTTCGGCCCGAACTCTTCACTGTTCCCGGCCCGAACTTCATTTTCGGCCCGAACTTCAACCTCGGCCCGAACTTCAACCTCGGCCCGAACATCATCCTCAGCCCGAACACCGAACTTTGGCCCGAACACCACTTCGGCCCGAACATCCCACTTCGGCCCGAACACCACTTCGGCCCGAACATCCCTCTTCGGCCCGAACTCTTCAATATCCAAGATTGTGTGACAAAAGGTGCTATACTAAAACATTCATAACTTTCAGCTCGGGTGTCCGTTTCACGCCCACGAGTAACCAAAATAGCTGGTTCGTTCGTCACTGCCAAGAACAAGTTCGACCCGAACTCTTCACTGTTCCCGGCCGGAACTTCATTTTCGGCCCGAACTTCAACCTCGGCCCGAACTCCGACCTCGGCCCGAACACCGAACTCGGCCCGAACACCGAACTTCGGCCCGAACACCACTTCGGCCCGAACATCCCACTTCGGCCCGAACACCACTTCGGCCCGAACATCCCTCTTCGGCCCGAACTCTTCAATATCCAAGATTGTGTGACAAAAGGTGCTATACTAAAACATTCATAACTTTCAGCTCGGGTGTCCGTATCACTCCCACGAGTAACCAAAATAGCTGGTTCGTTCGTCACTGCCAAGAACAAGTTCGGCCCGAATTCTACACTGTTCCCGGCCCGAACATCATCCTCGGCCCGAACACCGAACTTCGGCCCGAACACCACTTCGGCCCGAACATCCCACTTCGGCCCGAACATCCCACTTCTGCCCGAACACCACTTCGGCCCGAACACCACTTCGGCCCGAACATCCCTCTTCGGCCCGAACTCTTCAATATCCAAGATTGTGTGACAAAAGGTGCTATACTAAAACATTTATAACTTTCAGCTCGGGTGTCCGTTTCACGCCCACGAGTAACCAAAATAGCTGGTTCGTTCGTCACTACCAAGAACAGGTTCGGCCCGAACTCTTCACTGTTCCCGGCCCGAACTTCATTTTCGGCCCGAACTTCAACCTCGACCCGAACTTCAACCTCGGCCCGAATTCGACCTCGGCCCGAACTTCAACCTCGGCCCGAACATCATCCTCGGCCCGAACACCGAACTTCGGCCCGAACACCACTTCGGCCCGAACATCCCACTTCGGCCCGAACATCACTTCGGCCCGAACATCCCCCTTCGGCCCGAACTCAACCTCGGCCCGAACTCCGACCTCGGCCCGATATTCAACCTCGGCCCGAACTTCGACCTCGGCCCGAACATCATCCTCGGCCCGAACACCGAACTTCGGCCCGAACACCACTTCGGCACGAACATCCCACTTCGGCCCGAACACCACTTCGGCCCGAACATCCCCCTTCGGGCCGAACTCTTCAATATCCAAGATTGTGTGACAAAAGGTGCTATACTAAAACATTCATAACTTTCAGCTCGGGTGTCCGTTTCACGCCCACGAGTAACCAAAATAGCTGGTTCGTTCGTCACTGCCAAGAACAAGTTCGGCCCGAACTCTTCACTGTTCCCGGCCCGAACTTCATTTTCGGCCCGAACTTCAACCTCGACCCGAACTTCTACCTCGGCCCGAACTCCGACCTCGGCCCGAACTTCGACCTCGGCCCGAACATCATCCTCGGCCCGAACACCGAACTTCGGCCCGAACACCACTTCGGCCCGAACACCACTTCGGCGCGAACATCCCACTTCGGCCCGAACACCACTTCGGCCCGAACATCCCTCTTCGGCCCGAACTCTTCAATATCCAAGATTGTGTGACAAAAGGTGCTATACTCAAACATTCATAACTTTCAACTCGGGTGTCCGTTTCACGCCCACGAGTAACAAAAATAGCTGGTTCGTTCGTCACTGCCAAGGCCAAGTTCGGCCCGAACTCTTCAATATCCAAGATTGTGTGACAAAAGGTGCTATACTAAAACATTCATAACTTTCAGCTCGGGTGTCCGTTTCACGCCCACGAGTAACCAAAATAGTTGGTTCGTTCGTCACTGCCAAGAACAAGTTCGGACCGAACTCTTCACTGTTCCCGGCCGGAACTTCATTTTCGGCCCGAACTTCAACCTCGGCCCGAACTCCGACCTCGGCCCGAACTTCAACCTCGGCTCGAACATCATCCTCAGCCCGAACACCGAACTTCGGCCCGAACACCACTTCGGCCCGAACACCACTTCGGCTCAAACATCCCTCTTCGGCCCAAACTCTTCAATATCCAAGATTGTGTGACAAAAGGTGCTATACTAAAACATTCATAACTTTCAGCTCGGGTGTCCGTTTCACGCCCACGAGTAACCAAAATAGTTGGTTCGTTCGTCACTGCCAAGAACAAGTTCGGCACGAACTCTTCACTGTTCCCAGCCCAAACTTCATTTTCGGCCCGAACTTCAACCTCGGCCCGAACTCCGACCTCGGCCCGAACTTCAACCTCGGCCCGAACATCATCCTCGGCCCGAACACCGAACGTCGGCCCGAACACCACTTCGGCCCGAACACCACTTCGGCCCGAACATCCCACTTTGGCCCGAACTCTTCAATATCCAAAATTGTGTGACAAAAGGTGCTATACTAAAACATTCATAACTTTCAGCTCGGGTGTCTGTTTCACGCCCACGAGTAACCAAAATAGCTGGTTCGTTCGTCACTGCCAAGAACAAGTTCGGCCGGAACTCTTCACTGTTCCCGACCCGAACTTCATTTTCGGCCCGAACTTCAACCTCGGCCCGAACTTCAACCTCGGTCCGAACTCCGACCTCGGCCCGAACTCCGACCTCGGCCGAACATCATCCTCGGCCCGAACATCATCCTCGGCCCGAACACCGAACTTCGGCCCGAACACCACTTCGGCCCGAACACCACTTCGGCCCGAACATCCCACTTCGGCCCGAACACCACTTCGGCCCGAACATCCCTCTTCGGCCCGAACTCTTCAATATCCAAGATTGTGTGACACAAGGTGCTATACTAAAACATTCATAACTTTCAGCTCGGGTGTCCGTTTCACGCCCACGAGTAACCAAAATAGCTGGTTCGTTCGTCACTGCCAAGAACAAGTTCGGCCCGAACTCTTCACTGTTCCCGGCCCGAAATTCATTTTCGGCCCGAACTTCAACCTCGGCCCGAACTTCAACCTCGGCTCGAACTCCGACCTTGGCCCGAACTTCAACCTCGGCCCGAACATCATCCTCAGCCCGAACACCGAACTTCGGTCCGAACACCACTTCGGCCCGAACACCACTTCGGCCCGAACACCACTTCGGCCCGAACATCCCACTTCGGCCCGAACACCACTTCGGCCCGAACATCCCTCTTCGGCCCGAACTCTTCAATATCCAAGATTGTGTGACAAAAGGTGCTATACTGAAACATTCATAACTTTCAGCTCGGGTGTCCGTTTCACGCCCACGAGTAACCAAAATAGCTGGTTCGTTCGTCACTGCCAAGAACAAGTTCGACCCGAACTCTTCACTGTTCCCGGCCCGAACTTCATTTTCGGCCCGAACTTCAACCTCGGCTCGAACTCCGACCTCGGCCCGAACATCATCCTCGGCCCGAACACCGAACTTCGGCCCGAACACCACTTCGGCCCGAACATCCCACTTCGGCCCGAACACCACTTCGGCCCGAACATCCCTCTTCGGCCCGAACTCTTCAATATCCAAGATTGTGTGACAAAAGGTGATATACTAAAACATTCATAACTTTCAGCTCGGGTGTCCGTTTCACGCCCACGAGTAACCAAAATAGCTGGTTCGTTCGTCACTGCCAAGAACAAGTTCGGCCCGAACTCTTCACTGTTCCCGGTCCGAACTTCATTTTCGGCCCTAACATCAACCTCGGCCCGAACATCAACCTCGGCCCGAACTCCGACCTCGGCCCGAACTCAGACCTCGGCCCGAACTTCAACCTCGGCCCGAACATCATCCTCGGCCCGAACACCGAACTTCGGCCCGAACACCACTTCGGCCCGAACATCCCACTTCGGCCCGAACACCACTTCGGCCCGAACATCCCTCTTCGGCCCGAACTCTTCAATATCCAAGATTGTGTGACAAAAGGTGCTATACTAAAACATTCATAACTTTCAGCTCGGGTGTCCGTTTCACGCCCACGAGTAACCAAAATAGCTAGTTCGTTCGTCACTGCCAAGAACAAGTTCGACCCGAAATCTTCACTGTTCCCGGCCCGAACTTCATTTTCGGCCCGAACTTCAACCTCGACCCGAACTTCTGCCTCGGCCCGAACTCCGTCCTCGGCCCAAACTTCAACCTCGGCCCGAACATCATCCTCGGCCTGAACACCGAACTTCGGCCCGAACACCACTTCGACCCGAACACCACTTCGGCCCGAACATCCCACTTCGGCCCGAACACCACTTCGGCCCGAACATCCCTCTTCGGCCCGAACTCTTCAATATCCAAGATTGTGTGACAAAAGGTGCTATACTAAAACATTCATAACTTTCAGCTCGGGTGTCCGTTTCACGCCCACGAGTAACAAAAATAGCTGGTTCGTTCGTCACTGCCAAGACCAAGTTCGGCCCGAACTCTTCAATATCCAAGATTGTGTGACAAAAGGTGCTATACTAAAACATTCATAACTTTCAGCTCGGGTGTCCGTTTCACGTCCACGAGTAACCAAAATAGCTGCTTCGTTCGTCACTGCCAAGAACAAGTTCGGACTGAACTCTTCACTGTTCCCGGCCCGAACTTCATTTTCGGCCCGAACTTCAACCTCGGCCCGAACTTCAACCTCGGCCCGAACTCCGACCTCGGCCCGAACTTCAACCTCGGCTCGAACATCATCCTCAGCCCGAACACCGAACTTCGGCCCGAACACCACTTCGGCCAGAACACCACTTCGGCCCGAACACCACTTCGGCCCGAACACCACTTCGGCTCAAACATCCCTCTTCGGCCCGAACTCTTCAATATCCAAGATTGTGTGACAAAAGTTGCTATACTAAAACATTCATAACTTTCAGCTCGGGTGTCCGTTTCACGCCCACGAGTAACCAAAATAGTTAGTTCGTTCGTCACTGCCAAGAACAAGTTTGGCCCGAACTCTTCACTGTTCCCAGTCCGAACTTCATTTTCGGTCCGAACTTCAACCTCGGCCCGAACTCCGACCTCGGCCCGAACTTCAACCTCGGCCCGAACATCATCCTCGGCCCGAACGCCGAACGTCGGCCCGAACACCACTTCGGCCCGAACACCACTTCGGCCCGAACATCCCACTTCGGCCCGAACTCTTCAATATCCAAGATTGTGTGACAAAAGGTGCTATACTAAAACATTCATAACTTTCAGCTCGGGTGTCTGTTTCACGCCCACGAGTAACCAAAATAGCTGGTTCGTTCGTCACTGCCAAGAACAAGTTCGGCCGGAACTCTTCACTGTTCCCGATCCGAACTTCATTTTCGGCCCGAACTTCAACCTCGGCCCGAACTTCAACCTCGGCCCGAACTCCGACCTCGGCCCGAACTCCGAACTCGGCCGAACATCATCCTCGGCCCAATCATCATCCTCATCCCGAACACCGAACTTCGGCCCGAACACCACTTCGGCCCGAACACCACTTCGGCCCGAACATCCCACTTCGGCCCGAACACCACTTCGGCCCGAACATCCCTCTTCGGCCCGAACTCTTCAATATCAAAGATTGTGTGACAAAAGGTGCTATACTAAAAGATTCATAACTTTCAGCTCGGGTGTCCGTTTCACGCCCACGAGTAACCAAAATAGCTGGTTCGTTCGTCACTGCCAAGAACAAGTTCGGCCCGAACTCTTCACTGTTCCCGGCCCGAACTTCATTTTCGGCCCGAACTTCAACCTCGGCCCGAACTTCAACCTCGGCCCGAACATCATCCTCAGCCCGAACACCGAACTTCGGCCCGAACAGCACTTCGGCCCGAACATCCCACTTCGGCCCGAACACCACTTCGGCCCGAACATCCCTCTTCGGCCCGAACTCTTCAATATCCAAGATTGTGTGACAAAAGGTGCTATACTAAAACATTCATAACTTTCAGCTCGGGTGTCCGTTTCACGCCCACGAGTAACCAAAATAGCTGGTTCGTTCGTCACTGCCAAGAACAAGTTCGACCCGAACTCTTCACTGTTCCCGGCCGGAACTTCATTTTCGGCCCGAACTTCAACCTCGGCCCGAACTCCGACCTCGGCCCGAACACCGAACTCGGCCCGAACACCGAACTTCAGCCCGAACACCACTTCGGCCCGAACATCCCACTTCGGCCCGAACACCACTTCGGCCCGAACATCCCTCTTCGGCCCGAACTCTTCAATATCCAAGATTGTGTGACAAAAGGTGCTATACTAAAACATTCATAACTTTCAGCTCGGGTGTCCGTATCACGCCCACGAGTAACCAAAATAGCTGGTTCGTTCGTCACTGCCAAGAACAAGTTCGGCCCGAACTCTTCACTGTTCCCGGTCCGAACTTCATTTTCGGCCCTAACATCAACCTCGGCCCGAACTTCAATCTCGGCCCGAACTCCGACCTCGGCCCGAACTCCGACCTCGGCCCGAACTTCAACCTCGGCCCGAACATCATCCTCGGCCCGAACACCGAACTTCGGCCCGAACACCACTTCGGCCCGAACATCCCACTTCGGCCCGAACACCACTTCGGCCCGAACATCCCTCTTCGGCCCGAACTCTTCAATATCCAAGATTGTGTGACAAAAGGTGCTATACTAAAACATTCATAACTTTCAGCTCGGGTGTCCGTTTCACGCCCACGAGTAACCAAAATAGCTGGTGCGTTCGTCACTGCCAAGAAAAAGTTCGACCCGAACTCTTCACTGTACTCGGCCCGAACTTCATTTTCGGCCCGAACTTCAACCTCGACCCGAACTTCTACCTCGGCCCGAACTCCGTCCTCGGCCCGAACTTCAACCTCGGCCCGAACATCATCCTCGGCCCGAACACCGAACTTCGGCCCGAACACCACTTCGACCAGAACACCACTTCGGCCCGAACATCCCACTTCGGCCCGAACACCACTTCGGCCCGAACATCCCTCTTCGGCCCGAACTCTTCAATATCCAAGATTGTGTGACAAAAGGTGCTATACTAAAACATTCATAACTTTCAGCTCGGGTGTCCGTTTCACGCCCACGAGTAACAAAAATAGCTGGTTCGTTCGTCACTGCCAAGACCAAGTTCGGCCCGAACTCTTCAATATCCAAGATTGTGCGACAAAAGGTGCTATACTAAAACATTCATAACTTTCAGCTCGGGTGTCCGTTTCACGCCCACGAGTAACCAAAATAGTTGGTTCGTTCGTCACTGCCAAGAACAAGTTCGGACTGAACTCTTCATTGTTCCCGGCCCGAACTTCATTTTCGGCCCGAACTTCAACCTCGGCCCGAACTCCGACCTCGGCCCGAACTTCAACCTCGGCCCGAACATCATCCTCAGTCCGAACACCGAACTTCGGCCCGAACACCACTTCGACCCGAACACCACTTCGGCCCGAACATCCCACTTCGGCTCGAAGACCACTTCGGCCCGAACATCCCTCTTCGGCCCGAACTCTTCAATATCCATGATTGTGTGACAAAAGGTGCTATACTAAAACATTCATAACTTTCAGCTCGGGTGTCCGTTTCACGCCCACGAGTAACCAAAATAGCTGGTTCGTTCGTCACTGCCAAGAACAAGTTCGGCCCGTACTCTTCACTGTTCCCGGCCCGAACTTCAACCTCGGCCCGATATTCAACCTCGGCCCGATATTCAACCTCGGCACGAACTCCGACCTCGGCCCGAACATCATCCTCGGCCCGAACACCGAACTTCGTCCCGAACACCACTTCGGCCCGAACATCCCACTTCGGCCCGAACACCACTTCGGCCCGAACATCCCTCTTCGGCCCGAACTCTTCAATATCCAAGATTGTGTGACAAAAGGTGCTATACTAAAACATTCATAACTTTCAGCTCGGGTGTCCGTTTCACGCCCACGACTAACCAAAATAGCTGGTTCATTCGTCACTCCGACCTTCAACCTCGGCCCGAACTTCAACCTCGGCCCGAACTCTGACCTCGGCCCGAACTTCAACCTCGGTCCGGACATCATCCTCGGCCCGAACACCGAACTTCGGCCCGAACACCACTTCGGCCCGAACATCCCACTTCGGCCCGAACACCACTTCGGCCCGAACATCCCTCTTCGGCCCGAACTCTTCAATATGCAAGATTGTGTGACAAAAGGTGCTATACTAAAACATTCATAACTTTCAGCTCGGGTGTCCGTTTCACGCCCACGAGTAACCAAAATAGCTGGTTCGTTCGTCACTGCCAAGAACAAGTTCGGCCCGAACTCTTCACTGTTCCCGGTCCGAACTTCATTTTCGGCCCTAACATCAACCTCGGCCCGAACTTCAACCTCGGCCCGAACTCCGACCTCGGCCCGAACTCCGACCTCGCCCCGAACTTCAACCTCGGCCCGAACATCATCCTCGGCCCGAACACCGAACTTCAGCCCGAACACCACTTCGGCCCGAACATCCCACTTCGGCCCGAACACCACTTCGGCCCGAACATCCCCCTTCGGCCCGAACTCTTCAATATCCAAGATTGTGTGACAAAAGGTGCTATACTAAAAATTCATAACTTTCAGCTCGGGTGTCCGTTTCACGCCCACGAGTAACCAAAATAGCTGGTTCGTTCGTCACTGCCAAGAACAAGTTCGACCCGAACTCTTCACTGTTCCCGGCCCGAACTTCATTGTCGGCCCGAACTTCAACCTCGACCCGAACTCCGTCCTCGGCCCGAACTCCGTCCTCGGCCCGAACTTCAACCTCGGCCCGAACATCATCCTCGGCCCGAACACCACTTCGACCAGAACTTCAACCTCGGCCCGAACTCCGACCTCGGCCCGAACTCCGACCTCGCCCCGAACTTCAACCTCGGCCCGAACATCATCCTCGGCCCGAACACCACCTCGGCCCGAACTTCAACCTCGGCCCGAACTCCGACCTCGGCCCGAACTCCGACCTCGCCCCGAACTTCAACCTCGGCCCGAACATCATCCTCGGCCCGAACACCGAACTTCAGCCCGAACACCACTTCGGCCCGAACATCCCACTTCGGCCCGAACACCACTTCGGCCCGAACATCCCCCTTCGGCCCGAACTCTTCAATATCCAAGATTGTGTGACAAAAGGTGCTATACTAAAAATTCATAACTTTCAGCTCGGGTGTCCGTTTCACGCCCACGAGTAACCAAAATAGCTGGTTCGTTCGTCACTGCCAAGAACAAGTTCGACCCGAACTCTTCACTGTTCCCGGCCCGAACTTCATTGTCGGCCCGAACTTCAACCTCGACCCGAACTCCGTCCTCGGCCCGAACTCCGTCCTCGGCCCGAACTTCAACCTCGGCCCGAACATCATCCTCGGCCCGAACACCACTTCGACCAGAACACCACTTCGGCCCGAACATCCCACTTCGGCCCGAACACCACTTCGGCCCGAACATCCCTCTTCGGCCCGAACTCTTCAATATCCAAGATTGTGTGACAAAAGGTGCTATACTAAAACATTCATAACTTTCAGCTCGGGTGTCCGTTTCACGCCCACGAGTAACAAAAATAGCTGGTTCGTTCGTCACTGCCAAGACCAAGTTCGGCCCGAACTCTTCAATATCCAAGATTGTGTGACAAACGGTGCTATACTAAAACATTCATAACTTTCAGATCGGGTGTCCGTTTCACGCCCACGAGTAACCAAAATAGCTGGTTCGTTCGTCACTGCCAAGAACAAGTTCGGACTGAACTCTTCATTGTTCCCGGCCCGAACTTCATTTTCGGCCCGAACTTCAACCTCGGCCCGAACTCCGACCTCGGCCCGAACTTCAACCTCGGCCCGAACATCATCCTCAGCCCGAACACCGAACTTCGGCCCGAACACCACTTCGGCCCGAACACCACTTCGGCCCGAACATCCCACTTCGGCTCGAAGACCACTTCGGCCCGAACATCCCTCTTCGGCCCGAACTCTTCAATATCCAAGATTGTGTGACAAAAGGTGCTATACTAAAACATTCATAACTTTCAGCTCGGGTGTCCGTTTCACGCCCACGAGTAACCAAAATAGCTGGTTCGTTCGTCACTGCCAAGAACAAGTTCGGCCCGTACTCTTCACTGTTCCCGGCCCGAACTTCAACCTCGGCCCGATATTCAACCTCGGCCCGATATTCAACCTCGGCCCGAACTCCGACCTCGGCCCGAACATCATCCTCGGCCCGAACACCGAACTTCGGCCCGAACACCACTTCGGCCCGAACATCCCACTTCGGCCCGAACACCACTTCGGCCCGAACATCCCTCTTCGGCCCGAACTCTTCAATATCCAAGATTGTGTGACAAAAGGTGCTATACTAAAACATTCATAACTTTCAGCTCGGGTGTCCGTTTCACGCCCACGACTAACCAAAATAGCTGGTTCATTCGTCACTCCGACCTTCAACCTCGGCCCGAACTTCAACCTCGGCCCGAACTCCGACCTCTGCCCGAACTTCAACCTCGGCCCGGACATCATCCTCGGCCCGAACACCGAACTTCGGCCCGAACACCACTTCGGCACGAACATCCCACTTCGGCCCGAACACCACTTCGGCCCGAACATCCCTCTTCGGCCCGAACTCTTCAATATCCAAGATTGTGTGACAAAAGGTGCTATACTAAAACATTCATAACTTTCAGCTCGGGTGTCCGTTTCACGCCCACGAGTAACCAAAATAGCTGGTTCGTTCGTCACTGCCAAGAACAAGTTTGGCCCGAACTCTTCACTGTTCCCGACCCGAACTTCATTTTCGGCCCGAACTTCAACCTCGGCCCGAACTTCAACCTCGGCCCGAACTCCGACCTCGGCCCGAACTTCAACCTCGGCCCGAATATCATCCTCGACCCGAACTCCGAACTTCGGCCCAAACACCACTTCGGCCCGAACATCCCTCTTCGGCCCGAACTCTTCAATATCCAAGATTGTGTGACAAAAGGTGCTATACTAAAACATTCATAACTTTCAGCTCGGGTGTCCGTTTCACGTCCACGAGTAACCAAAATAGCTGGTTCGTTCGTCACTGCCAAGAACAAGTTCGGCCCGAACTCTTCAATATCCAAGATTGTGTGACAAAAGGTGCTATACTAAAACATTCATAACTTTCAGCTCGGGTGTCCGTTTCACGCCCACGAGTAACCAAAATAGCTGGTTCGTTCGTCACTGCCAAGAACAAGTTCGTCCCGAACTCTTCACTGTTCCCGGCCCGAACATCACTTTCGACCCGAACTTCAACCTCGACCAGAACTTCAACCTCGGCCCGAACTCCGACCTCGGCCCGAACTTCAACCTCGGCCTGAACATCATCCTTGGCCCGAACACCGAACTTCGGCCCGAACACCACTTCGGCCCGATCACCACTTCGGCCCGAACATCCCAATTCGGCCCGAAAACCACTTCGGCCCGAACATCCCTCTTCGGCCCGAACTCTTCAATATCCAAGATTGTGTGACAAAAGGTGCTGTACTAAAACATTCATAACTTTCAGCTCGGGTGTCCGTTTCACGCCCACGAGTAACCAAAATAACTGGTTCGTTCGTCACTGCCAAGAACAAGTTCGGCCCGAACTCTTCACTGTTCCCGGCCCGAACTACATTTTTGGCCCGAACTTCAACCTCGGCCAGAACTTCAACCTCGGCCCGAACATCAACCTCGGCCCGAACTTCAACCTCGGCCAGAACATCATCCTCGGCCCGAACACCGAACTTCGGCCCGAACACCACTTCAGCCCGAACACCACTTCGGCCCGAACATCCCACTTCGGCCCGAACACCACTTCGGCCCGAACATCACTCTTCGGCCCGACCTCTTCAATAACCAAGATTGTGTGACAAAAGGTGCTATACTAAAACATTCATAACTTTCAGCTCGGGTGTCCATTTCACGCCCACGAGTAATCAAAATAGGTGGTTCGTTCGTCACTGCCATGAACAAGTTCGGCCCGAACTCTTCCGTGTTCCCAGCCCGAACTTCATTTTCGGCCCGAACTTCAACCTCGGCCCGAACTCCAACCTCGGCCCGAACTCCGACCTCGGCCCGAACATCATCCTCGGCCCGAACACCGAACTTCGGCCCGAACACCACTTCGGCCCGAACATCCCACTTCGGCCCGAACACCACTTCGGCCCGAACATCCCTCTTCGGCCCGAACTCTTCAATATCCAAAATTGTGTGACAAAATGTGCTATACTAAAACATTCATAACTTTCAGCTCGGGTGTCCGTTTCACGCCCACGAGTAACCAAAATAGATGGTTCGTTCGTCACTGCCAAGAACAAGTTCGGCCCGAACTCTTCACTGTTCCCGGCCCGAACTTCATTTTCGGCCCGAACTTCAACCTCGGCCCGAACTTCAACCTCGGCCCGAACTCCGACCTCGGCCCGAACTTCATCCTCGGCCCGAACATCATCCTCGGCCTGAACACCGAACTTCGGCCCGAACACCACTTCGGCCCGAACATCCCACTTCGGCCCGAACACCACTTAGGCCCGAACATCCCTCTTCGGCCCGAACTCTTCAATATCCAAGATTGTGTGACAAAAGGTGCTATACTAAAACGTTCATAACTTTCAGCTCGGGTGTCCGTTTCACGCCCACGAGTAACCAAAATAGCTGGTTCGTTCGTCACTGCCAAGAACAAGTTCGGCCCGAACTATTCACTGTTCCCGGCCCGAACTTTATTTTCGGCCCAAACTTAAACCTCGGCCCGAACTTCAACCTCGGCCCGAACTCCGACCTCGGCCCGAACTTCAACCTCGGCCCGAACATCATCCTCGGCCCGAACACAGAACTTCGGCCCGAACACCACTTCGGCCGAACACCACTTCGGCCCGAACATCCCACTTCGGCCCGAACATCCCACTTCGGCCCGAACATCCCTCTTCGGCCCGAACTCTTCAATATCCAAGATTGTGTGGCAAAAGGTGCTATACTAAAACATTCATAACTTTCAGCTCGGGTGTCCGTTTCAGGCCCACGAGTAACCAAAATAGCTGGTTCGTTCGTCACTGCCAAGAACAAGTTCGGCCCGAACTCTTCACTGTTCCCGGCCCGAACATCATTTTCGGCCCGAACTTCAACCTCGACCAGAACTTCAACCTCGGCCCGAACTCCGACCTCGGCCCGAACTTCAACCTCGTCCTGAACATCATCCTTGGCCCAAACACCGAACTTCGGCCCGAACACCACTTCGGCCCGATCACCACTTCGGCCCGAACATCCCAATTCGGCCCGAAAACCACTTCGGCCCGAACATCCCTCTTCGGCCCGAACTCTTCAATATCAAAGATTGTGTGACAAAAGGTGCTATACTAAAACATTCATAACTTTCAGCTCGGGTGTCCGTTTCACGCCCACGAGTAACAAAAATAACTGGTTCGTTCGTCACTGCCAAGAACAAGTTCGGCCCGAACTCTTCACTGTTCCCGACCCGAACTTCATTTTTGGCCCGAACTTCATTTTTGGCCCGAACTTCAACCTCGGCCAGAACTTCAACCTCGGCCCGAACTTCAACCTCGTCCCGAACTTCAACCTCGGCCCGAACATCATCCTCGGCCCGAACACCGAACTTCGGCCCGAACACCACTTCGGCCCGAACATCCCACTTCGGCCCGAACACCACTTCGGCCCGAACATCCCTCTTCGGCCCGACCTCTTCAATAACCAAGATTGTGTGACAAAAGGTGCTATACTAAAACATTCATAACTTTCAGCTCGGGTGTCCATTTCACGCCCACGAGTAACCAAAATAGGTGGTTCGTTCGTCACTGCCAAGAACAAGTTCGGCCCGAACTCTTCCGTGTTCCCGGCCCGAACTTCATTTTCGGCCCGAACTTCAACCTCGGCCCGAACTCCGACCTCGGCCCGAACTTCAACCTCGGCCCGAACACCGAACTTCGGCCCAAACACCACTTCGGCCCGAACACCACTTCGGCCCGAACATCCCACTTCGGCCCGAACATCCCTCTTCGGACCGAACTCTTCAATATCTAAGATTGTGTGACAAAAGGTGCTATACTAAAACATTCATAACTTTCAGCTCGGGTGTCCGTTTCACGCCCACGAGTAACCAAAATAGCTGGTTCGTTCGTCACTGCCAAGAACAAGTTCGGCCCGAACTCTTCACTGTTCCCGGCCCGAACTTCATTTTCCGCCCGAACTTCAACCTCGGCCCGAACTTCAACCTCGGCCCGAACTCCGACCTCGGCCCGAACTCCGACCTCGGCTCGAACATCATCCTCGGCCCGAACACCGAACTTCGGCCCGAACACCACTTCGGCCCGAACACCACTTCGGCCCGAACATCCCACTTCGGCCCGAACACCACTTCGGCCCGAACATCCCTCTTCGGCACGAACTCTTCAATATCCAAGATTGTGTGACAAAATGTGCTATACTAAAACATTCATAACTTTCAGCTCGGGTGTCCGTTTCACGCCCACGAGTAACCAAAATAGCTGGTTCGTTCGTCACTGCCAAGAACAAGTTCGGCCCGAACTCTTCACTTTTCCCGGCCCGAACTTTATTTTCGGCCCGAACTTCAACCTCGGCCGGAACTTCAACCTCGGCCCGAACTCCGACCTCGGCCGGAACTTCAACCTCGGCCCGAACATCATCCTCGGCCTGAACACCAAACTTCGGCCCGAACACCACTTCGGCCCGAACATCCCACTTCGGCCCGAACACCACTTAGGCCCGAACATCCCTCTTCGGCCCGAACTCTTCAATATCCAAGATTGTGTGACAAAAGGTGCTATACTAAAACATTCATAACTTTCAGCTCGGGTGTCCGTTTCACGCCCACGAGTAACCAAAATAGCTGGTTCGTTCGTCACTGCCAAGAACAAGTTCGGCCCGAACTATTCACTGTTCCCGGCCCGAACTTTATTTTCGGCCCAAACTTAAAGCTCGGCCCGAACTTCAACCTCGGCCCGAACTCCGACCTCGGCCCGAACTTCAACCTCGGCCCGAACATCATCCTCGGCCCGAACACAGAACTTCGGCCCGAACACCACTTCGGCCCGAACACCACTTCGGCCCGAACATCCCACTTCGTCCCGAACATCCCACTTCGGCCCGAACACCACTTCGGCCCGAACATCCCTCTTCGGCCCGAACTCTTCAATATCCAAGATTGTGTGGAAAAAGGTGCTATACTAAAACATTCATAACTTTCAGCTCGGGTGTCCGTTTCACGCCCACGAGTAACCAAAATAGCTGGTTCGTTCGTCACTGCCAAGAACAAATTCGGCCCGAACTCTTCATTGTTCCCGGCCCGAACTTCATTTTTGGCCCGAACTTCAACCTCGGCCCGAACTGCAACCTCGGCCCGAACTCCGACCTCGGCCCGAACTTCAAACTCGGCCCGAACATCATCCTCGGCCCGAACACCGAACTTCGGCCCGAACACCACTTCAGCCCGAACACCACTTCGGCCCGAACATCCCACTTCGGCCCGACCACCACTTCGGCCCGAACATCCCTCTTCGGCCCGACCTCTTCAATAACCAAGATTGTGTGACAAAAGGTGCTATACTAAAACATTCATAACTTTCAGCTCGGGTGTCCATTTCACGCCCACGAGTAACCAAAATAGCTGGTTAGTTCGTCACTGCCAAGAACAAGTTCGGCCCGAACTCTTCCGTGTTCCCGGCCCGAACTTCATTTTCGGCCCGAACTTCAACCTCGGCCCGAACTTCAACCTCGGCCCGAACTCCGACCTCGGCCCGAATTTCAACCTCGGCCCGAACACCGAACTTCGGCCCAAAAACCACTTCGGACCGAACACCACTTCGGCCCGAACATCCCACTTCGGCCCGAACATCCCTCTTCGGACCGAACTCTTCAATATCCAAGATTGTGTGACAAAAGGTGCTATACTAAAACATTCATAACTTTCAGCTCGGGTGTCCGTTTCACGCCCACGAGTAACCAAAATAGCTGGTTCGTTCGTCACTGCCAAGAACAAGTTCGGCCCGAACTCTTCACTGTTCCCGGCCCGAACTTCATTTTCGGCCCGAAATTCAACCTCGGCCCGAACTTCAACCTCGGCCCGAACTCTGACCTCGGCCCGAACTACGACCTCGGCCCGAACATCATCCTCGGCCCGAACACCGAACTTCGGCCCGAACACCACTTCGGCCCGAACACCACTTCGGCCCGAACACCACTTCAGCCCGAACATCCCTCTTCGGCCCGAACTCTTCAATATCCAAGATTGTGTGACAAAATGTGCTATACTAAAACATTCATAACTTTCAGCTCGGGTGTCCGTTTCACGCCCACGAGTAACCAAAATAGCTGGTTCGTTCGTCACTGCCAAGTACAAGTTCGGCCCCAACTCTTCACTGTTCCCGACCCGAACTTCATTTTCGGCCCGAACTTCAACCTCGGCCCGAACTTCAACCTCGGCCCGAACTCCGACCTCGGCCCGAACTTCAACCTCGGCCCGAACATCATCCTCGGCCCAAACACCGAACTTCGGCCCGAACACCACTTCGGCCCGAACATCCCACTTCGGCCCGAACACCACTTCGGCCCGAACATCCCTCTTCGGCCCGAACTCTTCAATATCCAAGATTCTGTGACAAAAGGTGCTATACTAAAACATTCATAACTTTCGGCTCGAGTGTCCGTTTCACGCCCACGAGTAACCAAAATAGCTGGTTCGTTCGTCACTGCCAAGAACAAGTTCGTCCCGAACTCTTCACTGTTCCCGACCCGAACTTCATTTTCGGCCCGAACTTCAACCTCGGCCCGAACTCCGACCTCGGCCCGAACTCCGACCTCGGCCCGAACTCCGACCTCGGCCCGAACATCATCCTCGGCCCGAACACCGAACTTCGGCCCGAACACCACTTCGGCCCGAACACCACTTCGGCCCGAACACCACTTCGGCCCGAACATCCCACTTCGGCCCGAACATCCCTCTTCGGCCCGAACTCTTCAATATCCAAGATTGTGTGACAAAATGTGCTATACTAAAACACTCATAACTTTCAGCTCGGGTGTCCGTTTCACGCCCACGAGTAACCAAAATAGCTGGTTCGTTCGTCACTGCCAAGAACAAGTTCGGCCCCAACTCTTCACTGTTCCCGGCCCGAACTTCATTTTCGGCCCGAACTTCAACCTCGGCCCGAACTTCAACCTCGGCCCGAACTCCGACCTCGGCCCGAACTTCCACCTCGGCCCGAACATCATCCTCGGCCCGAACACCGAACTTCGGCCCGAACACCACTTCGGCCCGAACATCCCACTTCGGCCCGAACACCACTTCGGCCCGAACATCCCTCTTCGGCCCGAACTCTTCAATATCCAAGATTGTGTGACAAAAGGTGTTATACTAAAACATTCATAACTTTCAGCTCGGGTGTCCGTTTCACGCCCACGAGTAACCAAAATAGCTGATTCGTTCGTCACTGCCAAGAACAAGTTCGGCCCGAACTCTTCACTGTTCCCGGCCCGAACTTCATTTTCGGCCCGAACTTCAACCTCGGCCCGAACTTCGACCTCGGCCCGAACTCCGACCTCGGCCCGAACATCATCCTCGGCCCGAACACCGAACTTCGGCCCGAACACCACTTCGGCCCGAACACCACTTCGGCCCGAACATCCCACTTCGGCCCGAACACCACTTCGGCCCGAACATCCCTCTTCGGCCCGAACTCTTCAATATCCAAGATTGTGTGACAAAATGTGCTATACTAAAACATTCTTGGATATTGAAGAGTTCGGGCCAAAGAGGGATGTTCGGGCCGAAGTGGTGTTCGGGCCGAAGTGGGATGTTCGGGCCGAAGTGGTGTTCGGGCCGAAGTTCGGTGTTCGGGCCGAGGATGATGTTCGGGCCGAGTTTGAAGTTCCGGCCGAGGTCGGAGTTCGGGCCGAGGTTGAAGTTCGGGCCGAAAATGAAGTTCGGGCCGGGAACAGTGAAGAGTTCGGGCCGAACTAGTTCTTGGCAGTGACGAACGAACCAACTATTTTGGTTACTCGTGGGCGTGAAACGGAAACCCGAGCTGAAAGTTATGAATGTTTTAGTATAGCACCTTTTGTCACACAATCTTAGATATTGAAGAGTTCGGTCCGAAGAGGGATGTTCGGGCCGAAGTGTGATGTTCGGGCCGAAGTGGTGTTCGGGCTGAAGTGGTGTTTGGGCCGAAGTTTGGTGTTCGGGCCGAGGTTGAAGTTCGGGCCGAGGTCGGAGTTCGGGCCGAGGTTGAAGTTCGGGCCGAAAATGATGTTCGGGCCGGGAACACGGAAGAGTTCGGGCCGAACTTGTTCTTGGCAGTGACGAACGAACCAACTACTTTGGTTACTCTTGGGCGTGAAATGGACACCCGAGCTGAAAGTTATGAATGTTTTAGTATAGCACCTTTTGTCACACAATCTTGGTTATTGAAGAGGTCGGGCCGAAGAGGGATGTTCGGGCCGAAGTGGTGTTCGGGCCGAAGTGGGATGTTCGGGCCGAAGTGGTTTTCGGGCTGAAGTGGTGTTCGGGCCGAAGTTCGGTGTTCGGGCCGAGGATGATGTTCGGGCCGAGTTTGAAGTTCGGGCCGAGGTCGGAGTTCGGGCCGAGGTTGCAGTTCGGGTCGTGGTTGAAGTTCGGGCCGGGAACAGTGAAGAGTTCGGGCCGAACTTGTTCTTGGCAGTGACGAACGAACCAGCTATTTTGGTTACTCGTGGGCGTGAAACGGACACCCGAGCTGAAAGTTATGAATGTTTTAATATAGCACCTTTTGTCACACAATCTTGGATATTGAAGAGTTCGGTCCGAAGAGGGATGTTCGGGCCGAAGTGGTGTTCGGGCCGAAGTGGGATGTTCGGGCCGAAGTGGTGTTCGGGCCGAAGTTCGGTGTTCGGGCCGAGGATGATGTTCGGGCCGAGGTCGGAGTTCGGGCCGAGGTCGGAGTTCGGGTCGAGGTTGAAGTTCGGGCCGAGGTTGAAGTTCGGGCCGAAAATGAAGTTCGGGCCGGGAACAGTGAAGAGTTCGGGCCAAACTTGTTCTTGGCAGTGACGAACGAACCAGCTATTTTGGTTACTCGTGGGCGTGAAACGGACACCCGAGCTGAAAGTTATGAATGTTTTAGTATAGCACCTTTTGTCACACAATCTTGGATATTGAAGAGTTCGGTCCGAAGAGGGATGTTCGGGCCGAAGTGGGATGTTCGGGCCGAAGTGGTGTTCGGGCCGAAGTGGTGTTTGGGCCGAAGTTCGGTGTTCGGGCCGAGGTTGAAGTTTGGGCCGAGGCCGGAGTTCGGGCCGAGGTTGAAGTTCGGGCCGAAAATGAAGTTCGGGACGGGAACACGGAAGAGTTCGGGCCGAACTTGTTCTTGGCAGTGACGAACGAACCAGCTATTTTGGTTACTCGTGGGCGTGAAACGGACACCCGAGCTGAAAGTTATGAATGTTTTAGTATAGCACATTTTGTCACACAATCTTGGATATTGAAGAGTTCGGGCCGAAGAGGGATGTTCGGGCCGAAGTGGTGTTCGGGCCAAAGTGGGATGTTCGGGCCGAAGTGGTGTTCGGGCCGAAGTGGTGTTCGGGCCGAAGTTCGGTGTTCGGGCCGAGGATGATGTTCGGGCCGAGGTCGGAGTTCGGGCCGAGGTTGAAGTTCGGGCCGAGGTTGAAGTTCGGGCCGAAAATGAAGTTCGGGCCGGGAACAGTGAAGAGTTCGGGCCGAACTTGTTCTTGGCAGTGACGAACGAACCAGCTATTTTGGTTACTCGTGGGCGTGAAACGGACACCCGAGCTGAAAGTTATGAATGTTTTAATATAGCACCTTTTGTCACACAATCTTGGATATTGAAGAGTTCGGTCCGAAGAGGGATGTTCGGGCCGAAGTGGTGTTCGGGCCGAAGTGGGATGTTCGGGCCGAAGTGGTGTTCGGGCCGAAGTGGTGTTCGGGCCGAAGTTCGGTGTTCGGGCCGAGGATGATGTTCGGGCCGAGGTCGGAGTTCGGGCCGAGGTCGGAGTTCGGGCCGAGGTTGAAGTTCGGGCCGAGGTTGAAGTTCGGGCCGAAAATGAAGTTCGGGCCGGGAACAGTGAAGAGTTCGGGCCGAACTTGTTCTTGGCAGTGACGAATGAACCAGCTATTTTGGTTACTCGTGGGCGTGAAACGGACACCCGAGCTGAAAGTTATGAATGTTTTAGTATAGCACCTTTTGTCACACAATCTTGGATATTGAAGAGTTCGGTCCGAAGAGGGATGTTCGGGCCGAAGTGGGATGTTCGGGCCGAAGTGGTGTTCGGACCGAAGTGGTGTTGGGGCCGAAGTTCGGTGTTCGGGCCGAAGTGGTGTTCGGGCCGAAGTTCGGTGTTCGGGCCGAGGTGGTGTTCGGGCCGAAGTTCGGTGTTCCCGTCCCGAACTTCATTTTCGGCCCGAACTTCAACCTCGGCCCGAACTCCGGCCTCGGCCCAAACTTCAACCTCGGCCCGAACACCGAACTTCGGCCCAAACACCACTTCGGCCCGAACACCACTTCGGCCCGAACATCCCACTTCGGCCCGAACATCCCTCTTCGGACCGAACTCTTCAATATCCAAGATTGTGTGACAAAAGGTGCTATACTAAAACATTCATAACTTTCAGCTCGGGTGTCCGTTTCACGCCCACGAGTAACCAAAATAGCTGGTTCGTTCGTCACTGCCAAGAACAAGTTCGGCCCGAACTCTTCACTGTTCCCGGCCCGAACTTCATTTTCGGCCCGAACTTCAACCTCGGCCCGAACTTCAACCTCGACCCGAACTCCGACCTCGGCCCGAACTCCGACCTCGGCCCGAACATCATCCTCGGCCCGAACACCGAACTTCGGCCCGAACACCACTTCGGCCCGAACACCACTTCGGCCCGAACATCCCACTTCGGCCCGAACACCACTTCGGCCCGAACATCCCTCTTCGGACCGAACTCTTCAATATCCAAGATTGTGTGACAAAAGGTGCTATATTAAAACATTCATAACTTTCAGCTCGGGTGTCCGTTTCACGCCCACGAGTAACCAAAATAGCTGGTTCGTTCGTCACTACCAAGAACAAGTTCGGCCCGAACTCTTCACTGTTCCCGGCCCGAACTTCATTTTCGGCCCGAACTTCAACCTCGGCCTGAACTTCAACCTCGGCCCGAACTCCGACCTCGGCCCGAACATCATCCTCAGCCCGAACACCGAACTTCGGCCCGAACACCACTTCGGCCCGAACACCACTTCGGCCCGAACATCCCACTTCGGCCCGAACACCACTTCGGCCCGAACATCCCTCTTCGGCCCGAACTCTTCAATATCCAAGATTGTGTGACAAAATGTGCTATACTAAAACATTCATAACTTTCAGCTCGGGTGTCCATTTCACGCCCACGAGTAACCAAAATAGCTGGTTCGTTCGTCACTGCCAAGAACAAGTTCGGCCCGAACTCTTCACTGTTCCCGGCCCGAACTTCATTTTCGGCCCGAACTTCAACCTCGGCCCGAACTCCGACCTCGGCCCGAACTTCAACCTCGGCCCGAACATCATCCTCGGCCCGAACACCGAACTTCGGCCCGAACACCACTTCGGCCCGAACATCCCACTTCGGCCCGAACACCACTTCGGCCCGAACATCCCTCTTCGGCCCGAACTCTTCAATATCCAAGATTGTGTGACAAAAGGTGCTATACTAAAACATTCATAACTTTCAGCTGGGGTGTCCGTTTCACGCCCACGAGTAACCAAAATAGCTGGTTCGTTCGTCACTACCAAGAACAAGTTCGGCACGAACTCTTCACTGTTCCCGGCCCGAACTTTATTTTCGGCCCAAACTTAAACCTCGGCCCGAACTTCAACCTCGGCCCGAACACCGACCTCGGCCCGAACTTCAACCTCGGCCCGAACATCATCCTCGGTCCGAACACAGAACTTCGGCCCGAACACCACTTCGGCCCGAACACCACTTCGGCCCGAACACCACTTCGGCCCGAACATCCCACTTCGGCCCGAACACCACTTCGGCCCGAAAATCCCTCTTCGGCCCGAACTCTTCAATATCCAAGATTGTGTGACAAAAGGTGCTATACTAAAACATTCATAACTTTCAGCTCGGGTGTCGTTTCACGCCCACGAGTAACCAAAATAGCTGGTTCGTTCGTCACTGCCAAGAACAAGTTCGGCCCGAACTCTTCACTGTTCCCGGCCCGAACTTTATTTTCGGCCCAAACTTAAACCTCGGCCCGAACTTCAACCTCGGCCCGAACACCGACCTCGGCCCGAACTTCAACCTCGGCCCGAACATCATCCTCGGTCCGAACACAGAACTTCGGCCCGAACACCACTTCGGCCCGAACACCACTTCGGCCCGAACACCACTTCGCCCGAACATCCCACTTCGGCCCGAACATCCCACTTCGGCCCGAACACCACTTCGGCCCGAACATCCCTCTTCGACCCGAACTCTTCAATATCCAAGATTGTGTGGCAAAAGGTGCTATACTAAAACATTCATAACTTTCAGCTCGGGTGTCCGTTTCACGCCCACGAGTAACCAAAATAGCTAGTTCGTTCGTCACTGCCAAGAACAAGTTCGGCCCGAACTCTTCACTGTTCCCGGCCCGAACTTCATTTTCGGCCCGAACTTCAACCTCGGCCCGAACTGCAACCTCGGCCCGAACTCCGACCTCGGTCCGAACTTCAAACTCGGCCCGAACATCATCCTCGGCCCGAACATCGAACTTCCGCCCGAACACCACTTCAGCCCGAACACCACTTCGGCCCGAACATCCCACTTCGGCCCGAACACCACTTCGGCCCGAACATCCCTCTTCGGCCCGACCTCTTCAATAACCAAGATTGTGTGACAAAAGGTGCTATACTAAAACATTCATAACTTTCAGCTCGGGTGTCCATTTCACGCCCACGAGTAACAAAAATAGCTGGTTCGTTCGTCACTGCCAAGACCAAGTTCGGCCCGAACTCTTCACTGTTCCCGGCCCGAACTTCATTTTCAGCCCGAACTTCAACCTCGACCTGAAATTCTACCTCGGCCCGAACTTCAACCTCGGCCCGAACAACATCCTCGGCCCGAACACCGAACTTCAGCCCGAACACCACTTCGGCCCGAACACTACTTCGGCCCGAACATCCCACTTCGGCCCGAACACCACTTCGGCCCGAACACCACTTCGGCCCGAACATCACTCTTCGGCCCGAACTCTTCAATATCCAAGATTGTGTGACAAAAGGTGCTTTACTAAAACATTCATAACTTTCAGCTCGGGTGTCCGTTTCACGCCCACGAGTAACAAAAATAGCTGGTTCGTTCGACAATGCCAAGACCAAGTTCGGCCCGAACTCTTCAATATCCAAGATTGTGTGACAAAAGGTGCTATACTAAAACATTCATAACTTTCAGCTCGGGTGTCCGTTTCACGCCCACGAGTAACCAAAATAGCTGGTTCGTTCGTCACTGCCAAGAACAAGTTCAGACCGAACTCTTCACTGTTCCCGGCCCGAACTTCATTTTCGGCCCGAACTTCAACCTCGGCCCTAACTTCAACCTCGGCCCGAACTTCATCCTCAGCCCGAACACCGAACTTCGGCCAGAACACCACTTCGGCCCGAACATCCCACTTCGGCCCGAACACCACTTCGGCCCGAACATCCCTCTTCGGCCCGAACTCTTCAATATCCAAGATTGTGTGACAAAAGGTGCTATACTAAAACATTCATAACTTTCAGCTCGGGTGTCCGTTTCACGCCCACGAGTAACCAAAATAGCTGGTTCGTTCGTCACTGCCAAGAACAAGTTCGGCCCGAACTCTTCACTGTTCCCGGCCCGAACTTCATTTTCGGCCCGAACTTCAACCTCGACCCGAACTTCTACCTCGGCCCGAACTCCGACCTCGGCCCGAACTTCAACCTCGGCAGAACATCATCCTCGGTCCGAACACCGAAATTCGGCCCGAACACCACTTCGGCCTGAACACCACTTCGGCCCGAACATCCCACTTCGGCCCGAACATCCCTCTTCGGCCCGAGCTCTTCAATATCCAAGATTAAAGGTGCTATACTAAAATATTCATAACTTTCAGCTCGGGTGTCCGTTTCACGCCCACGAGTAACAAAAATAGCTGGTTCGTTCGTCACTGCCAAGACCAAGTTCGGCCCGAACTCTTCAATATCCAAGCTTGTGTGACAAAAGGTGCTATACTAAAACATTCATAACTTTCAGCTCGGGTGTCCGTTTCACGCCCACGAGTAACCAAAATAGCTGGTTCGTTCGTCACTACCAAGAACAAGTTCGGCCCGAACTCTTCACTGTTCCCAGCCCGAACTTCATTTTCGGCCCGAACTTCAACCTCGGCCCGAACTCCGACCTCGGCCCGAACTTCAACCTCGGCCCGAACATCATCCTCGGCCCGAACACCGAACTTCGACCCGAACACCACTTCGGCCCAAACACCACTTCGGCCCGAACACCACTTCGGCCCGAACGTCCCACTTCGGCCCGAACACCACTTCGGCCCGAACATCCCTCTTCGGCCCGAACTCTTCAATATCCAAGATTGTGTGACAAAAGGTGCTATACTAAAACATTCATAACTTTCAGCTCGGGTGTCCGTTTCACGCCCACGAGTAACCAAAATAGCTGGTTCGTTCGTCACTTCCAAGAACAAGTTCGGCCCGAACTCTTCACTGTTCCCGGCTCGAACTTCATTTTTGGCCCGAACTTCAACCTCGGCCCGAATCCGACCTCGGCCCGAACTTCAACCTCGGCCCGAACATCATCCTCGGCCCGAACACCGAACTTCGGCCCGAACACCACTTCGGCCCGAACACCACTTTGGCCCGAACATCCCACTTCGGCCCGAACACCACTTCGGCCCGAACATCCATTTTCGGACCAAACTCTTCAATATCCAAGATTGTGTGACAAAAGGTGTTATACAAAAACATTCATAACTTTCTGCTCGGGTGTCCGTTTCACCCCCACGAGTAACCAAAATAGCTGGTTCGTGCGTCACTGCCAAGAACAAGTTCGGCCCGAACTCTTCACTGTTCCCGGCTCGAACTTCATTTTCGGCCCGAACTTCAACCTCGACCCGAACTTCTACCTCGGCCCGAACTTCAACCTCGGCCCGAACAACATCCTCGGCCCGAACACCGAACTTCAGCCCGAACACCACTTCGGCCCGAACACCACTTCGGCCCGAACACCACTTCGGCCCGAACATCCCACTTCGGCCCGAACACCACTTCGGCCCGAACTCTTCAATATCCAAGATTGTGTGACAAAAGGTGCTATACTAAAACATTCATAACTTTCAGCTCGGGTGTCCGTTTCACGCCCACGAGTAACAAAAATAGCTGGTTCGTTCGTCACTGCCAAGACCAAGTTCGGCCCGAACTCTTCAATATCCAAGATTGTGTGACAAAAGGTGCTATACTAAAACATTCATAACTTTCAGCTCGGGTGTCCGTTTCACGCCCACGAGTAACCAAAATAGCTGGTTCGTTCGTCACTACCAAGAACAAGTTCGGCCCGAACTCTTCACTGTTCCCGGCCCGAACTTCATTTTCGGCTCGAACTTCAACCTCGGCCTGAACTCCGACCTCGGCCCGAACATCATCCTCGGCCGAACACCGAACATCAGCCCGAACACCACTTCGGCCCGAACACCACTTCGGCCCGAACATCCCACTTCGGCCCGAACACCACTTCAGCCCGAAGATCCCTCTTCGGCCCGAACTCTTCAATATCCAAGATTGTGTGACAAAAGGTGCTATACTAAAACATTCATAACTTTCAGCTCGGGTGTCCGTTTCACGCCCACGAGTAACCAAAATAGCTAGTTCGTTCGTCACTGCCAAGAACAAGTTCGGCCCGAACTCTTCACTGTTCCCGGCCCGAACTTCATTTTCGGCCCGAACTTCAACCTCGACTCGAACTTCTAACTCGGCCCGAACTCCGACCTCGGCCCGAACTTCAACCTCGGCCCGAACAACATCCTCGGCCAGAACACCGAACTTCGGCCCGAACACCACTTCGGCCCGAACACCACTTCGGCCCGAACATCCCACTTCGGCCCGAACACCACTTCGGCCCGAACATCCCTCTTCGGCCCGAACTCTTCAATATCCAAGACTGTGTGACAAAACGTGCTATACTAAAACATTCATAACTTTCAGCTCGGGTGTCCGTTTCACGCCCACGAGTAACAAAAATAGCTGGTTCGTTCGACAATGCCAAGACCAAGTTCGGCCCGAACTCTTCAATATCCAAGATTGTGTGACAAAAGGTGCTATACTAAAACATTCATAACTTTCAGCTCGGGTGTCCGTTTCACGCCCACGAGTAACCAAAATAGCTGGTTCGTTCGTCACTGCCAAGAACAAGTTCAGACCGAACTCTTCACTGTTCCCGGCCCGAACTTCATTTTCGGCCCGAACTTCAACCTCGGCCCTAACTTCAACCTCGGCCCGAACTTCATCCTCAGCCCGAACACCGAACTTCGGCCAGAACACCACTTCGGCCCGAACACCACTTCGGCCCGAACACCACTTCGGCCCGAACATCCCTCTTCGGCCCGAACTCTTCGATATCCAAGATTGTTTGACAAAAGGTGCTATACTAAAACATTCATAACTTTCAGCTCGGGTGTCCGTTTCACGCCCACGAGTAACCAAAATAGCTGGTTCGTTCGTCACTTCCAAGAACAAGTTCGGCCCGAACTCTTCACTGTTCCCGGCCCGAACTTCATTTTCGGCCCGAACTTCAACCTCGACCCGAACTTCTACCTCGGCCCGAACTCCGACCTCGGCCCGAACTTCAACCTCGGCTGAACATCATCCTCGGTCCGAACACCGAACTTCGGCCCGAACACCACTTCGGCCTGAACACCACTTCGGCCCGAACATCCCACTTAGGCCCGAACATCCCTCTTCGGCCCGAACTCTTCAATATCCAAGATTGTGTGACAAAAGGTGCTATACTAAAATATTCATAACTTTCAGCTCGGGTGTCCGTTTCACGCCCACGAGTAACAAAAATAGCTGGTTCGTTCGTCACTGCCAAGACCAAGTTCGGCCCGAACTCTTCAATATCCAAGCTTGTGTGACAAAAGGTGCTACACTAAAACATTCATAACTTTCAGCTCGGGTGTCCGTTTCACGCCCACGAGTAACCAAAATAGCTGGTTCGTTCGTCACTACCAAGAACAAGTTCGGCCCGAACTCTTCACTGTTCCCAGCCCGAACTTCATTTTCGGCCTGAACTTCAAACTCGGCCCGAACTCCGACCTCGGCCCGAACTTCAACCTCGGCCCGAACATCATCCTCGGCCCGAACACCGAACTTCGGCCCGAACACCACTTCGGCCCGAACACCACTTCGGCCCGAACACCACTTCGGCCCGAACATCCCACTTCGGCCCGAACACCACTTCGGCCCGAACATCCCTCTTCGGCCCGAACTCTTCAATATCCAAGATTGTGTGACAAAAGGTGCTATACTAAAACATTCATAATTTTCAGCTCGGGTGTCCGTTTCACGCCCACGAGTAACCAAAATAGCTGGTTCGTTCGTCACTGCCAAGAACAAGTTCGGCCCGAACTCTTCACTGTTCCCGGCCCGAACTTCATTTTCGGCCCGAACTTCAACCTCGACCCGAACTTCTACCTCGGCCCGAACTCCGACCTCGACCCGAACTTCAACCTCGGCCCGAACAACATCCTCGGCCCGAACACCGAACTTCGGCCCGAACACCACTTCGGCCCGAACACCACTTCGGCCCGAACATCCCACTTCGGCCCGAACACCACTTCGGCCCGAACATCCCTCTTCGGCCCGAACTCTTCAATATCCAAGACTGTGTGACACAACGTGCAATACTAAGACATTCATAACTTTCAGCTCGGGTGTCCGTTTCACGCCCACGAGTAACAAAAATAGCTCGTTCGTTCGACACTGCCAAGACCAAGTTCGGCCCGAACTCTTCAATATCCAAGATTGTGTGACAAAAGGTGCTATACTAAAACATTCATAACTTTCAGCTCGGGTGTCCGTTTCACGCCCACGAGTAACCAAAATAGCTGGTTCGTTCGTCACTGCCAAGAACAAGTTCAGACCGAACTCTTCACTGTTCCCGGCCCGAACTTCATTTTCGGCCCGAACTTCAACCTCGGCCCTAACTTCAACCTCGGCCCGAACTTCATCCTCAGCCCGAACACCGAACTTCGGCCAGAACACCACTTCGGCCCGAACATCCCACTTCGGCCCGAACATCCCACTTCGGCCCGAACACCACTTCGGCCCGAACATCCCTCTTCGACCCGAACTCTTCAATATCCAAGATTGTGTGACAAAAGGTGCTATACTAAAACATTCATAACTTTCAGCTCGGGTGTCCGTTTCACGCCCACGAGTAACCAAAATAGTTGGTTCGTTCGTCACTGACAAGAACAAGTTCGCCCCGAACTCTTCACTGTTCCCGGCCCGAACTTCATTTTCGGCCCGAACTTCAACCTCGGCCCGAACTCCGACCTCGGCCCGAACTTCAACCTCGGCCCGAACATCATCCTCGGCCCGAACATCGAACTTCGGCCCGAACACCACTTCGGCCCGAACACCACTTCGGCCCGAACATCCCACTTCGGCCCGAACACCACTTCGGCCCGAACATCCTTCTTCGGCCCGAACTCTTCAATATCCAAGATTGTGTGACAAAAGGTGCTATACTAAAACATTCATAACTTTCAGCTCGGGTGTCCGTATCACGCCCACGAGTAACCAAAATAGCTGGTTCGTTCGTCACTGCCACGAACAAGTTCGGCCCGAACTCTTCACTGTTCCCGGCCCGAACTTCATTTTCGGCCAGAACTTCAACCTCGGCCCGAACTCCGACCTTGGCCCGAACTTCAACCTCGGCCCGGACATCATCCTCGGCTCGAACACCGAACTTCGGCCCGAACACCACTTCGGCCCGAACATCCCACTTCGGCCCGAACTCTTCAATATCCAAGATTGTGTGACAAAAGGTGCTATACTAAAACATTCATAACTTTTAGCTCGGGTGTCCGTTTCACGCCCACGAGTAACCAAAATAGCTGGTTCGTTCTCGGCCCGAACACCACTTCGGCCCGAACATCCCACTTTGGCCCGAACACCACTTCGGCCCGAACATCCCTCTTCGGTCCGAACTCTTCAATATCCAAGATTGTGTGACAAAAGGTGCTATACTAAAACATTCATAACTTTCAGCTCGTGTGTCCGTTTCACGCCCACGAGTAACCAAAATAGCTGGTTCCTTCGTCACTGCCAAGAACAAGTTCGGCCCGAACTCTTCAATATCCAAGATTGTGTGACAAAAGGTGCTTTAATAAAACATTCATAACTTTCAGCTCGGGTGTCCATTTCACGCCCACGAGTATCCAAAATAGCTGCTTCGTTCGTCACTGCCAAGTACAAGTTCGGCCCGAACTCTTCACTGTTCCCGGCCCGAACTTCATTTTCGGCCCGAACTTCAACCTCGGCCCGAACTGCAACCTCGGCCCGAACTCCGACCTCGGCCTGAACTTCAACCTCGGCCCGAACATCAACCTCAGCCCGAACACCGAACTTCGGCCCGAACACCACTTCGGCCCGAACATCCCACTTCGGCCCGAACACCACTTCGGCCCGAACATCCCTCTTCGGCCCGAACTCTTCAATATCCAAGATTGTGTGACAAAAGGTGCTATACTAAAACATTCATAACTTTCAGTTCGGGTGTCCGTTTCACGCCCACGAGTAACCAAAATAGCTGGTTCGTTCGTCACTGCCAAGAACAAGTTCGGCCCGAACTCTTCACTGTTCCCGGCCCGAACTTCATTTTCTGTCCGAACTTCAACCTCGGCCCGAACTCCGACCTCGGCCCGAACTTCAACCTCGGCCCGAACAACATCCTCGGCCCGAACACCGAACTTCAGCCCGAACACCACTTCGGCCCGAACACCACTTCGTCCCGAACATCCCACTTCGGCCCGAACACCACTTCGGCCCGAACATCCCTCTTCGGCCCGAACTCTTCAATATCCAAGATTGTGTGACAAAAGGTGCTATACTAAAACATTCATAACTTTCAGCTCGGGTGTCCGTTTCACGCCCACGAGTAACCAAAATAGTTGGTTCGTTCGTCCCTGTCAAGAACAAGTTCGGCCCCAACTCTTCACTGTTCCCGGCCCGAACTTCATTTTCGGCCCGAACTTCAACCTCGGCCCGAAATTCAACCTCGGCCCGAACTCCGACCTCGGCCCGAACTTCAACCTCGGCCCGAACATCATCCTCGGCCCGAACACCGAACTTCGGCCCGAACACCACTTCGGCCCGAACATCCCACTTCGGCCCGAACACCACTTCGGCCCGAACATCCCTCTTCGGCCCGAACTCTTCAATATCCAAGATTGTGTGACAAAAGGTGCTATACTAAAACATTCATAACTTTCAGCTCGGGTGTCCGTTTCACGCCCACGACTAACCAAAATAGCTGGTTCGTTCGTCACTGCCAGGAAGAAGTTCGGCCCGAACTCTTCACTGTTCCCGGCCCGAACTTCATTTTCGGCCCGAACTTCAACCTCGGCCCGAACATTATCCTTGGCCCGAACACCGAACTTCGGCCCTAACACCACTTCAGCCCGAACACCACTTCGGCCCGAACATCCCACTTCGGCCCGAACACCACTTCGGTCCGAACATCCCTCTTCGGCCCGAACTCTTCAATATCCAAGATTGTGTGACAAAAGGTGCTATACTAAAACATTCATAACTTTCAGCTCGGGTGTCCGTTTCACGCCCACGAGTAACAAAAATAGCTGGTTCGTTCGTCACTGCCAAGGACAAGTTCGGCCCGAACTTCATTTTCGGCCCGAACTTCAACCTCAGCCCGAACTTCAACCTCGTCCCAAACTCCGACCTCGGCCCGAACTTCAACCTCGGCCCGAACATCATCCTCAGCCCGAACACCGAACTTCGGCCCGAACACCACTTCGCCCCGAACACCACTTCGGCCCGAACATCCCACTTCGGCCCGAACACCACTTCGGCCCGAACATCCCTCTTCGGCCCGAACTCTTCAATATCCAAGATTGTGTGACAAAAGGTGCTATACTAAAACATTCATAACTTTCAACTCGGGTGTCCGTTTCACGCCCACGAGTATCCAAAATAGATGGTTCGTTCGTCACTGCTAAGAACAAGTTCGGCCAGAACTCTTCACTGTTCTCGGCCCGAACTTCATTTTCGGCCCGAACTTCAACCTCGGCCCGAACTTCAACCTCGGCCCGAACTCCGACCTCGGCCCGAACATCAACCTCGGCCCGAACATCATCCTCGGCCCGAACACCGAACTTCGGCCAGAACACCACTTCAGCCCGAACACCACTTCGGCCCGAACATCCCACTTCGGCCCGAACACCACTTCGGCCCGAACATCCCTCTTCGGCCCGAACTCTTTAATATCCAAGATTGTGTGACAAAAGGTGCTATACTAAAACATTCATAACTTTCAGCTCGGGTGTCCGTTTCACGACCACGAGTATCCAAAATAGCTGCTTCGTTCGTCACTGCTAATAACAAGTTCGGCCAGAACTCTTCACTGTTCCCGGCCCGAACTTCATTTTCGGCCCGAACTTCAACCTCGGCCCGAACTTCAACCTCGCCCGAACTCCGACCTCGGCCCGAACATCAACCTCGGCCCGAACATCATCCTCGGCCCGAACACCGAACTTCGGCCAGAACACCACTTCGGCCCGAACACCATTTCGGCCCGAACATCCCACTTCGGCCCGAACACCACTTCGGCCCGAACAACCCTCTTCGGCCCGAACTCTTCAATATCCAAGATTGTGTGACAAAAGGTGCTATACTAAAATATTCGTAACTTTCAGCTCGGGTGTCCGTTTCACGCCCACGAGTAACCAAGATAGCTGGTTTGTTCGTCACTGCTAAGAACAAGTTCGGCCCGAACTCTTCACTGTTCCCGGCCCGAACTTCATTTTCGGCCCGAACTTCAACCTCAGCCCGAACTTCAACCTCGGCCCGAACTCCGACCTCGGCCCGAACTTCAACCTCGGCCCGAACTTCAACCTCGGCCCGGACATCATCCTCGGCCCGAACACCGAACTTCGGCCCGAACACCACTTCGGCCCGAACACCGAACTTCGGCCCTAACACCACTTCGGCCCGAACACCACTTCGGCCCGAACATCCCACTTCGGCCCGAACACCACTTCGGTCCGAACATCCCTCTTCGGCCCGAACTCTTCAATATCCAAGATTGTGTGACAAAAGGTGCTATACTAAAACATTCATAACTTTCAGCTCGGGTGTCCGTTTCACGCCCACGAGTAACAAAAATAGCTGGTTCGTTCGTCACTGCCAAGGACAAGTTCGGCCCGAACTCTTCACTGTTCCCGGCCCGAACTTCATTTTCGGCCCGAACTTCAACCTCGGCCCGAACTTCAACCTCGTCCCGAACTCCGACCTCGGCCCGAACTTCAACCTCGGCCCGAACATCATCCTCGGCCCGAACACCGAACTTCGGCCCGAACACCACTTCGGCCCGAACACCACTTCGGCCTGAACTCCATTTCGGCCCGAGCATCCCACTTCGGCCCGAACACCACTTCGGCCCGAACAACCCTCTTCGGCCCGAACTCTTCAATATCCAAGATTGTGTGACAAAAGGTGCTATACTAAAATATTCGTAACTTTCAGCTCGGGTGTCCGTTTCACGCCCACGAGTAACCAAGATAGCTGGTTTGTTCGTCACTGCTAAGAACAAGTTCGGCCCGAACTCTTCACTGTTCCCGGCCCGAACTTTATTTTCGGCCCGAACTTCAACCTCAGCCCGAACTTCAACCTCGGCCCGAACTCCGACCTCGGCCCGAACTTCAACCTCGGCCCGAACTTCAACCTCGGCCCGGACATCATCCTCGGCCCGAACACCGAACTTCGGCCCGAACACCACTTCGGCCCGAACACCGAACTTCGGCCCTAACACCACTTCGGCCCGAACACCACTTCGGCCCGAACATCCCACTTCGGCCCGAACACCACTTCGGTCCGAACATCCCTCTTCGGCCCGAACTCTTCAATATCCAAGATTGTGTGACAAAAGGTGCTATACTAAAACATTCATAACTTTCAGCTCGGGTGTCCGTTTCACGCCCACGAGTAACAAAAATAGCTGGTTCGTTCGTCACTGCCAGGGACAAGTTCGGCCCGAACTCTTCACTGTTCCCGGCCCGAACTTCATTTTCGGCCCGAACTTCAACCTCGGCCCGAACTTCAACCTCGGCCCGAACTCCGACCTCGGCCCGAACATCAACCTCGGCCCGAACATCATCCTCGGCCCGAACACCGAACTTCGGCCAGAACACCACTTCAGCCCGAACACCACTTCGGCCCGAACATCCCACTTCGGCCCGAACACCACTTCGGCCCGAACATCCCTCTTCGGCCCGAACTCTTTAATATCCAAGATTGTGTGACAAAAGGTGCTATACTAAAACATTCATAACTTTCAGCTCGGGTGTCCGTTTCACGACCACGAGTATCCAAAATAGCTGCTTCGTTCGTCACTGCTAATAACAAGTTCGGCCAGAACTCTTCACTGTTCCCGGCCCGAACTTCATTTTCGGCCCGAACTTCAACCTCGGCCCGAACTTCAACCTCGCCCGAACTCCGACCTCGGCCCGAACATCAACCTCGGCCCGAACATCATCCTCGGCCCGAACACCGAACTTCGGCCAGAACACCACTTCGGCCCGAACACCATTTCGGCCCGAACATCCCACTTCGGCCCGAACACCACTTCGGCCCGAACAACCCTCTACGGCCCGAACTCTTCAATATCCAAGATTGTGTGACAAAAGGTGCTATACTAAAATATTCGTAACTTTCAGCTCGGGTGTCCGTTTCACGCCCACGAGTAACCAAGATAGCTGGTTTGTTCGTCACTGCTAAGAACAAGTTCGGCCCGAACTCTTCACTGTTCCCGGCCCGAACTTCATTTTCGGCCCGAACTTCAACCTCATCCCGAACTTCAACCTCGGCCCGAACTCCGACCTCGGCCCGAACTTCAACCTCGGCCCGAACTTCAACCTCGGCCCGGACATCATCCTCGGCCCGAACACCGAACTTCGGCCCGAACACCACTTCGGCCCGAACACCGAACTTCGGCCCTAACACCACTTCGGCCCGAACACCACTTCGGCCCGAACATCCCACTTCGGCCCGAAAACCACTTCGGTCCGAACATCCCTCTTCGGCCCGAACTCTTCAATATCCAAGATTGTGTGACAAAAGGTGCTATACTAAAACATTCATAACTTTCAGCTCGGGTGTCCGTTTCACGCCCACGAGTAACAAAAATAGCTGGTTCGTTCGTCACTGCCAAGGACAAGTTCGGCCCGAACTCTTCACTGTTCCCGGCCCGAACTTCATTTTCGGCCCCAACTTCAACCTCGGCCCGAACTTCAACCTCGTCCCGAACTCCGACCTCGGCCCGAACTTCAACCTCGGCCCGAACATCATCCTCGGCCCGAACACCGAACTTCGGCCCGAACACCACTTCGGCCCGAACACCACTTCGGCCCGAACACCATTTCGGCCCGAACATCCCACTTCGGCCCGAACACCACTTCGGCCCGAACAACCCTCTTCGGCCCGAACTCTTCAATATCCAAGATTGTGTGACAAAAGGTGTTATACTAAAATATTCGTAACTTTCAGCTCGGGTGTCCGTTTCACGCCCACGAGTAACCAAGATAGCTGGTTTGTTCGTCACTGCTAAGAACAAGTTCGGCCCGAACTCTTCACTGTTCCCGGCCCGAACTTCATTTTCGGCCCGAACTTCAACCTCAGCCCGAACTTCAACCTCGGCCCGAACTCCGACCTCGGCCCGAACTTCAACCTCGGCCCGAACTTCAACCTCGGCCCGGACATCATCCTCGGCCCGAACACCGAACTTCGGCCCGAACACCACTTCGGCCCGAACACCGAACTTCGGCCCTAACACCACTTCGGCCCGAACACCACTTCGGCCCGAACATCCCACTTCGGCCCGAACACCACTTCGGTCCGAACATCCCTCTTCGGCCCGAACTCTTCAATATCCAAGATTGTGTGACAAAAGGTGCTATACTAAAACATTCATAACTTTCAGCTCGGGTGTCCGTTTCACGCCCACGAGTAACAAAAATAGCTGGTTCGTTCGTCACTGCCAAGGACAAGTTCGGCCCGAACTCTTCACTGTTCCCGGCCCGAACTTCATTTTCGGCCCGAACTTCAACCTCGGCCCGAACTTCAACCTCGTCCCGAACTCCGACCTCGGCCCGAACTTCAACCTCGGCCCGAACATCATCCTCGGCCCGAACACCGAACTTCGGCCCGAACACCACTTCGGCCCGAACACCACTTCGGCCCGAACACCACTTCGGCCCGAACATCCCACTTCGGCCCGAACACCACTTCGGCCCGAACATCCCTCTTCGGCCCGAACTCTTCAATATCCAAGATTGTGTGACAAAAGGTGCTATACTAAAACATTCATAACTTTCAACTCGGGTGTCCGTTTCACGCCCACGAGTATCCAAAATAGCTGGTTCGTTCGTCACTGCTAAGAACAAGTTCGGCCAGAACTCTTCACTGTTCTCGGCCCGAACTTCATTTTCGGCCCGAACTTCAACCTCGGCCCGAACTTCAACCTCGGCCCGAACTCCGACCTCGGCCCGAACATCAACCTCGGCCCGAACATCATCCTCGGCCCGAACACCGAACTTCGGCCAGAACACCACTTCGGCCCGAACACCACTTCGGCCCGAACATCCCACTTCGGCCCGAACACCACTTCGGCCCGAACATCCCTCTTCGGCCCGAACTCTTTAATATCCAAGATTGTGTGACAAAAGGTGCTATACTAAAACATTCATAACTTTCAGCTCGGGTGTCCGTTTCACGACCACGAGTATCCAAAATAGCTGCTTCGTTCGTCACTGCTAATAACAAGTTCGGCCAGAACTCTTCACTGTTCCCGGCTCGAACTTCATTTTCGGCCCGAACTTCAACCTCGGCCCGAACTTCAACCTCGCCCGAACTCCGACCTCGGCCCGAACATCAACCTCGGCCCGAACATCATCCTCGGCCCGAACACCGAACTTCGGCCAGAACACCACTTCGGCCCGAACACCAGTTCGGCCCGAACATCCCACTTCGGCCCGAACACCACTTCGGCCCGAACATCCCTCTTCGGCCCGAACTCTTCAATATTCAAGATTGTGTGACAAAAGGTGCTATACTAAAATATTCGTAACTTTCAGCTCGGGTGTCCGTTTCACGCCCACGAGTAACCAAGATAGCTGGTTTGTTCGTCACTGCTAAGAACAAGTTCGGCCCGAACTCTTCACTGTTCCCGGCTCGAACTTCATTTTCGGCCCGAACTTCAACCTCGGCCCGAACTCCGACCTCGGCGCGAACTTCAACCTCGGCCCGAACTTCAACCTCGGCCCGGACATCATCCTCGGCCCGAACACCGAACTTCGGCCCGAACACCACTTCGGCCCGAACACCACTTCGGCCCGAACATCCCACTTCGGCCCGAACACCACTTCGGCCCGAACATCCCTCTTCGGCCCGAACACCACTTCGGCCTTAACATCCCTCTTCGGCCCGAACTCTTCAATATCCAAGATTGTGTGACAAAAGGTGCTATACTAAAACATTCATAACTTTCAGCTCGGGTGTCCGTTTCACGCCCACGAGTAACCAAAATAGCTGGTTCGTTCGTCACTGCCAAGAACATGTTCGGCCCGAACTCTTTACTGTTCCCGACCCGAACTTCATTTTCGGCACGAACTTCAACCTCGGCCCGAACTTCAACCTCGGCCCGAACTCCGACCTAGGCCCGAACTTCAACCTCGGCCCGAACATCATCATCGGCCCGAACACCGAACTTCGGCCCGAACACCACTTCGGCCCGAACACCACTTCGGCCCGAACATCCCACTTCGGCCCGAACACCACTTCGGCCCGAACATCCCTCTTCGGCCCGAACTCTTCAATATCGAAGATTGTGTGACAAAAGGTGCTATTCTAAAACATTCATAACTTTCAGCTCGGGTGTCCGTTTCACGCCCACGAGTATCCAAAATAGCTGCTTTGTTCGTCACTGCTAAGAACACGTTCGGCCAGAACTCTTCACTGTTCCCGGCCCGAACTTCATTTTCGGCCCAAACTTCAACCTCCGCCCGAACTCCGACCTCGGCCCGAACATCAACCTCGGCCCGAACATCATCCTCGGCCCGAACACCGAACTTCGGCCCGAACACCACTTCGGCCCGTACATCCCTTTTCGGCCCGAACTCTTCAATATCCAAGATTGTGTGACAAAAGTTGCTATACTAAAACATTCATAACTTTCAGCTCGGGTGTCCGTTTCACGCCCACGAATAAACCAAAATAGCTGGTTCGTTCGTCACTGCCAATAACAAATTCGGCCCGAACTCTTCACTGTTCCCGGCCCGAACTTCATTTTCGGCCCGAACTTCAACCTCGGCCCGAACTTCAACCTCGGCCCGAACTCCGACCTCGGCCCGAACTTCAACCTCGGCCCGAACATCATCCTCGGCCCGAACACCGAACTTCGGCCCGAACACCACTTCGGCCCGAACACCACTTCGGCCCGAACATCCCACTTCGGCCCGAACATCCCTCTTCGGCCCGAACTCTTCAATATCCAAGATTGTGTGACAAAAGGTGCTATACTAAAATATTCATAACTTTCAGCTCGGGTGTCCGTTTCACGCCCACGAGTAACCAAAATAGCTGGTTCGTTCGTCACTGCCAAGAACAAGTTCGGCCCGAACTCTTCACTATTCCCGGCCCAAACTTCATTTTCGGCCCGAACTACAACCTCGACCCGAACTTCAACCTCGGCCCGAACTCCGACCTCGGCCCGAACTTCAACCTCGGCCCGAACATCATCCTCGTCCCGAACACCGAACTTCGGCCTGAACACCACTTCGGCCCGAACACCACTTCGGCCCGAACATCCCACTTCGACCCGAACACCACTTCGGCCCGAACATCCCTCTTCGGCCCGAACTCTTCAATATCCAAGATTGTGTGACAAAAGGTGCTATACTAAAACATTCATAACTTTCAGCTCGGGTGTCCGTTTCACGCCCACGAGTAACCAAAATAGCTGGTTTGTTCGTCACTGCCAAGAACAAGTTCGGCCCGAACTCTTCACTGTTCCCGGCCCGAACTTTCATTTTCGGCCCGAACTTCAACCTCGGCCCGAACTTCAACCTCGGCCCGAACTCCGACCTCGGCCCGAACTTCAACCTCGGCCCGAACATCATCCTCAGCCCGAACACCGAACTTCGGCCCGAACACCACTTCGGCCCGAACACCACTTCGGCCCGAACATCCCACTTCGGCCCGAACACCACTTCGGCCCGAACATCCCTCTTCGGCACGAACTCTTCAATATCCAAGATTGTGTGACAAAATGTCCTATACTAAAACATTCATAACTTTAAGCTCGGGTGTCCGTTTCACGCCCACGAGTAACCAAAATAGCTGGTTCGTTCGTCACTGTCAAGAACAAGTTCGGCCCGAACTTTTCACTGTTCCCGGTCCGAACTTCATTTTCGGCCCGAACTTCATCCTCCTCCCGAACTTCAACCTCGGCCCGAATTCCGACCTCGGCCCGAACTTCAACCTCGGCCCGAACACCGAACTTCGGCCCGAAAACTACTTCGTCCCGAACACCACTTCGGCCAGAACATCCCACTTCGGCCCGAACACCACTTCGCCCCGAACATCCCTCTTCGCCCCGAACTCTTCAATATCCAAGATTGTGTGACAAAAGGTGCTACACTAAAATATTCATAACTTTCAGCTCGGGTGTCCGTTTCACGCCCACGAGTAACCAAAATAGCTAGTTCGTTCGTCACTGCCAAGAAAAAGTTCGGCTCGAACTCTTCACTGTTCCCGGCCCGAACTTCATTTTCGGCCCGAACTTCAACCTCGGCCCGAACTCCGACCTCGGCCCGAACTTCAACCTCGGCCCGAACATCATCCTCGGCCCGAACACCGAACTTCGGCCCGAACACCACTTCGGCCCGAACATCCCACTTCGGCCCGTACACCACTTCGGCCCGAATATCCCTTTTCTGCCCGAACTCTTCAATATCCAAGATTGTGTGACAAAAGGTGCTATACTAAAACATTCATAACTTTCAGCTCGGGTGTCCGTTTCACGCCCACGAGTAACCGAAAAAGCTGGTTCGTTCGTCACTGCCAATAACAAGTTCGGCCCGAACTCTTCACTGTTCCCGACCCGAACATCATTTTCGGCCCGAACTTCAACCTCGGCCCGAACATCATCCTCGGCCCGAACACCGAACTTCGGCCCGAACACCACTTCGGCCCGAAGATCCCACTTCGGCCCGAATACCACTTCGGCCCGAACATCCCTCTTCGGCCCGAACTCTTCAATATCCAAGATTGTGTGACAAAAGGTGCTATACTAAAACATTCATAACTTTCAGCTCGGGTGTCCGTTTCAAGCCCACGAGTAACCAAAATAGCTGGTTCGTTCGTCACTGCCAAGAACAAGTTCGGCCCGAACTCTTCACTATTCCCCGCCCGAACTTCATTTTCGGCCCGAACTTCAACCTCGGCCCAAACTTCAACCTCGGCCCGAACTCCGACCTCGGCCCGAACTTCAACCTCGGCTCGAACATCATCCTCGGCCCGAACACCGAACTTCGGCCCGAACACCACTTCGGCCCGAACAACCCTTCGGCCCGAACATCCCTCTTCGGCCCGAACTCTTCAATATCCAAGATTGTGTGACAATAGGTGCTATACTAAAACATTCTTAACTTTCAGCTCGGGTGTCCGTTTCACGCCCACGAGTAACGAAAATAGCTGGTTCGTTCGTCACTGCCAAGAACAAGTTCGGCCCGAACTATTCACTGTTCCCGGCCCGAACTTCATTTTCGGCCCGAACTTCAACCTCGGCTCGAACTTCAACCTCGGCCCGAACTCCGACCTCGGCCCGAACTTCAACCTCGGCCCGAACATCATCATCGGCCCGAACACCGAACTTCGGCCCGAACACCACTTCGGCCCGAACACCACATCGGCCCGAACATCCCACTTCGGCCCGAACACCACTGCGGCCCGAACATCCCTCTTCGGCCCGAACTCTTCAATATCCAATATTGTGTGACAAAAGGTGCTATACTAAAACATTCATAACTTTCAGCTCGGGTGTCCGTTTCACGCCCACGAGTAACCAAAATAGCTGGTTCGTTCGTCACTGCCAAGAACAAGTTCGGCCCGAACTCTTCACTGTTCTCGGCCCGAACTTCATTTTCGGCCCGAACTTCAACCTCGGCCCTAACTCAGACCTCGGCCCGAACTCCAACCTCGGCCCGAACATCATCCTCGGCCCGAACACCGAACTTCGCCCCGAACACCACTTCGGCACGAACACCACTTCGGCCCGAACATCCCATTTCGGCCCGAACACCACTTCGGCCCAAACATCCCTCTTCGGCCCGAACTCTTCAATATCCAAGATTGTGTGACAAAAGGTGCTATACTAAAACATTCATAACTTTCAGCTCGGGTGTCCGTTTCACGCCCACGAGTAACCAAAATAGTTGGTTCGTTCGTCACTGCCAAGAACAAGTTCGGCCCGAACTCTTAAATGTTCCCGGCCCGAACTTCATTTTCGGCCCGAACTTCAACCTCGACCCGAACTTCAACCTCGGTCGTAACTCCGACCTCGGCCCGAACTTCAACCTCGGCCCGAACATCATCCTCGGCCCGAACACCGAACTTCGGCCCGAACACCACTTCGGCCCGAACATCCCACTTCGGCCCGAACACCACTTCGGCCCGAACATCCCTCTTCGGCCCGAACATCCCTCTTCGGCCCGAACTCTTCAATATCCAAGATTGTGTGACAAAAGGTGCTATACTAAAACATTCATAACTTTCAGCTCGGGTGTCCGTTTCACGCCCACGAGTAACCAAAATAGCTGGTTCGTTCGTCACTGCCAAGAACAAGTTCGGCCCGAACTCTTCACTGTTCCCGGCCCGAACTTTCATTTTCGGCCCGAACTTCAACCTCGGCCCGAACTTCAACCTCGGCCCGAACTCCGACCTCGGCCCGAACTTCAACCTCGGCCCGAACGTCATCCTCAGCCCGAACACCGAACTTCGGCCCGAACACCACTTCGGCCCGAACACCACTTCGGCCCGAACATCCCACTTCGGCCCGAACACCACTTCGGCCCGAACATCCCTCTTCGGCACGAACTCTTCAATATCCAAGATTGTGTGACAAAATGTCCTATACTAAAACATTCATAACTTTAAGTTCGGGTGTCCGTTTCACGCCCACGAGTAACCAAAATAGCTGGTTCGTTCGTCACTGTCAAGAACAAGTTCGGCCCGAACTCTTCACTGTTCCCGGTCCGAACTTCATTTTCGGCCCGAACTTCATCCTCCTCCCGAACTTCAACCTCGGCCCGAATTCCGACCTCGGCCCGAACTTCAACCTCGGCCCGAACACCGAACTTCGGCCCGAAAACTACTTCGTCCCGAACACCACTTCGGCCAGAACATCCCACTTCGGCCCGAACACCACTTCGGCCCGAACATCCCTCTTCGCCCCGAACTCTTCAATATCCAAGATTGTGTGACAAAAGGTGCTACACTAAAATATTCATAACTTTCAGCTCGGGTGTCCGTTTCACGCCCACGAGTAACCAAAATAGCTAGTTCGTTCGTCACTGCCAAGAAAAAGTTCGGCTCGAACTCTTCACTGTTCCCGGCCCGAACTTCATTTTCGGCCCGAACTTCAACCTCGGCCCGAACTCCGACCTCGGCCCGAACTTCAACCTCGGCCCGAACATCATCCTCGGCCCGAACACCGAACTTCGGCCCGAACACCACTTCGGCCCGAACATCCCACTTCGGCCCGTACACCACTTCGGCCCGAATATCCCTTTTCTGCCCGAACTCTTCAATATCCAAGATTGTGTGACAAAAGGTGCTATACTAAAACATTCATAACTTTCAGCTCGGGTGTCCGTTTCACGCCCACGAGTAACCGAAAAAGCTGGTTCGTTCGTCACTGCCAATAACAAGTTCGGCCCGAACTCTTCACTGTTCCCGACCCGAACATCATTTTCGGCCCGAACTTCAACCTCGGCCCGAACATCATCCTCGGCCCGAACACCGAACTTCGGCCCGAACACCACTTCGGCCCGAAGATCCCACTTCGGCCCGAATACCACTTCGGCCCGAACATCCCTCTTCGGCCCGAACTCTTCAATATCCAAGATTGTGTGACAAAAGGTGCTATACTAAAACATTCATAACTCTCAGCTCGGGTGTCCGTTTCAAGCCCACGAGTAACCAAAATAGCTGGTTCGTTCGTCACTGCCAAGAACAAGTTCGGCCCGAACTCTTCACTATTCCCCGCCCGAACTTCATTTTCGGCCCGAACTTCAACCTCGGCCCAAACTTCAACCTCGGCCCGAACTCCGACCTCGGCCCGAACTTCAACCTCGGCTCGAACATCATCCTCGGCCCGAACACCGAACTTCGGCCCGAACACCACTTCGGCCCGAACAACCCTTCGGCCCGAACATCCCTCTTCGGCCCGAACTCTTCAATATCCAAGATTGTGTGACAATAGGTGCTATACTAAAACATTCTTAACTTTCAGCTCGGGTGTCCGTTTCACGCCCACGAGTAACGAAAATAGCTGGTTCGTTCGTCACTGCCAAGAACAAGTTCGGCCCGAACTATTCACTGTTCCCGGCCCGAACTTCATTTTCGGCCCGAACTTCAACCTCGGCTCGAACTTCAACCTCGGCCCGAACTCCGACCTCGGCCCGAACTTCAACCTCGGCCCGAACATCATCATCGGCCCGAACACCGAACTTCGGCCCGAACACCACTTCGGCCCGAACACCACATCGGCCCGAACATCCCACTTCGGCCCGAACACCACTGCGGCCCGAACATCCCTCTTCGGCCCGAACTCTTCAATATCCAATATTGTGTGACAAAAGGTGCTATACTAAAACATTCATAACTTTCAGCTCGGGTGTCCGTTTCACGCCCACGAGTAACCAAAATAGCTGGTTCGTTCGTCACTGCCAAGAACAAGTTCGGCCCGAACTCTTCACTGTTCTCGGCCCGAACTTCATTTTCGGCCCGAACTTCAACCTCGGCCATAACTCAGACCTCGGCCCGAACTCCAACCTCGGCCCGAACATCATCCTCGGCCCGAACACCGAACTTCGCCCCGAACACCACTTCGGCCCGAACACCACTTCGGCACGAACACCACTTCGGCCCGAACATCCCATTTCGGCCCGAACACCACTTCGGCCCAAACATCCCTCTTCGGCCCGAACTCTTCAATATCCAAGATTGTGTGACAAAAGGTGCTATACTAAAACATTCATAACTTTCAGCTCGGGTGTCCGTTTCACGCCCACGAGTAACCAAAATAGTTGGTTCGTTCGTCACTGCCAAGAACAAGTTCGGCCCGAACTCTTAAATGTTCCCGGCCCGAACTTCATTTTCGGCCCGAACTTCAACCTCGACCCGAACTTCAACCTCGGTCGTAACTCCGACCTCGGCCCGAACTTCAACCTCGGCCCGAACATCATCCTCGGCCCGAACACCGAACTTCGGCCCGAACACCACTTCGGCCCGAACATCCCACTTCGGCCCGAACACCACTTCGGCCCGAACATCCCTCTTCGGCCCGAACTCTTCAATATCCAAGATTGTGTGACAAAAGGTGCTATACTAAAACATTCATAACTTTCAGCTCGGGTGTCCGTTTCACGCCCACGAGTAACCAAAATAGCTGGTTCGTTCGTCACTGGCAAGAACAAGTTCGGCCCGAACTCTTCACTGTTCCCGGTCCGAACTTCATTTTCGGCCCGAACTTCAACCTCGGCCCGAACTCCGACCTCGGGCCGAACTCCGACTTCGGCCCGAAGATCATCCTCGGCCCGAACACCGAACTTCTGCCCGAACACCACTTCGGCCCGAATATCCCACTTCGGCCCGAACACCACTTCGGCTCGAACATCCCTCTTCGGCCCGAACTCTTCAATATCCAAGATTGTGTGACAGAAGGTGCTATACTAAAACATTCATAACTTTCAGCTCGGGTGCCGTTTCACGCCCACGAGTAACCAAAATAGCTGGTTCGTTCGTCACTGCCAAGAACAAGTTCGGCCCGAAATCCTCACTGTTCCCGGTCCGAACTTCATTTTCGGCCTGAACTTCAACCTCGGCCCGAACTTCAACCTCGGTCGGAACTCCGACCTCGGCCCGAACTTCAACCTCGGCCCGAACATCATCCTCGGCCCGAACACCGAACTTCTGCCCGAACACCACTTCGGCCCGAACACCACTTCGGCCCGAACATCCCACTTCGGCCCGAACACCACTTCGGCCCGAACATCCCTTTTCGGCCCGAACATCCCTCTTCGGCCCGAACTCTTCAATATCCAAGATTGTGTGACAAAAGGTGCTATACTAAAACATTCATAACTTTCAGCTCGGGTGTCCGTTTCACGCCCACGAGTAACCAAAATAGCTGGTTCGTTCGTCACTGCCAAGAACAAGTTCGGCCCGAACTCTTCACTGTTCCCGGTCCGAAGTTCATTTTCGGCCCGAACTTCAACCTCGGCCCGAACTTCAACCTCGGCACGAACTCCGACCTCGGCCCGAACTCCGACCTCGGCCCGAACTTCAACCTCGGCCCGAACATCATCCTCGGCCCGAACACCGAACTTCGGCCCGAACACCACTTCGGCCCGAACACCACTTCGACCCGAACATCCCACTTCGGCCCGAACACCACTTCGGCTCGAACATCCTCTTCGGCCCTAACTCTTCAATATCGAAGATTGTGTGACAGATGGTGCTATACTAAAACATTCATAACTTTCAGCTCGGGTGTCCGTTTCACGCCCACGAGTAACCAAAATAGTTGTTTCGTTCGTCACTGCCAATAACAAGTTTGGCCCGAACTCTTCACTGTTCCCGGCCCGAACTACATTTTCGGCTCGAACTTCAACCTCGGCCCGACCTCCAACCTCGGCCCGAACTCCGACCTCGGCCCGAACTTCAACCTCGGTCCGAACATCATCCTCGGCTCGAACACCGAACTTCGGCCCGAACACCACTTCGGCCCGAACATCCCACTTCGGCCCGAACATCCCTCTTCGGCCCGAACATCCATCTTCGGCCCGAACATCCCTCTTCGGCCCGAACTCTTCAATATCCAAGATTGTGTGACAAAAGGTGCTATACTAAAACATTCATAACTTTCAGCTCGGGTGTCCGTTTCACGCCCACGAATAACCAAAATAGCTGGTTCGTTCGTCACTGCCAAGAACAAGTTCGGCCCGAACTCTTCACTGTTCCCGGTCCGAACTTCATTTTCGGCCCGAACTTCAACCTCGGCCCAAACTCCGACCTCGGCCCAAACTTCAACCTCGGCCCGAACATCATCCTCGGCCCGAACACCGAACTTCGGCCCGAACACCACTTCGGCCCGAACATTACTTCGGCCCGAACATCCCACTTCGGCCGGAACACCACTTCGGCCCGAACATCCCTTTTCGGCCCGAACTCTTCAATATCCAAGATTGTGTGACAAAAGTTGCTATACTAAAACATTCATAACTTTCAGCTCGGGTGTCCGTTTCACGCCCACGAGTAAACCAAAATAGCTGGTTCGTTCGTCACTGCCAATAACAAATTCGGCCCGAACTCTTCACTGTTCCCGGCCCGAACTTCAACCTCGGCCCGAACTTCAACCTCGGCCCGAACTCCGACCTCGGCCCGAACTTCAACCTCAGCCCGAACACCGAACTTCGGCCCGAACACCACTTCGGCCCGAACACCACTTCGGCCCGAACATCCCACTTCGACCCGAACATCCCTCTTCGGCCCGAACTCTTCAATATCCAAGATTGTGTGACAAAAGGTGCTATACTAAAACATTCATAACTTTCAGCTCGGGTGTCCGTTTCAAGCCCACGAGTAACCAAAATAGCTGGTTCGTTCGTCACTGCCAAGAACAAGTTCGGCCCGAACTCTTCACTGTTACCGGCCCGAACTTCATTTTCGGCCCGAACTTCAACCTCGGCCCGAACTTCAACCTCGGCCCGAACTCCGACCTCGGCCCGAACTTCAACCGCGGCCCGAACATCATCCTCGGCCCGAACACCGAACTTCGGCCCGAACACCACTAAGGTGTCCATAACCCATAACCATGGTTCTTGAACGATTATAACCACTAGATGTCCATAACTGATACAGATGGCCCATTAATCATTATAACTACTAGCCATGACCAATAGCCTATAGATATCCATTTTACAAGTATTAGGTGTCCATAACCCATAACCATGGTTCTTGAACCATTATAACCACTAGATGTCCATAACTGATACTGATGGCCCTCGAACCATTATAACTACTAGCCATGACCAATAGCCTATAGATATCCAATTTACAAGTAATAGGTGTCCATAACCCATAACCATGGTCCTTGAACCATTATAACCACTAGATGTCCATAACTGTTACAGATGGCCCATGAACCATTATAACTACTAGCCATGTCCAATAGCCTACAGATATCCATTTTACAAGTAATAGGTGTCCATAACCCATAACCATGGTTCTTGAACCATTATAACCACTAGATATCCATAACTGATACTGAAGGCCCTTCAATCATTATAACTACTAGCCATGACCAATAGCCTATAGATATCCATTTTACAAGTAATAGGTGTCCATAACCCATAACCATGGTTGGAAATGGCCCATAGGCTGGTTTAATTCGTTCCCCGAGATTACTCAAATTCCGGTTCCTCAGTTGTCGGATAATGAAGATGGAGTTAGCTGGCAGGATGTAAATGGTGCTCATAAACCGTTTTCAGTTCATCTCGCGTGGAATACTATTAGAAATAGAGATAATGAGGTTGTTTGGCAGAATGTGATCTGGTTCCCGCATTGTATTCCTAGTCATGCTTTCCATTTATGGCTAATCATGAACCAACGCCTTAAAACTCAAGACCAGTTGAAACAATGGGATATCCACCCGGATACTGATGTGGATTTATTACGTTGTCCTTTATGTAATTCCATTCCAGATTCCCATGATCATCTTTTTTTTGAATGCCCGTTTTCTACTGAAATCTGGTCCAAGATCCGGATTCTTGGGGGAATGGAGAACTTGGCCCCGGTTTTCTCGGATATTATCGCCTATATTATTCAAATATCTTGAGGCAGATCTGCTAGAAGTGTTATTGCTAGATTACTGCTTGGTGCCACGACTTACCATATATGGTTAGAGCGAAATGCTCGGCTTTTTAAAAAGAAGTCAAAACCTTATCAGCAGGTCTATGAAGACATCGTTTCCACCATCCGAGCCAAGATATGTACGCTGAAGTTTAAAAAGATTTCGGTGCGTGTGAAGCATCTTTTGATTGCTTGGAAGATTCCAGACATAGTTAGTAATAATGTTTATTTTGAGTCTGTTTAGTGGTAGCTTGTGTTAGTAGTACCTTTGGGGTTTTGTCGTGTTTTCTTAGGCTTTTCTTTGATCCTTCTTAGGAGTAGTCTTTGTGGGCGTCAAGCAGTTTCTGCTTGAGGTTAATGAGGTTTTCTGCCGCATTCCTATGTATCTTATTGTTTAATATATTTTAGCCAGGGTAACCTTAACCCAAAAAAAAAAAAAAAAAAAAAAAAAAAAAAAAAAAAAAAAACCCATAACCAAGGTTCTTGAACCATTATAACCACTAGATGTCCATCACTGATACTGATGGCCCTCGAACCATTATAACTACTAGCCATGACCAATAGCCTATAGATATCCATTTTACAAGTAATAGGTGTCCATAACCCATAACCATGGTTCTTGAACCATTATAACCACTAGCTGTCCATAACTGATACTGATCGCCCTTGAACCATTATAACTACTAGCCATGACCAATAGCCAATAGATATCCATTTTACAAGTAATAGGTGTCCATAACCCATCACCATGGTTCTTGAACGATTATAACCACTAGATGTCCATAACTGATACAAATGGCCCATGAACCATTATAACTACTAGCCATGACCAATAGCCTATAGATATCCATTTTACAAGTAATAGGTGTCCATAACCCATAACCATGGTTCTTGAACCATTATAACCACTAGATGTCCATAACTGATACTGATGGCCCTCGAACCATTATAACTACTAGCCATGACCAATAGCCTATAGATATCCAATTTACAAGTAATAGGTGTCCATAACCCATAACCATGGTCCTTGAACCATTATAACCAGTAGATGTCCATAACTGTTACAGATGGCCCATGAACCATTATAACTACTAGCCATGTCCAATAGCCTACAGATATCCAATTTACAAGTAATAGGTGTCCATAACCCATAACCATGGTTCTTGACCCATTATAACCACTAGATGTCCATAACTGATACTGATGGCCCTCGAACCATTATAACTACTAGCCATGACCAATAGCCTATAGATATCCAATTTACAAGTAATAGGTGTCCATAGCCCATAACCATGGTCCTTGAACCATTATAACCACTAGATGTCCATAACTGTTACAGATGGCCCATGAACCATTATAACTACTAGCCATGTCCAATAGCCTACAGATATCCATTTTACAAGTAATAGGTGTCCATAACCCATAACCATGGTTCTTGAACCATTATAACCACTAGATGTCCATAAGGGATACTGAAGGCCCTTCAATCATTATAACTACTAGCCATGACCAGGAGCCTCTAGATATCCAATTTACAAGTAATAGGTGTCCATAACCCATAATCATGGTTCTTGACCCATTATAACCACTAGATGTCCATAACTGATACTGATGGCGCTTGAACCATTATAACTACTAGCCATGACCAATAGCCTATAGATATCCATTTTACAAGTAATTGGTGTCCATAACTCATAACCAAGGCCAGTGAACCCTTATAACCACTACATTTTCATCACTCATATCGATGGCCCTTGATCCATTATAACTACTAGCCATGACAAAAAGCCTCTAGATATCCAATTTACAAGTAATGGGTGTCCATAACCCATAACCATGGTCCTTGAACCATTATAACTACTAGATGTCCATAACTGATAGTGATGGCCCTTGAACCATTATAACTATTAGCCATGACCAATAGCCTATAGATATCCATTTTACAAGTAATAGGTGTCCATAACCCATAACCATGGTCCTTGAAGCATTATAACCACTAAATGTCCATAATTGATACTGATGGCCCTTGAACCATTATAACTACTAGCCATGACATATAGCCTATAGTTATTCATTTCACAAGTAATAGGTGTCCATAACCCATAACCATGGTCCATGAAACATTATGACAACTAGATGTCCATAGCTGATACTGATGGCCCTTGAACCATTAAATCTACTAGCCATGACCAATAGCCTATAGACATCCATTTTACAAGTAATAGGTGTCCATTACGCATAACAATCGTCCCTGAACCATTATAACCACTAGATGTCCATAACTGACATTGATGGCCCCTGAACCGTTTTAACTACTAGCCATGACCAATAGCCTCAAGATATCCAATTAACAAGTAATAGGTGTCCATAACCCATAACCATGGTCCTTGAACCATTATAACTACTAGATGTCCAGAACTGATATTGATGGCCCTTGAACCATTATAACTACTAGCCATGACCAATAGCCTATAGATATCCATTTTACAAGTAATAGGTGTCCATAACCCATAACCATGGCCCTTGAACAATTATAACCACTAGATGTCTGTACCTGATACCGATGGCCCTTGAACCATTATAACTACTACCCATGACCTATATAGATATCAATTTTACAAGTCATAGGTGTCCATAACCCATAACCACGGTTCTTGAACGATTATAGCCACCAGATGTCCATAACTGACACTGATGGCCCTTCAACCATTATAACTACTAGCCATGACCAATAGCCTATAGATATCCATTTTATAAGTAATAGGTGTCCATAACCCATAACCATGGTTCTTGAACCATTATAACCACTAGATGTCCATAACTGATACTGATGGCCCTCGAACCATTATAACTACTAGCCATGACCAATAGCCTATAGATATCCAATTTACAAGTAATAGGTGTCCATAACCCATAACCATGGTCCTTGAACCATTATAACCACTAGATGTCCATAACTGTTACAGATGGCCCATGAACCATTATAACTACTAGCCATGTCCAATAGCCTACAGATATCCATTTTACAAGTAATAGGTGTCCATAACCCATAACCATGGTTCTTGAACCATTATAACCACTAGATGTCCATAACTGATACTGAAGGCCCTTCAATCATTATAACTACTAGCCATGACCAATAGCCTCTAGATATCCAATATACAAGTAATAGGTGTCCATAACCCATAACCATGGTTCTTGACCCATTATAACCACTAGATGTCCATAACTGATACTGATGGCCCTTGAACCATTATAACTACTAGCCATGACCAATAGCCTATAGATATCCATTTTACAAGTAATTGGTGTCCATAACTCATAACCAAGGCCAATGAACCATTATAACCACTCTTCAATATCCAAGATTGTGTGACAAAAGGTGCTATACTAAAACATTCATAACTTTCAGCTCGGGTGTCCGTTTCACGCCCACGAGTAACCAAAATAGTTGGTTCGTTCGTCACTGCCAAGAACAAGTTCGGCCCGAACTCTTAAATGTTCCCGGCCCGAACTTCATTTTCGGCCCGAACTTCAACCTCGACCCGAACTTCAACCTCGGTCGTAACTCCGACCTCGGCCCGAACTTCAACCTCGGCCCGAACATCATCCTCGGCCCGAACACCGAACTTCGGCCCGAACACCACTTCGGCCCGAACATCCCACTTCGGCCCGAACACCACTTCGGCCCGAACATCCCTCTTCGGCCCGAACATCCCTCTTCGGCCCGAACTCTTCAATATCCAAGATTGTGTGACAAAAGGTGCTATACTAAAACATTCATAACTTTCAGCTCGGGTGTCCGTTTCACGCCCACGAGTAACCAAAATAGCTGGTTCGTTCGTCACTGCCAAGAACAAGTTCGGCCCGAACTCTTCACTGTTCCCGGCCCGAACTTTCATTTTCGGCCCGAACTTCAACCTCGGCCCGAACTTCAACCTCGGCCCGAACTCCGACCTCGGCCCGAACTTCAACCTCGGCCCGAACGTCATCCTCAGCCCGAACACCGAACTTCGGCCCGAACACCACTTCGGCCCGAACACCACTTCGGCCCGAACATCCCACTTCGGCCCGAACACCACTTCGGCCCGAACATCCCTCTTCGGCACGAACTCTTCAATATCCAAGATTGTGTGACAAAATGTCCTATACTAAAACATTCATAACTTTAAGTTCGGGTGTCCGTTTCACGCCCACGAGTAACCAAAATAGCTGGTTCGTTCGTCACTGTCAAGAACAAGTTCGGCCCGAACTCTTCACTGTTCCCGGTCCGAACTTCATTTTCGGCCCGAACTTCATCCTCCTCCCGAACTTCAACCTCGGCCCGAATTCCGACCTCGGCCCGAACTTCAACCTCGGCCCGAACACCGAACTTCGGCCCGAAAACTACTTCGTCCCGAACACCACTTCGGCCAGAACATCCCACTTCGGCCCGAACACCACTTCGGCCCGAACATCCCTCTTCGCCCCGAACTCTTCAATATCCAAGATTGTGTGACAAAAGGTGCTACACTAAAATATTCATAACTTTCAGCTCGGGTGTCCGTTTCACGCCCACGAGTAACCAAAATAGCTAGTTCGTTCGTCACTGCCAAGAAAAAGTTCGGCTCGAACTCTTCACTGTTCCCGGCCCGAACTTCATTTTCGGCCCGAACTTCAACCTCGGCCCGAACTCCGACCTCGGCCCGAACTTCAACCTCGGCCCGAACATCATCCTCGGCCCGAACACCGAACTTCGGCCCGAACACCACTTCGGCCCGAACATCCCACTTCGGCCCGTACACCACTTCGGCCCGAATATCCCTTTTCTGCCCGAACTCTTCAATATCCAAGATTGTGTGACAAAAGGTGCTATACTAAAACATTCATAACTTTCAGCTCGGGTGTCCGTTTCACGCCCACGAGTAACCGAAAAAGCTGGTTCGTTCGTCACTGCCAATAACAAGTTCGGCCCGAACTCTTCACTGTTCCCGACCCGAACATCATTTTCGGCCCGAACTTCAACCTCGGCCCGAACATCATCCTCGGCCCGAACACCGAACTTCGGCCCGAACACCACTTCGGCCCGAAGATCCCACTTCGGCCCGAATACCACTTCGGCCCGAACATCCCTCTTCGGCCCGAACTCTTCAATATCCAAGATTGTGTGACAAAAGGTGCTATACTAAAACATTCATAACTCTCAGCTCGGGTGTCCGTTTCAAGCCCACGAGTAACCAAAATAGCTGGTTCGTTCGTCACTGCCAAGAACAAGTTCGGCCCGAACTCTTCACTATTCCCCGCCCGAACTTCATTTTCGGCCCGAACTTCAACCTCGGCCCAAACTTCAACCTCGGCCCGAACTCCGACCTCGGCCCGAACTTCAACCTCGGCTCGAACATCATCCTCGGCCCGAACACCGAACTTCGGCCCGAACACCACTTCGGCCCGAACAACCCTTCGGCCCGAACATCCCTCTTCGGCCCGAACTCTTCAATATCCAAGATTGTGTGACAATAGGTGCTATACTAAAACATTCTTAACTTTCAGCTCGGGTGTCCGTTTCACGCCCACGAGTAACGAAAATAGCTGGTTCGTTCGTCACTGCCAAGAACAAGTTCGGCCCGAACTATTCACTGTTCCCGGCCCGAACTTCATTTTCGGCCCGAACTTCAACCTCGGCTCGAACTTCAACCTCGGCCCGAACTCCGACCTCGGCCCGAACTTCAACCTCGGCCCGAACATCATCATCGGCCCGAACACCGAACTTCGGCCCGAACACCACTTCGGCCCGAACACCACATCGGCCCGAACATCCCACTTCGGCCCGAACACCACTGCGGCCCGAACATCCCTCTTCGGCCCGAACTCTTCAATATCCAATATTGTGTGACAAAAGGTGCTATACTAAAACATTCATAACTTTCAGCTCGGGTGTCCGTTTCACGCCCACGAGTAACCAAAATAGCTGGTTCGTTCGTCACTGCCAAGAACAAGTTCGGCCCGAACTCTTCACTGTTCTCGGCCCGAACTTCATTTTCGGCCCGAACTTCAACCTCGGCCCTAACTCAGACCTCGGCCCGAACTCCAACCTCGGCCCGAACATCATCCTCGGCCCGAACACCGAACTTCGCCCCGAACACCACTTCGGCCCGAACACCACTTCGGCACGAACACCACTTCGGCCCGAACATCCCATTTCGGCCCGAACACCACTTCGGCCCAAACATCCCTCTTCGGCCCGAACTCTTCAATATCCAAGATTGTGTGACAAAAGGTGCTATACTAAAACATTCATAACTTTCAGCTCGGGTGTCCGTTTCACGCCCACGAGTAACCAAAATAGTTGGTTCGTTCGTCACTGCCAAGAACAAGTTCGGCCCGAACTCTTAAATGTTCCCGGCCCGAACTTCATTTTCGGCCCGAACTTCAACCTCGACCCGAACTTCAACCTCGGTCGTAACTCCGACCTCGGCCCGAACTTCAACCTCGGCCCGAACATCATCCTCGGCCCGAACACCGAACTTCGGCCCGAACACCACTTCGGCCCGAACATCCCACTTCGGCCCGAACACCACTTCGGCCCGAACATCCCTCTTCGGCCCGAACTCTTCAATATCCAAGATTGTGTGACAAAAGGTGCTATACTAAAACATTCATAACTTTCAGCTCGGGTGTCCGTTTCACGCCCACGAGTAACCAAAATAGCTGGTTCGTTCGTCACTGGCAAGAACAAGTTCGGCCCGAACTCTTCACTGTTCCCGGTCCGAACTTCATTTTCGGCCCGAACTTCAACCTCGGCCCGAACTCCGACCTCGGGCCGAACTCCGACTTCGGCCCGAAGATCATCCTCGGCCCGAACACCGAACTTCTGCCCGAACACCACTTCGGCCCGAATATCCCACTTCGGCCCGAACACCACTTCGGCTCGAACATCCCTCTTCGGCCCGAACTCTTCAATATCCAAGATTGTGTGACAGAAGGTGCTATACTAAAACATTCATAACTTTCAGCTCGGGTGTCCGTTTCACGCCCACGAGTAACCAAAATAGCTGGTTCGTTCGTCACTGCCAAGAACAAGTTCGGCCCGAAATCCTCACTGTTCCCGGCCCGAACTTCATTTTCGGCCTGAACTTCAACCTCGGCCCGAACTTCAACCTCGGTCGGAACTCCGACCTCGGCCCGAACTTCAACCTCGGCCCGAACATCATCCTCGGCCCGAACACCGAACTTCTGCCCGAACACCACTTCGGCCCGAACACCACTTCGGCCCGAACATCCCACTTCGGCCCGAACACCACTTCGGCCCGAACATCCCTTTTCGGCCCGAACATCCCTCTTCGGCCCGAACTCTTCAATATCCAAGATTGTGTGACAAAAGGTGCTATACTAAAACATTCATAACTTTCAGCTCGGGTGTCCGTTTCACGCCCACGAGTAACCAAAATAGCTGGTTCGTTCGTCACTGCCAAGAACAAGTTCGGCCCGAACTCTTCACTGTTCCCGGTCCGAAGTTCATTTTCGGCCCGAACTTCAACCTCGGCCCGAACTTCAACCTCGGCACGAACTCCGACCTCGGCCCGAACTCCGACCTCGGCCCGAACTTCAACCTCGGCCCGAACATCATCCTCGGCCCGAACACCGAACTTCGGCCCGAACACCACTTCGGCCCGAACACCACTTCGACCCGAACATCCCACTTCGGCCCGAACACCACTTCGGCTCGAACATCCTCTTCGGCCCTAACTCTTCAATATCGAAGATTGTGTGACAGATGGTGCTATACTAAAACATTCATAACTTTCAGCTCGGGTGTCCGTTTCACGCCCACGAGTAACCAAAATAGTTGTTTCGTTCGTCACTGCCAATAACAAGTTTGGCCCGAACTCTTCACTGTTCCCGGCCCGAACTACATTTTCGGCTCGAACTTCAACCTCGGCCCGACCTCCAACCTCGGCCCGAACTCCGACCTCGGCCCGAACTTCAACCTCGGTCCGAACATCATCCTCGGCTCGAACACCGAACTTCGGCCCGAACACCACTTCGGCCCGAACATCCCACTTCGGCCCGAACATCCCTCTTCGGCCCGAACATCCATCTTCGGCCCGAACATCCCTCTTCGGCCCGAACTCTTCAATATCCAAGATTGTGTGACAAAAGGTGCTATACTAAAACATTCATAACTTTCAGCTCGGGTGTCCGTTTCACGCCCACGAATAACCAAAATAGCTGGTTCGTTCGTCACTGCCAAGAACAAGTTCGGCCCGAACTCTTCACTGTTCCCGGTCCGAACTTCATTTTCGGCCCGAACTTCAACCTCGGCCCAAACTCCGACCTCGGCCCAAACTTCAACCTCGGCCCGAACATCATCCTCGGCCCGAACACCGAACTTCGGCCCGAACACCACTTCGGCCCGAACATTACTTCGGCCCGAACATCCCACTTCGGCCGGAACACCACTTCGGCCCGAACATCCCTTTTCGGCCCGAACTCTTCAATATCCAAGATTGTGTGACAAAAGTTGCTATACTAAAACATTCATAACTTTCAGCTCGGGTGTCCGTTTCACGCCCACGAGTAAACCAAAATAGCTGGTTCGTTCGTCACTGCCAATAACAAATTCGGCCCGAACTCTTCACTGTTCCCGGCCCGAACTTCAACCTCGGCCCGAACTTCAACCTCGGCCCGAACTCCGACCTCGGCCCGAACTTCAACCTCAGCCCGAACACCGAACTTCGGCCCGAACACCACTTCGGCCCGAACACCACTTCGGCCCGAACATCCCACTTCGACCCGAACATCCCTCTTCGGCCCGAACTCTTCAATATCCAAGATTGTGTGACAAAAGGTGCTATACTAAAACATTCATAACTTTCAGCTCGGGTGTCCGTTTCAAGCCCACGAGTAACCAAAATAGCTGGTTCGTTCGTCACTGCCAAGAACAAGTTCGGCCCGAACTCTTCACTGTTACCGGCCCGAACTTCATTTTCGGCCCGAACTTCAACCTCGGCCCGAACTTCAACCTCGGCCCGAACTCCGACCTCGGCCCGAACTTCAACCGCGGCCCGAACATCATCCTCGGCCCGAACACCGAACTTCGGCCCGAACACCACTAAGGTGTCCATAACCCATAACCATGGTTCTTGAACGATTATAACCACTAGATGTCCATAACTGATACAGATGGCCCATTAATCATTATAACTACTAGCCATGACCAATAGCCTATAGATATCCATTTTACAAGTATTAGGTGTCCATAACCCATAACCATGGTTCTTGAACCATTATAACCACTAGATGTCCATAACTGATACTGATGGCCCTCGAACCATTATAACTACTAGCCATGACCAATAGCCTATAGATATCCAATTTACAAGTAATAGGTGTCCATAACCCATAACCATGGTCCTTGAACCATTATAACCACTAGATGTCCATAACTGTTACAGATGGCCCATGAACCATTATAACTACTAGCCATGTCCAATAGCCTACAGATATCCATTTTACAAGTAATAGGTGTCCATAACCCATAACCATGGTTCTTGAACCATTATAACCACTAGATATCCATAACTGATACTGAAGGCCCTTCAATCATTATAACTACTAGCCATGACCAATAGCCTATAGATATCCATTTTACAAGTAATAGGTGTCCATAACCCATAACCATGGTTGGAAATGGCCCATAGGCTGGTTTAATTCGTTCCCCGAGATTACTCAAATTCCGGTTCCTCAGTTGTCGGATAATGAAGATGGAGTTAGCTGGCAGGATGTAAATGGTGCTCATAAACCGTTTTCAGTTCATCTCGCGTGGAATACTATTAGAAATAGAGATAATGAGGTTGTTTGGCAGAATGTGATCTGGTTCCCGCATTGTATTCCTAGTCATGCTTTCCATTTATGGCTAATCATGAACCAACGCCTTAAAACTCAAGACCAGTTGAAACAATGGGATATCCACCCGGATACTGATGTGGATTTATTACGTTGTCCTTTATGTAATTCCATTCCAGATTCCCATGATCATCTTTTTTTTGAATGCCCGTTTTCTACTGAAATCTGGTCCAAGATCCGGATTCTTGGGGGAATGGAGAACTTGGCCCCGGTTTTCTCGGATATTATCGCCTATATTATTCAAATATCTTGAGGCAGATCTGCTAGAAGTGTTATTGCTAGATTACTGCTTGGTGCCACGACTTACCATATATGGTTAGAGCGAAATGCTCGGCTTTTTAAAAAGAAGTCAAAACCTTATCAGCAGGTCTATGAAGACATCGTTTCCACCATCCGAGCCAAGATATGTACGCTGAAGTTTAAAAAGATTTCGGTGCGTGTGAAGCATCTTTTGATTGCTTGGAAGATTCCAGACATAGTTAGTAATAATGTTTATTTTGAGTCTGTTTAGTGGTAGCTTGTGTTAGTAGTACCTTTGGGGTTTTGTCGTGTTTTCTTAGGCTTTTCTTTGATCCTTCTTAGGAGTAGTCTTTGTGGGCGTCAAGCAGTTTCTGCTTGAGGTTAATGTGGTTTTCTGCCGCATTCCTATGTATCTTATTGTTTAATATATTTTAGCCAGGGTAACCTTAACCCAAAAAAAAAAAAAAAAAAAAAAAAAAACCCATAACCAAGGTTCTTGAACCATTATAACCACTAGATGTCCATCACTGATACTGATGGCCCTCGAACCATTATAACTACTAGCCATGACCAATAGCCTATAGATATCCATTTTACAAGTAATAGGTGTCCATAACCCATAACCATGGTTCTTGAACCATTATAACCACTAGCTGTCCATAACTGATACTGATCGCCCTTGAACCATTATAACTACTAGCCATGACCAATAGCCAATAGATATCCATTTTACAAGTAATAGGTGTCCATAACCCATCACCATGGTTCTTGAACGATTATAACCACTAGATGTCCATAACTGATACAAATGGCCCATGAACCATTATAACTACTAGCCATGACCAATAGCCTATAGATATCCATTTTACAAGTAATAGGTGTCCATAACCCATAACCATGGTTCTTGAACCATTATAACCACTAGATGTCCATAACTGATACTGATGGCCCTCGAACCATTATAACTACTAGCCATGACCAATAGCCTATAGATATCCAATTTACAAGTAATAGGTGTCCATAACCCATAACCATGGTCCTTGAACCATTATAACCACTAGATGTCCATAACTGTTACAGATGGCCCATGAACCATTATAACTACTAGCCATGTCCAATAGCCTACAGATATCCAATTTACAAGTAATAGGTGTCCATAACCCATAACCATGGTTCTTGACCCATTATAACCACTAGATGTCCATAACTGATACTGATTGCCCTCGAACCATTATAACTACTAGCCATGACCAATAGCCTATAGATATCCAATTTACAAGTAATAGGTGTCCATAGCCCATAACCATGGTCCTTGAACCATTATAACCACTAGATGTCCATAACTGTTACAGATGGCCCATGAACCATTATAACTACTAGCCATGTCCAATAGCCTACAGATATCCATTTTACAAGTAATAGGTGTCCATAACCCATAACCATGGTTCTTGAACCATTATAACCACTAGATGTCCATAAGGGATACTGAAGGCCCTTCAATCATTATAACTACTAGCCATGACCAGGAGCCTCTAGATATCCAATTTACAAGTAATAGGTGTCCATAACCCATAATCATGGTTCTTGACCCATTATAACCACTAGATGTCCATAACTGATACTGATGGCGCTTGAACCATTATAACTACTAGCCATGACCAATAGCCTATAGATATCCATTTTACAAGTAATTGGTGTCCATAACTCATAACCAAGGCCAGTGAACCCTTATAACCACTACATTTTCATCACTCATATCGATGGCCCTTGATCCATTATAACTACTAGCCATGACAAAAAGCCTCTAGATATCCAATTTACAAGTAATGGGTGTCCATAACCCATAACCATGGTCCTTGAACCATTATAACTACTAGATGTCCATAACTGATAGTGATGGCCCTTGAACCATTATAACTATTAGCCATGACCAATAGCCTATAGATATCCATTTTACAAGTAATAGGTGTCCATAACCCATAACCATGGTCCTTGAACCATTATAACCACTAAATGTCCATAATTGATACTGATGGCCCTTGAACCATTATAACTACTAGCCATGACATATAGCCTATAGTTATTCATTTCACAAGTAATAGGTGTCCATAACCCATAACCATGGTCCATGAAACATTATGACAACTAGATGTCCATAGCTGATACTGATGGCCCTTGAACCATTAAATCTACTAGCCATGACCAATAGCCTATAGACATCCATTTTACAAGTAATAGGTGTCCATTACGCATAACAATCGTCCCTGAACCATTATAACCACTAGATGTCCATAACTGACATTGATGGCCCCTGAACCGTTTTAACTACTAGCCATGACCAATAGCCTCAAGATATCCAATTAACAAGTAATAGGTGTCCATAACCCATAACCATGGTCCTTGAACCATTATAACTACTAGATGTCCAGAACTGATATTGATGGCCCTTGAACCATTATAACTACTAGCCATGACCAATAGCCTATAGATATCCATTTTACAAGTAATAGGTGTCCATAACCCATAACCATGGCCCTTGAACAATTATAACCACTAGATGTCTGTACCTGATACCGATGGCCCTTGAACCATTATAACTACTACCCATGACCTATATAGATATCAATTTTACAAGTCATAGGTGTCCATAACCCATAACCACGGTTCTTGAACGATTATAGCCACCAGATGTCCATAACTGACACTGATGGCCCTTCAACCATTATAACTACTAGCCATGACCAATAGCCTATAGATATCCATTTTATAAGTAATAGGTGTCCATAACCCATAACCATGGTTCTTGAACCATTATAACCACTAGATGTCCATAACTGATACTGATGGCCCTCGAACCATTATAACTACTAGCCATGACCAATAGCCTATAGATATCCAATTTACAAGTAATAGGTGTCCATAACCCATAACCATGGTCCTTGAACCATTATAACCACTAGATGTCCATAACTGTTACAGATGGCCCATGAACCATTATAACTACTAGCCATGTCCAATAGCCTACAGATATCCATTTTACAAGTAATAGGTGTCCATAACCCATAACCATGGTTCTTGAACCATTATAACCACTAGATGTCCATAACTGATACTGAAGGCCCTTCAATCATTATAACTACTAGCCATGACCAATAGCCTCTAGATATCCAATATACAAGTAATAGGTGTCCATAACCCATAACCATGGTTCTTGACCCATTATAACCACTAGATGTCCATAACTGATACTGATGGCCCTTGAACCATTATAACTACTAGCCATGACCAATAGCCTATAGATATCCATTTTACAAGTAATTGGTGTCCATAACTCATAACCAAGGCCAATGAACCATTATAACCACTACATTTCCATAACGCATATCGATGGCCCTTGAACCATTATAACTACTAGCCATGACAAAAAGCCTCTAGATATCCAATTTACAAGTAATAGGTGTCCATAACCCATAACCATGGTCCTTGAACCATTATAACTACTTGATGTCCATAACTGATAGTGATGGCCCTTGAACCATTATAACTACTAGCCATGACCAATAGCCTATAGATATCCATTTTACAAGTAATAGGTGTCCATAACCCATAACCATGGTCCTTGAACCATTATAACCACTAAATGTCCATAATTGATACTGATGGCCCTTGAACCATTATAACTACTAGCCATGACAAATAGCCTATAGTTATTCATTTTACAAGTAATAGGTGTCCATAACCCATAACCATGGTCCATGAAACATTATGACCACTAGATGTCCATAGCTGATACTGATGGCCCTTGAACCATTAAAACTACTAGCCATGACCAATAGCCTATAGACATCCATTTTACAAGTAATAGGTGTCCATTACCCATAACAATCGTCCCTGAACCATTATAACCACTAGATGTCCATAACTGACACTGATGGCCCCTGAACCGTTTTAACTACTAGCCATGACCATTAGCCTCAAGATATCCAATTTACAAGTAATAGGTGTCCATAACCCATAACCATGGTCCTTGAACCATTATAACCACTAGATTTCCATAGCTGATACTGATGGCCCTTGAACCATCATAACTACTAGCCATGACCAATAGCCTATAGATATCCATTTTACAAGTAATATGTGTCCATAACCCACAACCATGGTCCTTGAACCATTATAACCACTAGATGTCCATAAGTGATACTGATGGCCCTTGAACCATTATAACTACTTGCCATGACCAATAGCGTATAGATATCCATTTTACAAGTAATAGGTGTCCATAACCCATAACCAAGGCCATTGAACCATTATAACCACTACATGCATGTCCATAACTCATATCGATGGCCCTTGAACCATTATAACTACTTGCCATGACCAATAACCTATAGATTTCCATTTTACAACTAATAGATGTCCATAACCCATAACCATGGTCCTTGAACATTATAACCACTAGATGTCCATAAGTGATACTGATGGTCCTTGAACCATTATAACTACTAGCCATGACCAATAGCCTATAGATATCCATTTTACAAGTAATAGGTGTCCATAACCCATAACCTTGGTCCTTGAACATTATAACCACTAGATGTCCATAACTGATACTGATGGCCCTCGAACCATTATAACTACTAGCCATGACCAGTAGCCTATAGAAATTCAATTTACAAGTACTAGGTGCCCATAACCCATAACCACAATACCCATAAAGGTGCGATTTAGTGTGTGTAACCGGCGATTTAGTGATTCCGGCGAATCTGACCGTTGGAATTTAGTGATTTTTGGTAGGGAAGCTCGGTTTTGAAGGCTTAAGGCAATGACCGAGCCTGATCATCCACCGGATAGGCCGGTGGTGATGAATCGAGAATCCAGTTCACTGACAGTTTCGCTGTCAGAAATGGCCCCTATTGATTTGAAGATTTCTGGCCGATTAGAGGTTGGAGGAGGGCATGGTTCTGGTTGGAATGAAGGAAGGAATGTTGGTATGAAGGGTTCGGTGGTGCAGGGTTCGCAACCTGTGAAATCGACTGTTAGTGGTGTTCGACGAAATGTCCTTCGTATGCCAAGCTTGAATGAAGGTTCAGGAATGGTGCAAGCTGGTCGAAATGGCATGGGAAGTGATAATCATGTTTCAATTGCTGCTTCCAAAGAAAATTGTAGTTATAGAACTGTTGGATCGGATTCTGGCACACAAGGTGCTCGACGAAATGCCAGGCCTGATTCTGGTGGTGGGTTCTCTGGTTCTGGTCCTATTTTGCAGAGCACTAATAGCTCCCAACCAATTGGTGATAGAAAGGTTCCCAATGTCACTCACATTTTGAAGAGATCTGATGGACCTCTGATGGGTGTGGATTGTATTGTTGTGGGACTGCAGAATGGTGTTCCTGTTGTTGATTTAGGTAATAAGCACCAAAGCAATTCTTATGTGAATGCTGAGATGGAGAAAATTGTTAATTCAGTTCGTCATGTCCTTAGTAAAGTTGGGAAGGATATGAACATAGTCTATGATGATCCGGAAACTGTTAGAAGAATTCATATTATTAAGAAAGCAATCAAGAAGAAGCTATTTGATAAAATGATTAGCTTGGGTTTAATTGAAGAGAGTGAAGCTTCTCAAATTGTTACTTGTTTATCGTCCAAGAGTAGAAGTTTTAAGAAGATTGTTTCCTCTTATAGTGGTTAGTAAAGAGAATGAAGCTGGATTTGTTACACCTTCACAGAGTTCCATAGATATCTCTACTCCTAATTGTCCTCATATCTCCCCTGCTCAAATTCGAAAACAGGTTAGGGCTCAGGTCCTTGAATCTGTTGAGCAAGCTAGTAATGTGGAGATGGATATTTCTGTGGATAAGAAAAGAAAGATGGTTGAGCAGAATTTCAAGAGTTCTAAGACTGCTGTTGTAGCAGAAGAGAATTATGATGATTCAGAAACAGAGGATGTTTATATGGAGGAGAAAGATCAGTTAGGTAGCGCAGTTTGTTACCCTACTCATGCTAAGGCTGGAAGTGATGTGGAGGGGTTGAACCATCAGTTTTCAGCCTCTAGCCATGATGTAATAGGTAGCACAGTCATGAAAATCTGTAATGCTGATGTAAGTCCAATTGCTTACCAGGTTGAGACTAATACAGATCATTACCCTATAACAGTTGATCTTGGGTTAAGTTTGGAGAAGGATGATAACTTAGTAAAATTCCCAGGAAATAACACTGTTGTAATAGGTAATGCAGTTATTGATGCTCTTAACTCTGGTTATAGTATTTCTGGCAATGAAAGTGATGATCATACTGATATTGAAATGG